>OX328123.1:157730775-158066442 GCA_946811695.1 Gonocerus acuteangulatus
AAACTAGATAGTGCAACAAACAAAGGCGTACTCTAATGCACGCAGATAAAGACAGATTTTTTTTTGTCACACGTCTAGTTGAAAAGTGATCTTCCATCACACTTCGAAGGAAGCAGGAGCTTTTTTTGTAATCTCAGCTGCTTTCAATGCTTATAAAAAGTCGTGACTTATAGCATTGTAAAGCGCAATAATTTTTTTATGCCCAGTTTGACTGATGTGTGACTTAGTTTACCATCATAAAGCAGAGGGAAAAACTGACAATTTTTTTGTCCTTTTTTCACAATTAATATCACTCACTTAAAATGGTGAGTCATTTGGTCAACCTTCCACTAAACTGACATTGGACTCAAATTAATGGGAATAACCTTGAAACATGGGGGAAAAATCATGATGTCCCTATGTCCTGTAGCTCCTTGATAATCAAAATCAGCTCTTTCAAAAATCTTTTTTTTTTCGCTCTGGCACCACTGTGTGTCGTGGACCTGCGCCTGCCTCAAGAGAATATTCTTAGCTTGTGCGGTTGATAGCGCCACTGCAAAGATGGTAAACGGCTAAACTACTTCATTACAAATGGAAAGGGAGGACGGGGATAAAACACATTGGGAGAGGAATATTTAACAATTACGACCTAATCGCCTAACAAATATAATATTCGTAGTAAAATTGGCTATTTCGTAACTACAAGTGTAATATCTGTCGTTAATGACCTTAAGGGTTCACACGCCATTATAACAAATTAATAAAAAAAAAAAAGGTAAATCTGAAGGAGAGCGTCCTCAGCTTCGATTTTCTTCAAAGTTTGCACTATAACGTATTTTGATGCACTAAACACGAATCCGTTAAAAAAAAAAACCCGCTCTCAACTAGGAAAGAAGTTATTTAAAAAAAAAAGTTCACTGTTATGAAGGTTAGGGAAGATTGCCTTGGACGACTTTTAGAATTCTTTTCATTTCTGCGAGTTGGATTGACTAGGGGGTTTTGATGTTTTCTTGAGCGAGCGGAGCGAGCGGAAACGCATAGCATGTATGCCCAAAAGCGACAGTTTACGACCAAGTCAGCTACCACAGGTGAGTCTAAATTTCAATTACACTTCGTCATTAAGGACTATTGCGCATGCGCGTGTTTTCATATAAGCTGTTTACCCCGTCTTTTATAACCTCCATAACAGTGAACTTTAGTGCTTAATAACTTCTTTCCTAGTTGAGAGCGGGTTTTTTTTTTTTTCAACGGATTCGTGTTTAGTTCATCAAAATATGTTATAGTGCAAACTTTGAAGAAAATCGTAGCTGAGGACGCTCTCCTTCAGTTTTACCAAAAAAAAAAAAAAAAAAAAAAAAAAAAAAAATTTAACTATGAGGTGTAGATAGTTAGCCGTCGAGGTGATACGCAGTCAGGTAATAGTCGGGATTTGGCTAAGAAAACATCAATTCGGTTTTTGTAAAAATCTGTGTTAAGGACGTTTCGTCTACTCTTTGCTAGCCTTCGTCAGCTAAAAGACAAAAGCAAGAACAGAATTAATAAACAGAAAAAAGTTAAACAATTAAGATGAAACTTTAGTCTTTCTCTGCCCCCGGTAGATCATTGGTATGTAGTACATTTTTTGTTGTTAATGATTAAAAATATTATTATTATTGTCTATTCACTTGTACTTACTTATTTAAAAGTTGTTTATGTTTCTTTGATTTTCTAGAACTATGTTCTAGAAAATAACTATTATTCACTTACCTGTTTATTAAAAACATAATTGTTCTCATAATTTAACAACCAAATGTTCTCATAAGTGATTTATATGTATAGATCTATCATTTATCTTAATGGTTAACTTTTTTCTGTTTATTAATATTGTATTTTCTTGCTTTTGTCTTTTAGCTGACGAAGGCTTCAAAAGAGTTGCCGAAACGTCCTTAATACAGATTTTTACAAAAATCCTATTGATATTTTCCTAGCCGAATCCCAACTATTCCCTGATTGCTTAAAAAAATCTAATATATCACAAGTAGCAACATTATTAGACTAAATACAGATGATTACTCTAAAACAAAAAATAGAATTATGTTCTCACCCTCCCTCTTATGGAGCAACCGATTTGGCAATCTCTGGTGAAGAAATATTTACATAGAGCCTATAAAGTGTTGGCTTCTTTCTTTAGAACGGTACTTTACTCTTATACTTCCTCGACTGGTATTCTTATTATTGATTTTGACTGAAAAATGAATTTGCTGAATTTTGCTTGTTTGTAATTGAGCTTCGCGAGCAGAAGTCGAAGGGATCCAGTGATCTATTTGTGCTACAGTAAGCATTCAATAGATAATGACACAGAAGTTTTAAATTCAAAGCTTTCCAAATGACACCTGAATAAGAAGTTATGAAAACACGCCAAGATTGCACAGTCCCTTCGAGACGGACTTCCTTATTATATACGTTTTTCAATATTTAGTTGAATGAGAGAGGGCAAGATATAATAGAGCTATGAATATCTGGAAATTTATCGCAAGGAATATCTCAGGGCATTAGGAATAAATCTCAGATATAGCTCTTAAACGCAGAACAATATTTCTGAGGATTTACTAGGCCCGGGGACTTAGGAAGGGCTCGATCAGCTGGAGTCTTGTTAGGTCTGGGATTATCCTGGCTAGATCAGGGATAAGCCCTGCTAACTCCTGTAGGATACACAGTAGAGTGTCATCTCATCCACCATCGAGTATTACCTCATACACTCAGAGATACAGCAATATGTCCCCTTCTGCAATATATCTTACGCTCAGAGACATGGCATCATGGCTCACTGTGCAAGATCTCATAACATCGTAGACGCAGTATCATTTCCTTTGTGTATTATCTCATACATTCAGAGACACGGTATCATGGCCCACTTTGCATGATGTCATAACATCGTAGACGCAGTATAATTTCCTTTGTGTATTATCTCATACACTCAGAGACACGGTATCATGGCTCACTGTGCAAGATCTCATAACATCGTAGACGCAGTATCATTTCCTTTGTGTATTATCTCATACATTCAGAGACACGGTATCATGGCCCACTTTGCATGATGTCATAACATCGTAGACGCAGTATCATTTCCTTTGTGTATTATCTCATACACTCAGAGACACGGTATCATGGCTCACTGTGCAAGATCTCATAACATCGTAGACGCAGTATCATTTCCTTTGTGTATTATCTCATACATTCAGAGACACGGTATCATGGCCCACTTTGCATGATTGCATAACATCGTAGACGCAGTATCATTTCCTTTGTGTATTATCTCATACACTCAGAGACACGGTATCATGGCCCACTTTGCATGATCTCATAACATCGTAGACGCAGTATCATTGCCTTTGTGTATTATCTCATACACTCAGAGACACGGTATCATGGCCCACTTTGCATGATCTCATAACATCGTAGACGCAGTATCATTTCCTTTGTGTATTATCTCATACATTCAGAGACACGGTATCATGGCCCACTGTGCAAGATCTCATAACATCGTAGACGCAGTATCATTTCCTTTGTGTATAAACTCATACACTCAGAGACACGGTATCATGGCCCACTTTGCATGATGTCATAACATCGTAGACGCAGTATCATTTCCTTTGTGTATTATCTCATACACTCAGAGACACGGTATCATGGCCCACTTTGCATGATGTCATAACATCGTAGACGCAGTATCATTTCCTTTGTGTATTATCTCATACACTCAGAGACACGGTATCATGGCTCACTGTGCAAGATCTCATAACATCGTAGACGCAGTATCATTTCCTTTGTGTATTATCTCATACACTCAGAGACACGGTATCATGGCCCACTTTGCATGATGTCATAACATCGTAGACGCAGTATCATTTCCTTTGTGTATTATCTCAAACTCTCAGAGACACGGTATCATGGCCCACTTTGCATTATCTCATAACATCGTAGACGCAGTATCATTTCCTTTGTGTATTATCTCATACACTCAGAGACACGGTATCATGGCCCACTGTGCAAGATCTCATAACATCGTAGACGCAGTATCATTTCCTTTGTGTATTATCTCATACATTCAGAGACACGGTATCATGGCCCACTTTGCATGATGTCATAACATCGTAGACGCAGTATCATTTCCTTTGTGTATTATCTCATACACTCAGAGACACGGCCTCATGGCCCACTTTGCATGATGTCATAACATCGTAGACGCAGTATCATTTCCTTTGTGTATTATCTCATACACTCAGAGACACGGTATCATGGCCCACTTTGCATGATCTCATAACATCGTAGACGCAGTATCATTTCCTTTGTGTATTATCTCATACATTCAGAGACACGGTATCATGGCCCACTGTGCAAGATCTCATAACATCGTAGACGCAGTATCATTTCCTTTGTGTATAAACTCATACACTCAGAGACACGGTATCATGGCCCACTTTGCATGATGTCATAACATCGTAGACGCAGTATCATTTCCTTTGTGTATTATCTCATACATTCAGAGACACGGTATCATGGCCCACTTTGCATGATCTCATAACATCGTAGACGCAGTATCATTTCCTTTGTGTATTATCTCATACATTCAGAGACACGGTATCATGGCCCACTGTGCAAGATCTCATAACATCGTAGACGCAGTATCATTTCCTTTGTGTATTATCTCATACACTCAGAGACACGGTATCATGGCCCACTTTGCATGATGTCATAACATCGTAGACGCAGTATCATTTCCTTTGTGTATTATCTCATACACTCAGAGACACGGTATCATGGCTCACTGTGCAAGATCTCATAACATCGTAGACGCAGTATCATTTCCTTTGTGTATTATCTCATACACTCAGAGACACGGTATCATGGCCCACTTTGCATGATGTCATAACATCGTAGACGCAGTATCATTTCCTTTGTGTATTATCTCAAACTCTCAGAGACACGGTATCATGGCCCACTTTGCATTATCTCATAACATCGTAGACGCAGTATCATTTCCTTTGTGTATTATCTCATACACTCAGAGACACGGTACCATGGCCCACTGTGCAAGATCTCATAACATCGTAGACGCAGTATCATTTCCTTTGTGTATTATCTCATACATTCAGAGACACGGTATCATGGCCCACTGTGCAAGATCTCATAACATCGTAGACGCAGTATCATTTCCTTTGTGTATTTTCTTATACACTCAGAGACACGGTATCATGGCACACTTTGCATTATCTCATAACATCGTAGACGCAGTATCATTTCCTTTGTTTATTATCTCATACACTCAGAGACACGGTATCATGGCCCACTGTGCAAGATCTCATAACATCGTAGACGCAGTATCATTTCCTTTGTGTATTATCTCATACACTCAGAGACACGGTATCATGGCCCACTGTGCAAGATCTCATAACATCGTAGACGCAGTATCATTTCCTTTGTGTATTATCTCATACACTCAGAGACACGGTATCATGGCTCACTGTGCAAGATCTCATAACATCGTAGACGCAGTATCATTTCCTTTGTGTATAAACTCATACACTCAGAGACACGGTATCATGGCTCACTGTGCAAGATCTCATAACATCGTAGACGCAGTATCATTTCCTTTGTGTATAAACTCATACACTCAGAGACACGGTATCATGGCTCACTGTGCAAGATCTCATAACATCGTAGACGCAGTATCATTTCCTTTGTGTATTATCTCATACACTCAGAGACACGGTATCATGGCCCACTTTGCATGATCTCATAACATCGTAGACGCAGTATCATTGCCTTTGTGTATTATCTCATACACTCAGAGACACGGTATCATGGCCCACTTTGCATGATCTCATAACATCGTAGACGCAGTATCATTTCCTTTCTGTATTATCTCATACACTCGGAGATTCATCATCATATTCGCTTGTATATTATCTCAAACCGTCAAGGGCACGGCCTCATGGTCCATTTTGTATTATCTCATACACTCAGAGATACAGCAGCATGTCCCCTTCTGTATTATCTCATACACTCAGAGACACGGCCTCATGGCCCACTGTGCATGATCTCATAACATTCTAGGCGCAGCATCTTTTCCTTTGTGTAATATCTTATACACTCGGAGATCCATTATGATGTTCAATTTACTTTTACTATGGCGTTCAGTTTTTTTTCCTCATTCCCTAGGAGGTACAACATAAATGTACCTACATAGTATATTGTTCCCTATTCTCATGACCTCATATTTTCTTATGTTTCATTCAGTTTTATGCTTGACCTAATGAGTAATTTTTGTATGTGCAAAGACCTTGCAAGGTCTTAAAAGTCTTGTACACTACAAGGTTAATAGCGTATTCCTCACCGTAAGGTTTTAGGTGTTATTGGAGATTTTTTCATCGCTGGAAATAATTTTTTTTCTCGATGGGCCGGCTTCTGTCTCCAACGGTATTTCTCCTCTCCAACTTCCGTTGGGCCTGGAGTTTCTCTAGGTAAGTTTTTGTAAATAAACTGGAAGGGGGAAAAGAAAAAAAAGAAAGTCATTCCCTCGGCCACCTCGGAGAAAGAAACGTGGAGAGGATTCCAGCAAAATATAGCAGGAAGAGGTAGAAGGAGAGAAAGGCCTCTGGATACAGAAGGCGTTCCATCGAGAGAATATATATATATGTATATATATATATATATATATATATATATATATATATATATATATAAAGGAGGAAAGTGCTAATTAACAAACCGTAAGGATAAAACTTTAAAATATTACAGCATCAACTTCTAAGACACCTGATTTTACCAAGATCAACTATACGTGTGGTAAATAAGAAAAGTGTATTCATATACACCTCTGATCAAAAAATAATTAATGCTGTTCATAAAGTCGTGTAATTAGAAGATATTTTTAATAAAAAATTAATATTATCAAAATACTTTTAATACTAAAATTATTTAAAAGATATCTTCAAAATTTAGTTTTCCAAATTAATAACCTTATTTAACCAACTGAAATGACTATTCGGAAGATTGATAAGTACGCTGTGTTCATAGCAAACCAAAACCTTTGGGTAGCAAACTTTATTTATTTTTATTCTTTTAAATTAAGAATTTCTCTCTTTAAAGTTATTCCTTTTTTTACAACTGCCACATAATCTCATATCAAGTACATGAACCAAACCGGGGACCCCAGCTGGTCATGAATAAATGAATAAGGGTCCAGGGATCATCCAAGGGCTAATCGTATGCCCTATAATAATTTACGCATGAATAATTCCGATATCTCCTGATACTAAAGCTAATATTTTAATAATGTAATAAACTGATTCAAAGTAAGCATATTTGATTTACCAGAGTCAGGAAAACAGGATTAATATTTAATTGGTTATTGTGCAAATTGGATTTCTAATATTGATGATTGATGTGGAGTTAATTATGATGAAAAGGCCTATGCAACCAATCCTTACTATTGGCTGAAATTCCAATCAGTATCATAATGATTACATCAAATCGAGTCCTAAAAAGTTCATTAAAGTTGTAATATATTGAAGAGGTTCCTGAATATCATAAATCATACATGTGAATGGTTTGCTCTGGAAATACGGATTAGGTTTTAGCATCAATGTAACTTGAAATTTGTATTGCCTTTTGGTTAGATTTTCCTCCCAACAAGTCGCAGTGTGTGGTTGTATGGCGTAAGGTAAACTCCAGGTCATCCTAGAATCCTTCCTAACAAGGAAGGTATTCGGCTGAAAACTGGAGACACCAGGAGCGTGAGCAAGTAATTGTACTTGCCACCCTGTGCTTTGTGAGTAAACGCACTCATGAGATATGAACTGCAGCATTCCCCCAAGAGTCCGAGAATGTATCTTCGTGACATATATTTGCATAAGTGACGGGAAGAAGTGGTCGGCTCATTTTGCATCATTCATTGGTCATCCAGCCGGCGTCTTCGTTCCCATATATATATATACCCATTGTAGTCGGATTTTAGTGGTTATTTCATGCTTTAAAAGTCTTTCCCCGCATTGTAGTCGGATTTTAGTGGTTATTTCGTGCTTTAAAAGTCTTACCCCGCATTGTAGTCGGATTTTAGTGGTTATTTCGTGCTTTAAAAGTCTTACCCCGCATTGTAGTCGGATTTTAGTGGTTATTTCGTGCTTTAAAAGTCTTACCCCGCATTGTAGTCGGATTTTAGTGGTTATTTCATGCTTTAAAAGTCTTACCCCGCATTGTAGTCGGATTTTAGTGGTTATTTCATGCTTTAAAAGTCTTTCCCCGCATTGTAGTATTAGGATATCATTTTGAAACCCTTGAGAAGGCAAAGTGTAAGGTGCAGCAGTAGAGTCTGATAAATATACTATTTTCTCCTTTATATCAAGTGAGAAAAGGGCATTATCTGCTTCGCTTATAGCTGCGACTTCTCCGTCGAAGTTGGACTTAATGTTTCCTACGGATGAACCTCCAGAGGAGGCAGAAAACTAGAACACCTCTCGACTGCCGTTGATCTATCAGTGTAAATATGGATCCCTTGGAAAATCAGTAGGTACCTTTCTTGAATTAATTTCAGTATGACTGCTTTCAAGAGTTGGGGAGGGATGTCCGGATATGGAACTATAAGGTACATTGGCTGCTTCCGTATTTCCGAGTTTTCAAAGCAAGTTATCTGAAACATTGTCGGACGCCAGTTTCAATCTTATATTTGGTTTTAGGGGCTTGAATGTGTATTCATTTTTGTATAAACTTTGGGGAATTATGATTCTGTACCCCCACATTAAACATTCAAATTCTATCGTGAGTTCATAGCGTCTTGCGTAAAATGGGTATAAATCATTATCTCGGGAGATGTTATTGGGCCATAGGCCGGTTCTGACATATTTCAATACCAGTTTAAGAATAGGATCCTGATGGGATTCCTTTGTAATTAATTTCCAATCTAATCGATAGGGGAATGACTCGTGGATATAGTGCAAATATTTTGTTATAGAATGTAAATCTGTGGATTTATCGCCTGTTGATATTCGGGATAAGTGACAATGGTAATTTTTTTTGCAATTAAGAAATCCTTAAAATGTGTGACCCCATTTAATATAGCTAAGGCTGCACGTTCGATTTGTGGATATGGAGCCTCTGAAACAGATAACACTCGAGAGTGGTAAGCTAATGGTTTTTCTGAACCATCTGGGTAAACATGAGTTAACATAGCTGAAACCGCTAAGGGAGAGGCGTCTACCCATAACTTTAAAGGTAGGGAGGGATCATAATGTGCTAAAACGGGTTTATTAATTAATATGTACTTAATTTTTTAAAACGACTGTTCGCATTCTGGTGTGCAATCCCAAAGGGAATCTTTCTTAAGAAGGGAATATAGGGGTTTCAACAAATTTCCAGATTGGGGAATGTATTTTATATAGAAAGTCACCATACCCAAGAAAGATTTAAGCATCGAGGCATTCTTGGGTGGAAGGGCATTGAATATATCTTTAACATGTTTTTCTGTTGGCTGTAATCCTTTACTACTAATTATATGACCTAGATACTCTACTTCGGGAACACCAAATTTACATTTAGAAAGCTTTACCTTTAGACCATTTTCATTAAAAAATTTTAAAACCATTGCTAATCTCTCATTATGTACTTTCTTTGTATTTCCAGAAATAATATCATCTAATAAACATTTAACACCTTTGATTTTATCAAGTTTTTTATCCATATATTTCTGGAACTCTGCTGGTGCAGATGTTATACCAAAACATAAACGAGTATACATGAATAAACCTTTAGTGGTATTTATAGTAACTAATTTCCTGGAGTTTTCATCTAATAGGAACTGTTGGAATGCATCCTTCAAATCAATTTTAGAATAAAATGAAGCATTTCCTATCTCTGCATAGATATGATCGATTCGTGGGAGCGGATATTCGGTGCCAATTAGAACAGGATTCAAGGTAATTTTAAAATCTCCACATATGCGGACAGAACCATCTGGTTTTAGTATAGGTACTATTGGAGTGGCCCATTCACAACTTTCCACCGGCACTAGAATACCCTCTGTCACAAGCCGATCTATCTCTAATTCCACCTTTATCTTTAAGTGCCAGGGGCAATGTTCGGCATTTGTAAAACTTTGGCATACAATTTGATTTAACATTTAAAGAAACCTTTTCATTCCTGATAGTACCAATGCCTGGACTAAATACATCTCTATATTGCAACAAAATGTTCTTAATGTCATTAGATGTGCTAATCGACTCTATAACTGTAGAGTGTAGGCTACCAGTATTGTAATGAATACTATCCAACCGAATGTTTGATGTGCTAATGCAAATTGGGGTGGCCCACCTTTTTTAACAACTAAAAAGGTAACACTATGACATGAATTCAAATGCTTAACAGGTAAGTCAATTTTTCCAACAGGGTGTATAAGCTGTCCAACATAGTCTGCAAGAACTACATTGTTCTTATTTAAAGGAACATCTTGAAAATACTTACAGTACAGACTAAAACTTAATACATTATGCAAAGAACCAGTATCCACTTCAAAAATAAGATTAATGTCCTTAACACTAAGAGTAACCTTATAAGGATCCACATTAGGACTTTCAGCCGCAGGTTGATAAAAAAATGTGTTTAATAAAACATTATTATCCTGTTGGTTACAATTATCCAAATCAGAGGTTGTTTGTCTATCAGCAAGATATTTATTCCTACTGGCTTTCTTTTGAAGACATACTGCTGCCAAATGGCCCTTTTGTTTGCAACAATTGCAAATATACCTCTTATAATGACAATCTATACTTTTATGATTACACCAGCCACAGTGGATGCAGGGATCATACTTATTTTGTCTAATATTATTAGTTAAATGACCTGGATTTTTCTTACCAGATGTAAACGGCATATTTTTCTGAAAAAATATCTCATCCTGTTCTTGTTTGATGGGGAGGCGTATTTGTTTCTCAATCGAAGCAGCTTCTTTTCCACTTGCAATTTCAAGTAATTTCTCTAGATTTAATAAAACATTAGTAGGACCTTCCTCAAAAAGTCTCTCCTGAATTGGCCCTGGACCATAACCGGAAACGAAAATTTCCTTAAGTAAAGTATTAATTTCTTCACCAAACTTACAATCAACAGCAAGACTTCTTAACCTTACAGACCATTCTCTGGCAGACTCCTCCTTCAATCGTTGAGCACTGTAAAATTTATGCCGGTTCGCATAGCAAGACTTAGCAGATGAGTAATGATTCTTTAGCAGGTTAGTTAAGGTTATGAACTTAACATTTTTAATTTTATTCGGAAAACACAAACTTTCCAAAAGTTTGTATGAATTGTCTGAAATAAGTGTCAGTAACGTGGCTTTCTGTTTCTTCTCTTCACTTATTTCTTCACGTATGAAATAATTTTCCAGTTTCGCTAAGAACACATTACAGTCCCCGGATTCAACAAAAAACATACCTTGGAGTTTGTCCTGGCCTGACATTGTTCACGCATCTATTACTCGTCGCCAATGTTATATTTGGGAACAATTATACATTTACTGTAACGAACACTTTATTACAATTGGGTTTCATCATATACAACCATGTGCTTCATTCCATCTGGGAGGTTCATGACTGTTACCCCCCAGTGTTGCCATCTTACATATATAACAATTCCAGAGCCAATCGGAAGGTTTAGATTTTGGTACACCTTAGCACAGTCTCAAAGGATAGTTCTGTACCAAATTTAGGTTCTTTTATATCGCCTCGCTGGCTGTGCCAAATGTTTCACACTCATACTCCATGACAAGTCTGATATAAGTTCTATATGTGGCTATGAGAAAGTCTTGCGTTGTACCCCATCTACTCACTGTATGTCTTTTCAGTCTGTTTAGTCTCTTGCTTGATTTTGCTATGGCGATTTCAACATGATTGACCAAGTTGAGTCTAGTGACCAATTGCACTTCGAGATTTACTCATCGATACATCGGCTATTTCTGATCCGTCTTTGCACACAATTATATCGTTACGTGATACACAGACAACAAGAACATATCACATCTCTAGAAAAACGCTTGCTTAATCAGGTTGATTTGGTTTGGTTTCAGTTATTTACACACACACACACACACACACACACACACATATATATATATATATATATATATATATATATATATATGTACACAATTTTAGTTCCATATATATTTAGTTGTCTTTTTTTTTCCATACCTTAGTAACCCTGAGGTGTGGCCGTTTATTTACTACATGTCCCATACATTGTATATCGCATGTATTTTTGTATACAATATTTTACAATTACCTAAATGATTTAATAATTAATTAAACTGATAACATTATATGTAGAAAAATAGATTATATGTAGAAAAACAAAAAATAAATAAGATTAATTAAAAAATAAAATTAAAATAAAAAAAATTAAAATTAAAATTAAAAAAATAAAATTAATAAATTTATTAAAATGATTTAATAAATTAATTAAACTGAGAACATTATATGTAGAAAAATAGATTATATGTAGATAAAAGTAAATAAGATTATTAATTTAAAAACAATTAAATAAACGAAGTGATTCTTCCTATCTTGGAAGATTTCGGTCTTCCGTGATGTGGTTGGTGAAGGTTAGTTTAGTTGTCGTTTGTACTGCGTTTCCTGAATTTTTTTTTCATGAAACTTAGAACCAACCAACTCTGCTCGCGGAGTGATTTAATTAATCTTGTTTGAACAGTTGATTGGATTTCGCCAAAAGTTTACAATAGAACACCAAGTCGATTTTAGTTTGTAACAGTTATTTGAACACTGCTAAACGCAGCATAAACTAAACGTCTTGCTAAATGTGCTTAGCAATGCAGCTCCTGCGTAACACACTTTCCGTTTGGATTTTTTTCGCTACTTACATCACTGTGCAGAATGCCCCGTGGCCTTATATTCGCTTTCGCGACAAGGCTATTTCTTTGTTTTGGCGCTGAACTCACTGCATTGACAGCTATCCGCTAGGATTCATTAAAAAAAGCAGTTTCAGCGTAAAAAATTGGGGTTTTCCTCTGCCCTCCGTACTCCTGCCCATGTCTTGCTACTGCCGACGTTTTGGTGCGGCCATCCTTGTAGTCCGCACAGTGTTGGTGCACATCTTCTTTCCAGTTTGTTCCACGGACACCTTGCTGCAGGCACATGGAAGTAGATACACCCCTTTGTCCTGCATCCACTGCCTATCCTTCGTTAAGCCCAGGACCTTGCCAATCTTATCAAAGGTCCTTTAAGCACATCTGATACCACGCGTCACAAAGAGCCTAGCAACCAATTCAGACACACCGCGTACGTATGGCAGAGATACCCAATTATCGGTTACTCCACTTCCTGCGGTCGATCCCTACACACGTCCACCTGTGCAGCCTTTATTCTCTTCTCCTTGTAGCCACTCCTTTGGAAACACTTCCGCAACTGCTCTACTTCCTCATTCTCACTGCTGCACAACCTTTTTGCCCGTAGCAACAGAGTCCTCAAAAGACCAGCAGGGCAATGATGAGATCGAGCATTCAGGTAAAGCCCCGTGTCCGTCGGTTTACGGTAGACAATATGCCCCAAAGTGCTATCCGCCTCCCTGATAATAATGGCATCCAAGAAATGAAGCCTCCCATCCCTCTCCTCCTCCATTGTAAACTTAATAGAAGGGTGGAAACGATTAAGGCTTGCTACAAATGTTCCTAAATACTCAAGTCCATGAGGCCAAATAACAAAACATCGTCTACATTTCTAAGCCAAAGCTTTGGTTTCAATCCGTCCTTCGCCATTACCCTCTGTTCGTAATCCTCCATAAAAAATTTAGCGACCAGAGAGAGAGGACTCCCCATGGCCACCCCGCTACTCTGCTTGTACTGGAAATAGCAGGACGTCGGGCAAAGCTCGAAAAGTTCAAGGTACGCTCCTGAATACAACTCCTTCCTCTTGACAATCTCAATAGCATCATCCACAGGGACGTTAGTAAATAGAAACGCAACATCGAAGCTCACCATGAGGTCCTGATCGGTCACACTCCATCTCTTAAGCAATTCAACCAAATGCTGAGAGTTCCTCGCGGACGAAAATGAGTTACCCACATGTGGCTTAAGGACATTTGGCAACATCTTACTAGAACTATAAGTTGGTGTACCGATCATCGACACGGTAGGCCTTTGTGGACGAGCTTTCGCAAGTGTATAGGCAGCCTCTAGGCAGCCTCCTTTATCTCATCAGCCATAGTACTATCCAATCGTTTTAGGGCTGCTTCAACACTAGTGACAAACTCCTCCGTTGGTAACCTCTTGGGAACAATGGCAAAGTTCAGTCCCCTTCAAGCACCTCCTTAGCCGTCTCAGTTAGAGCCTTGTTCGAAAGATTCAGGATACCACCAGACCTACAAACTCCTCCGATGGTTACCTCTTGGGAACAATGGCAAAGTTCAGTCCCCTTCAAGCACCTCCTTAGCCGTCTCAGTTAGAGCCTAGTTCGAAAGATTCAGGACACCACCAGACCTACAAACTCCTCCGTTGGTAACCTCTTGGGTACAATGGCAAAGTTCAGTCCCCTTCAAGCACCTCCTTAGCCGTCTTAGTTAGAGCCTTGTTCGAAAGATTCAGGACACCACCAGACCTACAAACTCCTCCGTTGGTAACCTCTTGGGAAAAATGGCAAAGTTCAGTCCCCTTCTCAGCACCTCCTTAGCCGTCTTGACAGATTCAGGAGAGCCTTGTTCGAAAGATTCAGAACACCACCAGACCTCCTCCACCAGTCAGGTTCCCCACCGGAGAGGATGCATCTCTGGCTCCACCTGGCCCCCCATTAGAGCCACTGGAAGGCGCTCCCTGTCCATCCGTCTGTCTCTTTGTCATCCACCAATTCCATTTCCATCGGTGCTGTTTCCTGCGGGAAACCGCACCGATGGAAATACGTGCCGGCATGTAGGAGGAGTTGAAGTAACCTAGCGACGAAGTTTAAAAGAGAATATATTTTGACATTTGATAACTATCAAACTATTACATATTAAATTTTTCAATCAGAAACGGAAACAGTAGGTCGGTACAGCTACGTGTGCTGCAAACGTGGTATTCATAGTAGACTTATTTTCTTGACAAAGTATGTTCCGTTACTGGAAAAAAATGTATAAACGTGTTAGTACTAAAAATCGCAAAAAGCTGGTGGTTAGCAAGATGGTGCTTGAAACTATACATTTTGAACTATCATATGAAAAAAAAAAGGCATTCTGGGTTTCTTTGGCTGTCATAAAGTTTTTGGCGGTGAGGGGAGCAAGGAGAAGTAGGAGACCGCTTAGCACAGCGGGGGAAATACTCTCTTAGCACAGGGAGGGGAGCAAGGAGAGAAGGAAACCGCTCAACACAGCGGGGGAGATACTCGCTTAGCACAGCGAGGGGAGGAAGGAGAAAAAGAAGACCGTTTAACACAGCGGTGAGACAGGAGGAAGTTAGGATTAATAAGAAAGGTGTAGAGAAAAAGTAGGTTTATTGGAATAAGGTAGAGAGAGATGTAGCGGAGACAGGAAAGGAGAGAGAGGAGCAACTTCTGAGGTAGAGGAGGCGGTGTCAAGTCCCTGAAGAGGGGGTTCACACAGCACCGGAGGCTGTCATAGAACTTAACCCTGGAACACTAACCTGCGCCATATTGACGCATATGACTGTAATGAATTGTCATTTTCTTCCGTTAAATGGGGGTAGAGCCTGTCTACCCCCCACCTATTCCTACAGCAACTCCTCCTACCCACATCCAGCATGATTTCACCTCATAGCGAGTGATTAGATAGGTGTGACCTTGATTTTCCCAGAAGACAGTGCATCAAATTGACGTAGAGGTTAGTAATAAACGTAAATTTTTCTACGTCATTTTGATGCAATGTTAGTAATATGAGCATTAAATTTACGTTGCTCTGTCGTATAAGTAGTAATAAACTCATTATAAATTGCATCAATTTGACACAGAGTTAGTAACGAGCACCTAAAATCTAGTTACACCATTATTAATTAATTATGTAAATAATTGCAAATTCCACATTGCTAACATAGTAATTATTTTAAAAGTCGGGAAGGCATTGGATATTTCATTATGTATTATTATTATTATTCCAGTTATTATTTCTTGTGAAAGGCCACGGGCGTATATAAGAGGGGGGAGGGCTGAGGAGGCTGCACCCCCCCTCCCAGATATTTTTTTGATCGGTAAAAATGTATCATAAAGCTGTTAAAAATAAATAAAATAAGATTACTTAGTTCATAAAAAATATTTTATTTTAGGTGTAAGCGTTTTAGTTGGTGAAAACTAAGTTCTAAAATGTTAGTATTCCATACCCCGGAAATGGTCCATATTTTTTGTTGCTCTATGTTTTATGTTTATAATTTGTATTTTTTTGTATTAAATAGTGATATATAATCATTTTTTAAACAACAGATTTCTCCATTATTCCTGATAATCAAGTTCTGAGCCATTTCCTGTGTATACGTCAAATTGATGCACAGTTAGTAATAGTGTAGGATAAAATACGGTTAGTGTCCAAGGGTTAATATGACGCCTCCGTATGAAGTCTTGAACCGAGGGCAGCATCAGCTCATCGTGGAGGAGGAATGGCTTCTTCCTTCGGAGGGTAGTGTGCTGCACGGCCCGAAGCAGGACCCCGTTCTGGAAACACTGCAGCCGCCTGAGCGTGGAAGGGTACATGTACCTCAGGGCGGGCGCCCCATGCAGAAGAGTCGGCCTGATAATCGCCTTGCACATCTGCAGCTTCAGCCGAAGCGAAAGCTGGGCCGATCTCAAGAGATGATTCAGGCGGAACGTCTTCTGGCGGGCTTCCTTCAGGCGGCTGTTGACATGGGCCGTCACTGACAGATGCCGGTGTATGTGCACTCCCAAGTAGTTGATCTTGGTGGACAGGTTGTTCCGCTGGCCCCTGACCTCGAAATGCGAGGGGGGGCCCAGGGTTTGCCTCCCTTGTTCGCCTGGAAGGAGCATACCACGGCATCCGTCTTGGACGGATTGACGTCTATTCCTGCCTCTCCAAGTGCGTCCACGATGGTTTCGCAGGCGGACTGTTCCTTCTTAATGGCTACTCCGGCGTTGAAGCTGGAGGAATAGACGCCAATGTTGTCAGCGTAGGCAGCTAAGGCGACATGAGGGAACTGCATCCTCACGATGCGGGCGGTGTAGAATGTGAACAGCACTGGACCCAACACCGATCCCTGGGGGACTCCACACGTAGACGGTCGACTGCTGGATACATCACCACCAATCCTGACGGAGAACGTTCTTCCTGACAAGTAGCTCTCAAGAATCTTGAGAGAGTTGTGCCGGGAATCCGTAGCACCACAGCTGATCCAGAAGCAGTTGGTGGGATACGCAGTACAACGCCTGTGTGCAGTCCAGGAAGATAAAAGCCGTCGCTCTGTTCCCGTTGAGCTGGGCGGACACGGTGTTCTGGAGCTTGGCGACGTGGTGGTCACAGGAGAGCCCGGGCCGAAAGTTAGTCTGTTCCGGGGATCACGTTCGCCTCCGTGCAGTGCTTTAACACATGAAAAAGGATCAACTTTTCGAAGATCTTGCTCATGTGGCTCAGCAGGCTTATCGGCGTTTAGTGCTCGGGCTTGTCTCCTGGCTTCTTAGGTTTGCGAAGAGGGATCACCACGGTGTGCTTCCATGCCTCGGGGAAGTGTCCAGTGCGGTAGGCTGCGTTGAAGACGTTCAGTAGGTAGGCCTTAGCTTTCCTAGGGAGTATCTTTAGCATCACGTAGGGTACACCGTCTAATCCGGAGGACTTGTTTCCCTTTGTTCGCCTCAGCTCCGATTCCAGTTGCCTGTAGGTGAAGTGCAACGGGGTCCTGGGGAGGTCTTGGGGATCATAATCAAGCCTCAGCGACTTCTCGGTTCTCTGGCGGTCGTTCTCCTCGTAGTAATGGGCAAGGGCTTCAGCTTGCTCAGCCGGTGACAGGAAGTGATCGCCGTCGGAGAGGAGGATGTCTTGTCGCTTGGTGACCGTGCAGCGAAGGAGCCACCAGAAATGCCTGGTGTCCTCGTGGGTCCGCCGGAAATGCTCTTGCCAGAGGGCCGTTTTCCATTGCGCAGACAGCCGCGCAATTTGCCGGGACATATCATTGAAAGGGGCCCTCAGGGTGCCGTCCTTCGTCCGCGCCCAGATGTTCTTGAGATTGTTCCGCATCCCGATCAGCCTGGTGATGTGGGCAGGTGACCTTCGCTGGTGGATGGGCTTCGGGACAAACTTAGGAATCCTTCTGTCGGCGGCGGACTGGATGACTTCGGTGAAGCTTGAGACGGCTTCGTCGAGGTCGGGAGCAGCTCCATAGGTCCCAATTGTAGGCAGGTCGGAGAGGATGTCCTCTTGGTATCTTTTCCAGTCTGCCTTGTGAAGTAGGTACTTCGTAGGCAGTGCTGTTGGCAGGTCCCCTTCAATCTCGTACACGACCGGGCGGTGGTCTGAAGGACCATAGTCCAGGGCAAGGCATCGCTTCACTGCATGCAGATCCTTAGTGAGGAGGAGATCCAGGGTGGACGTCCAATCTGGGTTCACATCACGTCTAAATGTGTGAATCCCCGGATGAAGAACTCCGAGGCTCGTCCTCACTATGTACTTCCCCAGTTCGTTCGCCGAGGAGCAATGCCAGACTGGGTGTCGGGCATTCAGGTCCCCGACAAGGATGTGGTGTGGCTCCTGCGATGCAGCTGTGATAAGTGCCTTGGCTGCTGCTCGAGGAGTCTCGATTGCAGGTCTCTTATTACGAGCAGCAGCGCTCCTCCGGATGTTCCAGACAGGCCGTCACACCTGTACGAGGCATATCCTCCGAAGAGAGCCCGATCCTGGGGTCGTAGCTGGGAGTCCGTAATGGCCACCACTGCTGGGGAAAAAGTCTGGAGGAGATGTTCCAGCTCAGCCATATTAGGTCGAAGGCTGCGGATGTTGTAATTGACCACGACGTGCCCGGATCATTTCGAGGGCATCACCAGGTCAACCAGCCTGTCGATCTTGGTCATCAGCTTCGCCACCGTCTCCATAAGACCCATGACGAGCTTGAACATCGCGTCCATGCTCCCCTGCGGCTGCTGCGTGGTTTGAACTGGAATTCCGGGTGTCTCTGTTGATGGAGGTGAGGTCAGTAGTGGTGGTGGTGCTCCGCCGGACATCATGGAGTACGAGATTCCGCTGCTGACTCGCGACTCTGGAGGTCGTCTTGTGGGCTCGGGCATCAGCTGGGCTCCTCTTGAGTGGGGTGTCTCCATCCTCTTTGCGCTGGCCTTCTTGGCAAGTTCCAAGCGCTTGGGGCACAGCCTGTAGGATGTGGTGTGGCCCACCCACACTGCTGACATTTTGGTTTGGCAGTCCTCGAGCACATGTGGGTCCAGTGAGAATCGCCGCACCAGCCACACTTCCCTGGATATCCGCAGTAGAACGCTGTGTGCCCAAACGCCTGGCAGTGGAAGCATTGGACAGGGCCACCCCCTGTCATGTTTGCGGTCACCTTGAACCCTACATGATCGAGGTGACCGAGCTCCTGAAACTTCTGCAGGGTGGCCTCGGGCCCCGTTATTACAAGGATTTGACTAAGCTCTGTCTTAGTCCCGACCTCCATGTTTCTGGTTAGCCTGGAAGCCTTTTTAAGTCCTGGAAGTCTCTCAGTCAGCTCCGCTGTTATTTCGGGAAGCGGGTGGTCTATGTCAAACCCATGGAGGACATATCTCTCATCGCGCTTCTTGTTTTTCGGGGCGGGCAAATGTATGGGAGGTGACGCTCTTATCCGCCATGAGCATCTTCCAAACTGTTTCGTGATCACTGGCACTTTTGGTGAAGAGTCTTGTCTCCTTCTCGCCGTTGGAGATCTCAAAGTCTGTGACCCCTCTGGCATAAAGCTGCTGCTTCAGGTTCGCTGCGACTTAAGCAGGAGTAATGAAGAATGGCGCCTGTCTCTCCTTCTTCTTCTTCTGGGTCTTCGCCTCTGTTTGGGTTTTTTTCTGAGTAGAAGATGTATTCGGCTCCACAGTAAGTGGGGCAAATTTGTTCCGCACTTGTGTCTTTGGCGAGCTGGGCATCTTCGGGTGAGCTACAAATTTTTTAGGGAGGCTGCGTTTAAGCTCTTTGACAGTCTCCTCCCTACTCTCTGTGTAAATACTCCTAATTATCTTATTTTCTTGCTAGGCGGAAGGTCAAACAATAAAAAATTCACCACTCACTGAGTGGTGAAATTTTTATTGTTTGTCCTTCCGCCTAGCAAGAAATTAAGAAGATTAAGAAAAGGGTCAGTTGAAGAATAATTATTCCTATTTGTTGTCCCCATACTATCAGAATAAACTAAATTAAAAACTGATGAATTGCACTGCACAAATACACTCGGTAACTATGTCGAAATTAGGCTGAGCAGCTCTTCGCATAATGCGAGTTCGCCTTATCATGTATTAAGTACCTTTAGTAATATAATCGACTAAGTTTTATTATTTGTAGAGATATGAACGGAACCGCGCTAAGATCACGCAGGATTATATTATCCACCTTTTTCAGACATATGCAGCTTATGATCATGTGTGCATCGCCAAAAATGACTATTGGTCTCATACACTTAATTAAATGGTAACGCTACTAAAAATAGCATGTAAGCTCCGGGGCTTCTTGAAGTCGTAAGCCTGACGTTACATGCTTCCTTTACTCAAGGCGAAAGACAACTTAGTATTCAAGTAGGTAAGTTGTCTTTGAACAACTACATCAGTCCCAAACACTACTTCCTTATTCCAACTTAGCCTTGTTTACATTTCGGAGTGCTGTTCACGTAAAAGAACCAATTTACATTCTAAATTGCTATTCGGGGAAAATTTACGTCCCGATCTTCTATTCACCTTAATGACACGTAAAGTTCGTAGTAAGTAATTTTGACGATGCTCGATAAAATTTCAACAAATTTTATTACGCGATGGGAGTGTTTCCTGAAGTTATGGCTCCAGAAAACCTACTTACTGATAAAATAATATCATTCCATCCTTAAAATATTTTAAAAACGATAACCTTCAATTACAAAAATTTTAAAAAAAACAACAAAAAAACACGGTATTGTAATCACAGAATAAGACAGTTTCTTCAATAATATATATCCTCTTCTTTTAATACAGGCCTTATAGGTCACAAAATTGTTTCAAAACTTCACTTAAACCATTTTATTTATGTCGACTAGTTTCTGGCAAACTTAACCTCTCTTAACAGACATATTTTTCTAAAATTATTTTTTTTTTTACATTAAAATTTTGAATATTATAAATTATATATAAAATACCTTATAAATAGTAGTCTAATAATTTCGTGCAAAACAAACAAAAAATAACAATCACCACAAAAATAAGTAAACAATCACCAGCCATGGCTGAAAGAAAAGAATAGAATAGGAAAAAATGTATGTGGAAGAGAAAATATATATATATATATATATATATATATATATATATATATATATATATATATATAATTCCTGAAATAGGCCGCAAGGGCTCAGAGTTGCAAATACTGTAATGGTATCTGATTGTTGGCCATACGGTGCATTAGGGGATACACTATATCTGTATATATAAAAATCACGTGTCTGTCTGTTTTTCTGTTTATTTATTTAATTTTTTGTTTGGTCGCCCCCCCCAAATTTCGATTTAGTCGGAAAAATGTAAAAACCTTAAAAATAAATTAAATAAGATTACTTAGTTCAGAATTTTTTAATTGTTTTCGGGTGTAATAGCTTTTTAGTTGGCTAACTATTCCAAGTTCTAGATTGTTTGTATTCCATATCCCCGAAATGCTCCTAGCCCCTCCCCACAAAAATAATTTTCTATTTACGCCCATGAATAAAACAAATGCTAAAAAAAAAAAAAGAGATTTTTAAAATTTGTATCTATTTTAATATTTACTTTTTTAAAACCCATTACGAATATTATATAATTGAATAATTAATTAAAATGCTCCTCCATTAAAATTTCAAATAGGAAAGCTTAATTTTATTATTTAATTACTTTTTCTTTTTAGTTAGAAACTCGGTATTTGTTGTGGTCAACTAGAGAGAAAAATTTGTTGTAAAAATGAACTAAATCGGTGGACTAGAAGGGCGGAGGGGGGTTTACTCCAGACAAAAATTACTAATTTTCTTATACCGGTCGTAATTTCTGTTGAATTATTACGAAACTCTTAATACGTCCTGATTATCTAATAAGAAAGAAGTTTTGTGAAAATGAACTATATCAGTCTATTGGAAGGGGAGGGGGGTGTTACTTTGTACTATGTTTGAATTAAATTCTTCCGCCAAACGTAGGTTCGCGAAACTCATCCAGATCAATAGATCAAAATGTGAAGCTTTGTGTAATTAGTACGTAATGTAGTACCCCGCATACACAAAAATCTGGAAGGAAATTAATTACAAAAGTAATAATTGAAACAGCTGCTCATAACAAATGCAAAAGAGCAGAACAATTTATGTTTTTATTTTATTTATCTATATAGGTTATTTTAAGCAAATTATTCAGGAATGTACTCGACACTACCCAATTCTGTGGAAAGTGCTTAGTTATGCAGCTCTTGTGTGACGGACTTTTTTATTTTGCACATTGAGTAAAAAGAAGTAAGAAATTTTCACAAATTCGTTTTGATTTTTGTTCTAAATTTCATACTTTGAACCTGGATTAAGACAAAATATTGCCACTAAAATAATTTAATGAGGTGTAGATAGTATGCCGTCGATTTTATAATCTGTCAGGAGGAATTCGGCTTGAAAACATCAATAAGTCTTGGACGAATCTATATTCAGGACGTTTCGGCTACTCTTAAGTATCCTCATCATCTCAGACACTCGAAAAACGGCTTTCCGCTCTGAGGTGATTTCTTATTCTTAACATCCTTAATCAAACATGAAGAAGCCTACCAAAGTGCAGTCGAAACGTCTCGTATTGATGTTTCCTAGCCAAATCCCATAGATTTTTTACTCCCTGATAGCTCAAAATAATCCGAGTCTGACATTGAAGTATCTTGACTTCTGCCATTCTTGCAAGGGGAATTTCATTCCAAGCAGTTATTATTATTTTTTTTTTCCACGTCTAGTCCATCAGCGTCGACACCCAAGGTGCTGCGAGAAATTTTCCCAACGAGCCGTGAGATGAGAAAATTCCTGCCGCCGCGGCGGAAAATTGAGTAATTTGAGGAATATTTACTAATTTAGGGTGGATTTCAGGTTTCGCCCTTATCATTTCACGAAAATTATTTGTGTCTGAATGGTTGAAATATGGATCAAAATTTAAGAATAAATGCATTTTAATAATAGGAAATAACGATAAACATAAAATCTTAAACATGAGGATAATTAGAGAAGCCATAACAGATTATTCCAAAAACATCAGTGACACGTGCGAAAAATGTCATCGGAGAGCTGAATTCCTTAAGGACTTTTCCGCGTGGCTGGTGTTTGAGTTTGAGTTTATGCCATTTCTGACTGGACAATCCACAAGCCGAGGTGCAGGTCGCTCAGAAAAGAATTTTACCGACTCTAGCGATAACAGACTCAAGAGGGGGTCTCCCGTAGTCTAGTGGCTAGCGCGCTGGATTCATAAGCGGGAGATGGTGGGTTCGATTCCCACCTCCGGCAGGAATTTTCTCATCTCAAGGCTCGCTGGGAAAATTCCTCGCTGCACCCTGGATGTCGGCGCTAATGACCTAGAAGTAGATGCGCCGTAAAAAAAAAAAAAAAAAAAAAAAAAAAAAACAGACTCAAGAACAAGAATATGTTCCAGAGAGGTCGCAATCAATGGTCTGACTCGGAGAGGACGCTCTTAGTTTCATCGGACCCGATTCTCGGCAGTTTTCGGAAAGGTTTGCGTAAAAAAAGCTACAAACCGATTTAGATGTAATTAGCCTATTGAAGTGTAGTTTACCATTTGATGAACTTCATGAACTGTCATTAGGAAATGAGGCTGACGATACTGACACGTCAGAAGGGTGATCAGACGATGATTCATGAATAGTTCGTTTTTAGCGCGTAATATAATTGTATATATTTGTTACTATTATATTTTTATATACATTTTAACGTCCATTATAATTAACTGAGAATTTCGGGCCGGGTTCTCTATAGGTTACCACCCTTTTCTAGCCAGGATATGGCTGTTATTTAAAAAAAAAACAAGTCAGTACAATTACTTTTTTCTTTAAGTTGTTAGTCTATTTTTGTTCTTTATTTTCGAATTATAGCCTATGTATTATTTTTTATGATTATATGTATTATTTTTATGTAAATAATAGATGCAAAAAGTTACTACTTAAATGTTTCATAGATTCACAAAATGCTTTCCCAATTTTTATCTATTATGTCCAAATATTTTTGTGTCTACAACATTTGTTTGTTGGATATACTAAAAACTATGGGTCAACGATTTTTTTAAAATATTTTGACCTCAAAAATATTAAAAAAACCAAAAAAATAATTTTGTCGCCCTAAAAATGTATTTTTGCCCACTGCGCGCCGCACAGTGTTCCAAATCCAGCCGTCATGGTGCAAAAAATCGAAAAGAAGGTTCTATAGTAACCATATATTATATTAATAAAGAATCCCTTCATTCCCTTGATAACCACCGAGGACGACACATAGCAGCCTGAAGAAGTCGGAGATGAACCCGACGAAATATTGCGATGGAGAGAGGAGCGACACCGCTGGAGAAAGAAGCCGTTCCAAACAAACATGTGATACCCAGCGATGCAATTTAAAACAAAAAATTAATAAAGAAATTTTAATTTTGTGTCCGTCCATTTAGTCTCTGAGACGGTTCAAAGATGGCGGTTCTATACATGTGTGCTCAAACATTATTTGCAACCCTAGGGTACTAGTCAATTAATATGCCATAATATTTTTTATTTTTATAATTTTTTCTGTAATAAAGGTACCATAGATGGACTACATAAACATGGCAAAACGATCGAAATATCTTGATATGAAGTTGGGTAACAGATTTTTAAAGTTAAGTAATTTTTAACACGCCTGTGTGAAATTTAGAAAGGTTTTTAACGTCAGCATAACGAGGAATCACGGAGTTATTTGTGTCAGCTTTTAGCCTTTACATTCCTCTAACAGAATATGTAAGGTTTGTCTGCCCCTCGGTGCCCCTTTGGTATTGGGAGGGAATTTTATGGGGAAAACCTAGGCTCGGTGCGCTGCGGTAGCAGGTAGCCCTTAGCCTCATATGCCAGCAGATGACCCCTACCCAGAGGTCATCTGCTGGCAGTAATTTGGGTCAGTATTCCTTGTGTTGTTCTTGAGTGAAGGTCTAGTGCACATAGGTTTCTGCGAACCGATTTTTACTGAGAAGTAAAGTACAGATTTTGGTAAATTCCTTTTTTTTTTAACTTGGTCATTTATTATGCTGCAATAAATGAAACTCTGATTTGCACCGTTTTTAAATGAAGACAAATCATCTATAATGTGCTACATCTTGTTAAATATTTCCATGAAAAAGCCTGAATAATTACTTAAAATTATTATAGAGTGACTTTTTTATTTTTGTATATAAGTATGAAAGTCTGGGTACTGGGGTTCTATACTTATAAACTGGCACTTTGAACGTTATAAAAAATTGTTAACTGTTTTTTTGTCACTTAGTCCATAATAGATTATTGATCTTCAAATATAGAAGTGCCATTACCGAAAAAATAATTTAAAAGACACCTTCTTTAATTTTTTTTGTATTTATTTATTCTTTTTTTTAAGAGAGATGCTACGTAGAAGAGATTTTGGAGAGCTCATAATTACTTCGAAAACGTTTGAAATTTTTTATAGAAGGGCGGTCCAAGCATTTGGTCTTACAGAAGATGATCGCGTTAGAAAAACACTCAAAATTTTATATTTAAATTATATGGCCAGATGGAGGAAGACTAACAGGGATAAATCTAAGTTTTCATCGTGGCTGGAAGTAGTAATTATTTTTCTGACTGGCGAAGTGGATGCCATACCTTCAACAAGCTCGGGGAAAAGGGGTCGGCCTCTCAACCCCACCACAACCTTCTCCTATTTAGTCATATTCCTCATAAAACACCTTCTCAACCCTTCAATGAACATCATACAAGATTTGAACAAAATCCTTCAACGAAAAGCAATTGAAAAGCTATGAAGTACCTCCCACTCTCCCTCTTACCCCAACCCCCACCCTTACCCTTACCTATTTTGTCATAATCCTCATAAAACACCTTCTCAACCATTCAATAAACATCATGCCGAGTTTGAAGGCAATCCGTCCACTCAAAGTATTTTTTGCACCATGATGGCTGGATATGGACCACTGTGCGCCGGTGGGAATCGAACTCACCATCTCCCGCTTATGAATCTAAGGCGCTACCTACTAGACCACGGGAGACCCCCTCCTAAATGTTATCTTTTTTATTATATTATGTTCTTGTGTTTAACTGAAATTGATTGAGTTAGGGAAAGACTCAGGAATTAAGTTATTAAGACGTCACGGATAGAGGAAACACCTAATATATTTTAAATTCTCGTGTCACAGTTTTAGTTTTTATTCTCCTTCGAAACGGCTTAACCGATTTTGATGAAATTTAATATATATGTTCAGTAGGTCTGAGAATAGGGTTATAACTAATTTTAAGGACAAAATATTTATTTTTTTTTTATGATTTAGCATTAAAAAATACATACAACCCTAAATAATAATAACGATATTAGTACTTTAATTATAATAAAAGAATTTGAATTATAAAATGTAGTTACTTTATCGTATGATCATTTGACAAAGAGAAATATGGCTCCAGATTCTAACCTGTTCCTGAAGTTAATTCCAACATTCAATTCATGTTTCCGAATGACATCGTTCGGAGCAGCGGAAATAGTTAAACATAATGCTGCAAATGGTCAACAATTTAATTCAACATTCAAAATCAAAGGCTAAATTTATCAAAAAATGGGATCGTTGCTGCCAGTGCCAAACGAACCACATCAATTTTTAGAAATTTATTTTATGGAAGGTGAGGACTACGAAAACGCACTCGCCAATCGCCTGGATGCACTTTGGGGCTACATTAACCTCAATTCACGGTTTGCCAGGAGCATCGCCAGTGAGCTGGACGATCTAGTGAATGAGCAGAAGGAATTGTTGAAATTATTTATATCACACATGCACAAATTAGAAAGTGATAATTTGTATAAGCGTGATAATTTCACGCTATCGTCATCAATCCTGATAAAGAACCATCTGGAGAGTACATTCAATCCACCTGTTGCTGATGACGTTGCTGGAATCGTGGTTGGCGACTGTGAAGGTACGCGAGAAATCCCGATTCGAAGAAGAAATAATAATCTCGAGTCCATTGCTGAGAAACGCCATTCATACCAGCCAATATCCGCTAATGTTCTGGAATGGACATATTGCATAAATATTAAACAACGAGATCCTGCAACCGGTACGGGATTATTATTTTACTACCAAATATTAAACAACGAGATCCTGCAACAGGTACGGGATTATTATTTTACTACCAAATATTAAACAACGAGATCCCGCAACAGGTACGGGATTATTATTTTACTACCAAATATTAAACAACGAGATCCCGCAACAGGTACGGGATTATTATTTTACTACCAAATATTAAACAACGAGATCCTGCAACAGGTACGGGATTATTATTTTACTACCAAATATAAAACAACGAGATCCCGCAACAGGTACGGGATTATTATTTTACTACCAAATATTAAACAACGAGATCCTGCAACAGGTACGGGATTATTATTTTACTACCAAATATTAAACTACGAGATCCCGCAACAGGTACGGGATTATTATTTCGCTACCAAATATTAAACAACGAGATCCTGCAACAGGTACGGGATTATTATTTCACTACCAAATATTAAACAACGAGATCCTGCAACAGGTACGGGATTATTATTTCACTACCAAATATTAAACAACGAGATCCCGCAACAGGTACGGGATTATTATTTTACTACCAAATATTAAACAACGAGATCCTGCAACAGGTACGGGATTATTATTTTACTACCAAATATTAAATAACGAGATCCTGCAACAGGTACGGGATTATTATTTCACTACCAAATATTAAACAACGAGATCCCGCAACAGGTACGGGATTATTATTTCACTACCAAATATTAAACAACGAGATCCCGCAACAGGTACGGGATTAATATTTCACTACCAAATATTAAACTACGAGATCCCGCAACAGGTACGGGATTATTATTTTACTACCAAATATTAAACAACGAGATCCTGCAACAGGTACGGGATTATTATTTTACTACCAAATATTAAACAACGAGATCCTGCAACAGGTACGGGATTATTATTTCACTACCAAATATTAAACAACGAGATCCCGCAACAGGTACGGGATTATTATTTTACTACCAAATATTAAACAACGAGATCCTGCAACAGGTACGGGATTATTATTTTACTACCAAATATTAAATAACGAGATCCTGCAACAGGTACGGGATTATTATTTCACTACCAAATATTAAACAACGAGATCCCGCAACAGGTACGGGATTATTATTTCACTACCAAATATTAAACTACGAGATCCCGCAACAGGTTCGGGATTATTATTTCACTACCAAATAATAAACAACGAGATCCCGCAACAGGTACGGGATTATTATTTTACTACCAAATATTAAACAACGAGATCCCGCAACAGGTACGGGATTACTATTTCACTACCAAATATTAAACTACGAGATCCCGCAACAGGTACGGGATTATTATTTCACTACCAAATATTAAACAACGAGATCCTGCAACAGGTACGGGATTATTATTTCACTACCAAATATTAAACTACGAGATCCCGCAACAGGTTCGGGATTATTATTTCACTACCAAATAATAAACTACGAGATCCCGCAACAGGTTCGGGATTATTATTTTACTACCAAATATTAAACAACGAGATCCCGCAACAGGTACGGGATTATTATTTCACTACCAAATATTAAACTACGAGATCCCGCAACAGGTTCGGGATTATTATTTCACTACCAAATAATAAACAACGAGATCCCGCAACAGGTACGGGATTATTATTTCACTACCAAATAATAAACAACGAGATCCCGCAACAGGTACGGGATTATTATTTTACTACCAAATATTAAACAACGAGATCCCGCAACAGGTACGGGATTACTATTTCACTGCCAAAATATTCACTAGAATCGATGTATATGGCAAAACAACGTTTGCCAGGTCAGCTAGTAATTTTATATTATTTGACAAATTCCAAATCTCTTGCTTCCTTAATGACACACGATAATAATGTATTAATCTTATTACAATAGTTAAAATAGAATAGTAACACACTAGTAGTGTAGTTCTTATTAGAATAGTATAAAATAGAAAAATTATAAACTTTAAAACTAAACAAAAATATAGAACTTCTATAAAGATATTACATTATATTTTCTCGGATTTTCTTAAAATTATGGCCGCAGGCAGTGCAAATAGGGCACTCATTAATATGTAGGCTATTTGAAAGAAACAACATACAACAGGAATTTGTCTATCGTAAAAAAGAAGAATAAGTCAGTATCAAAACATCTGCGTGGCCTTTGTGCGCCTCCGTACACCTGACGATATTTAGGTTGTATTTCCTTTGTAGAGTTATGAATAGAGCCCAGAAGTTAGGCAAAATGCCTTTTCTCTCTGAATGGATATACTGAAGAATCAGATAGGAATAAATATGTTTTCGTGCATTTCGGAAGTGTAGAGACAATATTTATTTTGCCGTTTTTGCTTATTTTGGCTTCCGTTGCCTATTTTAAGATTCAAAGCCTTTTTTTACCTTTTTTGGTCGCTTTTCTGCGATTTAAACATTTTAAAAAGCACATAATTAATTTCCGTTCATCGAAGACAAAAAAGGTTGCACAAATTAAATTACATATTGCCGTCCCTCTTTGAATAAAAGAACCTTCCTTAGTAGAAGGAATGCACCAGTATAATGAATAGGAGGAAAGAGAGAGGATGAGAGAAGTACGTCACTTCTCCTTCCTCACACCCCTTTTGCTGTGACAATGTGTAATTACCTTGTATTCCGGATTTAGAAATGATAAGATAATGCAGAGGAAGTTTTTACATGATGAAAAGTATTTTTTTTTTCTTAGAAGGTCTATGAGAGTTGATACTTTGAAAAAGCATCTTGTTGTTGCTTGTAAGAGGGGAAAGTAAGTACACTAATTCTCTGATAAATTGATAATACAGAAATGAATGAGTATTTAATATACATATTTTCATTAATAATGAGTGAGATTCCTCTTTGCCTTCACTCCTAATAAATGCCTATTATAATTACAATACTGCATATTTTCAGTATTTCAAGTGCCTTTTTCCCTGCCTATTTCAACCAAAAATAAATTCCTAACTTCCGGGCTCTAGTTATGAATAAGCTCTGTCTCCAAGGTTCCAATAGCTGTCAAAAACATTTTCTCTTTCACCTTCACTCATTTTCTCGGGGAACATTAATCGGCTTTTTCCTCTACAAGTAGGGTTTTTTCTTGATTTTTTTCCACTGGTATTTCTGGACGCTTTGAATGAGTGTCATACTCTTTCTAGCTTCTTTGAATACTTTCCTTTTCCAGCGGAAATCATTTCTTTTTGTTATTTTTTTTTTTTTTTTTTTTTTTTTTTTTTTTTTTTTTTTTTTTTTTTTTTTTTTTTTTTTTTTAACTGGGCTCATAATTTTAACCTTAGTACGAACGGAGGTATCGGCATTAATGTTTGTGCGTGCGGTACTAGTCACACGAATGTTTGAAGATTGGTTAAACAACCCCGATAACTGAATACGTTACATCAAGAGTGATGGAAGTTGCAGCCACATTACCAGCGTTATAAGCAACTTTTGAATCATCGGTGAAGTCCATAATAACAACAGGGATAATGTTATTCTGGAGTTGGCTCTCGCAGCTTCCTTCTTTTGATGAAGTATAGCAGTATTTGTCTGTATCATTATCATTAACATCTTAAGAGTCCAAATAAACTATGAGTGAATAACATCTAGTTGCTAAAGAGAAAGTGCCTAACTACGATATTAGATAGAGCTGCTTGATTTAAGTTTAAAATCGCTTAATTTTGGAATGTTATTTAAATAAAGAAATGGTTGAGGTACTGGTAATATCGTCCCTGCCATGTCAAACTATTGACTATACAAAATGTCGTATTTAGATTCCAAAGTTTGCTCTTGAATTGTGGACGATACATACGGCTTGTCGAAAATTGTCGTAACTCTAACCCCTTTATAGAATAGCCTTTAATGCCTTTAATAAAGTGTCGAATAAGTCCATTTTATATATGTACTTGCATGCATATGAAGTAAGCGGAACGATTTTTTTCGCGCGAAATTCGCTCCAAAAACCATGTTCCAGTGGGCGGATTCTGTTCGTTAAAGAACTTGACCTTTCAAATTAGACGAAAGATTTGTGTACCAAATTTCATCAAAATCGGTCCATTATTCGCTGAGCTATGCCGCGAACAGGCAAATATATATATATATATATTTAATTCAACGATTTCTGCCCTTTATTTATGTATATTTATTTATTTTTTTATATAAATATGGCGCAGGTCGAAATAATAGTACTCCATTTTATGCACTATTTTATTTTTGGCACGCCCTACATGTTTCGTGGCCTTTATGCCACCTCCTCAGGGGCCACTAAATCCCCATGTGTGGTTAGCTCGCCATCCATACTAAGACTTCTAAGTGGCCCCTGAGGAGGTGGCATAAAGGCCACGAAACATGTAGGGCGTGCCAAAAATAAAATAGTGCATAAAATGGAGTACTATTATTTCGACCTGTGCCATATTTATATAATTAATAAATAAATAAATATATATATATATATATATATATATATATATATATATATATAGCATACAGTACGATACAATGATTTGAAAAGAATGAGCGGGCAGGTATTCCTTCCATGTTTACTCATCGACAATATAGTCGATACAAAAGCAAACTGACGAATATGAAAAAATGCATCTTTCATTGTCCATCTTTAATAATTTCTGCTGGACTTATTTACGGCAAATTCTTCAATCTGACTTCACTCTATTAAAGGGAAAGTATTCCACTATCAAAAGGTCAAATATGCCGAATATTTGACTGTCCAAAAAAAAGTTATGAATAAATACTTTTCCACTCTGAAAAGTGGTGATTTTCTTATTCGTTAGTTTGCTTTTGTATCGACGATATAGTCCGTGCGCGTTGTAATAAATCGCATTGGGTGTGACCGAATCCAAGATGGAGATGGCGAGATTATTAATTAGTTTCTTCAGCTGTAGTAAGAAGAGATGAGATTCATGATTCATCTTAAGCTTCCAGATGTTCTTCCATTAGTAGTGGCTTCGTCCATTCATCTCCACCATCGTCCTGCGTCTCCTTAGTCAAATCCCGACTAATGAACCCTTTATTCCAAGCTATAGACCTCCTTCACGGAGGAGCAGCACACCTAAGCAAGTTCCTCCCCAAAATTATTAATTTACAACGCTTAATCATGAATGTGCTTAAAATAAGCTACGTTTATGTATGCACGATGTATTCCGAATGTTGTTGCAACTTATAAAGTATTTCGATCCGGTAATAATTTTTGTAAGGATTGTACACCATACACCTCCCAGTGAACCCATATTTAGGAGAAAGAACTGGTTTAAAACATTCACCGCGGCTCCTGCAGTAGAGCGCTCAGTCATGTACGCAATGTTTTCTAAAAAAAGTCCGACTCGCAGGAACTGCGGCATCTTAGCGCGGTTACGTCTGAAAGATATCAACTGATCTAAACCAAATTAATACACAATGTTTTTAGGCTCTATTCGAAGACATTAAAAACTATTATATTAAGAAATCATCAAATTTAAAAAATAGTCGCAAAAAGTAAGAGTTTTCATATTTTGTAAAATTTCAAAGCCAATGCGCGAACGGAAGATGTCAACCGATTTTGATAATTTTTGTTTCCTTTTATTTCACTATATAATTCGCAACTTTCCCGCACTATTACAACTTCGAAATAAAAAAAAATGAGTTTTTTCGGCCCACTCTAGTACCTATGTGGGAGTTTACTGTAAGAAGGGGTAATACCTATTTTATTTTCATATTTTCCCTTTTAAATTTTTCCAAGATTTAATTATTTGGTTTTTAACATAGTTAATATCCCTCTAAAGGCAGTGAAATTCTTCCTCATGTTCCTTAGAAGTTGGTGCTCTTAAGCAGAAAAACACAAAAATTTCCTTTACATATTTGTTTTAATTGTTTAGTTTTATGTTCTTATTTATTATTTTCATTATTGTAAGTTTTATTAAATACGTAAATATTTTTTTCTTTTTTCTTTAAACATTGCTTTATTTCTAAAATGTATTTTATTCATAAAAATTTCATTCACTTTGTTTTTTAAATAAATATTTAAAAAACAAATTGAGACAAATCAAACACATACTTACTGACTGGCCATCCGCTTACCTAAATTCCCAAAGGGAAGAAATAGTTCTAGCAAGGCTGCGAATAGGCCACGCACTCATTACTCACGAATACTTAATGACTAATACTGAAATACCAAAATGTCGGATTTGCAATACAGAACTAACAGTTAAACATATATTAATCGACTGCCTTCTTATAACGAACTTGGGCATACCAGGGGACATTACTGCCCTACTTACTCACAGCAGCCACCATATTCACGACATACTTACACATTTAAAAAACGTAAACCTAAAAATCTCATAATTCTTTTATTTAAAAATTAAATAATTTTATCATTTATCTCATATTTCAATTATTGATTTTTTTTTCTATTTATTATTTTTTTTTTAATATGTAAATAGTAATACAGTATACTTAACTGGCGTAGGATAACAACATATCTATGAACAGCATATAGCTACAAAGTTGCTCGATGCAATTCACCCCAAAGTGGTGCATCGTTAAACAAAACAAAATAAAAAATAATAAATATTCTGTTGAATATTTGGACTACTAGTTCTTTTTTTAAAATAATAACTCATATTTCCGTTTTATTTTTATTTCATCTTTTTTTATTCCTTCTCAATGTACTATTCTATTAGTTTATATTCATATCATGACTATTTATATTCACACTATTTTATCAATTATAAATTAATCAAAATTATTAATGATAAATTATAATAGGTTGAACTTATTTTTTGAACCTATTGAAACATTTTTATCACCTAAAAAAATCTAAAATGGATTTTTAAATAAAAACCTAAAATGAACTATTTCTTGAACCTATTGAAACATTTTTATCACCTTAAAAACCCTAAAATTGTTTTTGAAATAAAAATTCAAAAATACCTATTATGCCTGTTGATTCCTATTGATCCCTAGTAATCTATAACCTCCTCTTGTCTCCTCTGTTAGAAATATACTCACAAATGAGTAAAGAGACGAAGATAAATACAAAAGCAGCTCCATATGAGGCGTGCACAACTGGCCAAATGAATTTCACGTGACCACGCACAACACATGACAACGCTCAAAAGGTTAATTTATTTCAGTTTTTTATCAATTATTTTCGCGACACCAGAATACCCCTTCCCTCCCCGGGCATTGAATGTAGCGGTTAAGACGTTAATGGTATGTTTTGGGAATAGTATACACCAACTCTTTGTAGTAAAAATATATTAAAGGTGTAATTCTAAATTTTAATGGTTTTAGGTTCGTACTTCTCAGAGACACTTCTACAATTAAATGGCTTTTTATTTTAAATAATATTCGTTTTTATAATTTTATTTTTAATATTTGTCTTTAAGCATCCAACGGCGATAGCCACGTTTAATGCACCCGTTCTCGTTGATAACCCAAGTTAAGCAACGTCGGGAGTGGCCAGTACCTGGGTGGGTGACCGACCACGCGCTGTTGGCATTATAAAAGGACGGCAACCTATAGACAGCCCGGCGTTAATAGCGCAACTGTTGATACGTCGTTAAACATACAAAAACAAAAAATATTTATCTTTAAGCAAATTCTAAAATGTTTAGTTAAACATGCATGGATGCATGGACAGGCAAACGTTAATATTTTTTGTATACAACTCAATTATTTATACACATATATATCCATTATTATTAACTAAGAATTTTAGGATAGGGTATCTATAGGTTACCAACCTGTGTATATGTATGCATATATATATATATATATATATATATATAAATATATATACACATATATATGTACGTGTACGTGTGTGTATGTGCGCGCGTGCGTTTGCGTGTGATGTTGATCAGGTATTAATTAATTCGCGAAAACGTTGCTGAAAATATTATTAGTTTGTAACTTTGATATAAATACACCTCAGTAATTTAAATTTTTTAATCAGCATTTTGGTAGCTTTTGATTGAGCATCTTCCTAAAATTCTGGCTCATGAATGTAGTTGAGCGAGTTCCAGAATAGCCGGTGTTCCTATTTTCCCTGAAACAGAAAGCACGAAGCTCCGAAAAGTTCCAACTTGTGGCCATGAATGGTCAAAATTGTGGTCAATTGTCTGCCGTGAAATAGCTTTCCGATGGACCGCATCTATTCCAATCAGTGTCCAGTCAATAGTGACTGGCTCTGACTCACGGACAATACTCAAAATAGGAATCCTCCATTTTCTTTTGGCACCACGTTATTTGTCAAACTATTGTCTGAAAGTTACATATTTTTAACAGAAATACTCACATAGAATAGATATAGGCATACATAATTTAAAGGATATATTTTATTTATTCCTGTACCAGAAATTCTCATATAATTAATGATATTTTCTTTCAGCTCGCTTCCTTCCTCCCAGTACAGGGAGAAACCCCGTTTATGAGGTTGCCTTCATGTAATACGGAAGTGTCGAAGAAAATTTCATTTTTCATAACGCCTAGATCACGAAAAAAAATCTCTCTCGAATTATATATATATATATATATATATATATATATATATATATATATATATATATATACCACATATAAATACAGTAGACTCTCCCTAACCCGGCGTCGTCGGACCAGGATACAGTCGGATTAGAGAAACTAACATATGTATTTGAAAACCCTTATTTTTTTATTTTAGGATATAATAATATATTCCATTTTTAATATTATATTAAATATAAAATTGTACATATCGGCCCTACCATGTCAAACTATCGAATATGCAGATCGGTGCAAACTAGAGAACGAACATATTCTCTCTATTGGCGAAGTAATAATATATTGAAAAATGGTCTTATTCCATCTTTATTTAAGGCATTGGGTGTGAGGTTAGCTCAGTGGTAGAGCACTCGACTAATAAGTTGGAGGACCTGAGTTCAAATCCCGAGTAAGCACTAAAGATTTTTTCTTCTAGCGTCTTCGTTCATGGGTTGAATTCGGCCTCCCTGACCGTTCCTAGGCCAACCCAGCCTTTAATTAATTTAATAATGGGTACCTTGGGTGCTAGTGACTCTATCATTCGAAGCAGCCAAGGGGAAAATCAGGCGGTCGGAGCATAGTACTGACCACACTATCTCCCTAGTGTGCCGAATGGGAATAAAACAGATACCTCTTTAGTATCTGCCCCTCAGGGCCCTCGTGGCCCGTTACGGCACCAACTTTTTTTTTTTTTTTTTTTTTTAAGGCATTAATGGATATTCTAAAGGGGTTTAATTTGTGACAACAGTGTCCTCCACGATCCACCTGTGCATCTCACTGTTAATGTTCATTTACTTTCTAGCACAAACTATTCAATAACTCGCCGCAGAAAATAATAATGGTAAAGTTTTTTTTTTACCGTAAACCTAGCTGTTAGGCTCCTCGTCCACTGGGACCGAAAAGCTGCAAACTGCGAAACAACGAATTCAGGTAAACGTCGACCGTACGAAATCGTGTGAATGCGTCTCGTCCGTTCGTCCGAATTCGCAGTAAACGTGATGGCTCGTCAAAAAGGGTTTTCTTGTGATTTTCATGAAGAATGTTTCGCTTTGGAATTATCACCTTTGATTCATCGACGGCTCAGACGGGATCGACAATGACGGGAAATGAGAGTGAATCACAATAATACTAAAAGAAACGAGTTCGGCGAATTTCCTCATTCAAATCGACGGTGACCACCACTTTGCCGATTTGCGAATGGGAAAGGATACATTTCGATACATTCTTGAGAACATTTATTCTAAAATATTTTGTTTCCCGTTGGTCCCAGAGATATTTACTTTCCTGGATAAGCAAAATTAACAATTGGCCATTTTCACTGTTCATTTTTAACAATTACTTTTCGAACTCGTTTGCAACTAAATCGCTGCAAAATGGGATCGGTTCGCAGTTCAGACGGAAATGGACGAACGATACGGGCCCAGTGGACACGGTCCATGACGGAGCAACGTGTTTGGATTGTTCGTGACAATTCTGACGAATTCATTTCGCAGCTTTTCGGTCCCAGTAGACGAGAAGCCTTACCCGGTGTGCCATGCTACACCTACTTTCTCCATCTAGAAAAGCCGAAATAAATTGGAAACCAAATAAGAAATATTAAAATCTAATAAATCAAATCTGTAACTGTTCGGGTTCACAGATTCGAACCCGTGACTTTGGAACTGTTAGCCCTAGACGATTTGAACCTAGGCTATGACACTCCCTGGATCAAGACCTACATGCGTTCAAGTTTGATGAAAATCGGTCAAACGGTGTGGATTTGTATAAGGAACGAACATACATACAGACAGAAGAGAGAGAGAGAGAGAGAGAGAGAGAGAGAGAGAGAGAGAGAGAGAGAGAGAGAGAGAGAGATAATCGCAGTGCTAATTGGCACCTTTATTTTATAAGGCTGTGTAGATATTTAGCCGCGTACGGCAATGAAATTTATAGGACAGGAACTCCAATATTTCTACTTCTAGGTAAAACTAAGCGGAGACTGTAGTTAAGTACCAATTTTCTTCCCCTACATCAAATAAACTAATGTTAATAGAGTTTCATTACGAATATCTAGACAACCTGAATGCAACAAATTCATAAAATATTGTTTTACATTTCTCGAAAAACTGTGAGATTTTGACACGACGAGAAAATCGTCATGTAAAAGATTTTTGAGAACAGAACTTTTTTTTTTTTTTTACGGCGCATCTACAACTTGGCCATTAGCGCCGTGAGAACAGAACTAAATTTGAAATGAAAAATCTTTATTATAGCAGTATTATACAAGCAATTAACGGGATTGAAAACCTTCGGGTTGGGGGGTCTTCCCCAACCCGAAGTTGTTTTAGCGCGGTTACTCCCTATCTCCATAGGGAGAACCCGCTTATGAGGTTGACCTCATGACGCAATCCGGAAGTGCCGACTAGAAACTTTCCTAGCTGTGCGCCTGAGGGATCTGGACTTGCATGAGGTGGGGCAAAGAGCATTCATTTCAGCCGATGGAACGGCTGAAAATACAGTGGTCTTGGATGCGGTGATCAAGGAGGCGAGATTTCGACGCCGCGAGTTGCACGTCGTCGCCCTTGATATTGCTAAGGCTTTTGACAGTGTGAGCCATCATGCCCTTAGAGCTGCAATGACCCTCAAAGGCCTGCCTCCCGAATTCATCGAGTACGTGATGGGGGTCTACGGTTGCGGGTTTACCCGTATTACCGATGGTAGGGGATGGACGGGCCCAATCGTTTGCGGAAGGGGGATTAGGCAGGGCGATCCTTTGTCTCCTTGCCTTTTTAATCTTGTAATGGATTGGGTTCTCCAAGCAGTTCCAAGCGAGGTTGGATTTAAACTCGATGGGGCGATGATTTCCTATCTGGCGTTTGCTGATGACTTGGTCTTGCTCACTTCCTCGGAGGCCGGTATGAGGATGGCTATTTCGAGGGTGGAAGGTGCCATTCGAAGTATGGGAATGGCACTGAGTCCGGGAAAGTGCCTGGCCTTGTCACTGGTTCCGGCTGGTAGGTGTCACAAGATCAAGGTAGTCACAAACCCGTTGTTCAAGATCAATGAGGTGCCTGTGCGACAAACTCAGGTACAGGGTGCTTGGAGGTACCTGGGTGTTGTTTACAAGGATAGGGGTTCCGATGGGTCCAATTTTGACGTTAGAGTAGCGCTCGATAGGCTGGAGAATGCTCCTCTCAAGCCGCAACAGAGGCTCTTAGCTCTTAGAAGTCATCTTCTTCCGAAGTTCGTACATGGAATGGTGCTTGGCGGCGTCTCCCGGAAGTCTCTGGCCAAGATTGATATCAAGGTCAGGGCTGCAGTGAGGCGCTGGTTGAGGCTCCCAAGGGATACTCCCTTGGGTTACTTTCATGCAGCGTGTGCGGACGGAGGATTGGGGGTGCCTTGCATGAGCACCCTTGTCCCTGGGTTAACCATTGCTCGTCTTCAGCGTTTGGAGAGGTCAGGGTTGCCTGCGGCGAGGGCTGCATACAATTCGAGAGCTGTAGCCAGAAGGTTGCGGGACGCGAGAGAGGCCCTGGGGAGACAGGGCTTGAACGAGAACGCCTTTTACTCAACGGATAGGAAACAGTGGTGGGCCGAAAAGTTATACTCCTCCATCGATGGTGGTTCCCTACGAGAGTCTTCGAAATGCAAAGCCTCAACTCACTGGATCTCTGCTGGCGCGGGTACCATAAAGGCCAGGGACTTTGTCCAGTTTGTTCACGCCCACATTGGCGCGCTTCCGACTGCCGTTAGGGGATCCAGGGGCCGCAGGATTGACGGACTGCCTCTCTGCCGAGCAGGCTGTCCTTATGCTGAGACGGCTGGCCATGTACTTCAGAGGTGTTTCTTGTCTCACGGCGGTCGGGTTCTGCGCCACGATGCTGTGGTGCGTGTGCTGGCTGACAAGTTCTCTCAGCTTCGTTATGAGGTCCACGTAGAGACGACTTTCAACGCCCGCGGTAGGATGTGGAGGCCTGATATTGTCGTACTGAAAGAGAACAGAGTGTACATCGTCGACGTCCAGATCGTTGACTCCGCTCCTGGGCTGGATGTTCTCCATCGGCGGAAATCGGCGAAGTATGCTGGGGTGCTGGAGGTGAGGGAGACTATTGGGAGAATGTTGGGTGTTTCCCAGGATCGGGTGAGAGGAACGTCCTGTACTATCAGCTGGAGGGGTGTATGGAGTCCTAAGTCAGCTAAAGATTTGAAGGACCTTGGCGTACCAATGTATACCCTACAGGGTATTGCTAGGAGTGTACTGAAGGGCTCTTGCATTCTCTTCAGCAGGTGGAGGACTCATCTCGCCGGGGGGAACCCAGGAGCATTTTATTGAGGGTATAATAAACACATTCCATTGTGGCATGATAATTGCTATATCTAGTTACTGTTTTTTTTTTTTAATTTAATTTTTTATTTTTTTTATTTTTTATTATTTTTATTTATTTATTTATTTATTTTTAACTTTATTGGTTTATATGTATATATATAATTTATTATAGCTTTTATCCCTTCAATACGGTTTTAAGTTATTTGTTTTTAATTAACTTACTTATATTTTATAATATTGTGCATAATTGGACAACAGGATTGTAACCTGTCTATATTGTATAGTTGGACTTCTGGAGGGGTTATTAGTAATAACCCTTAACTCCGGAATTATGTACGGCAGATAGCCCATGTTTGAGGTGTATTGGGTAGTAAAATTACTCGATTGCTATAGTGGACTATATCCTCGGTGGTTATTCCCACCAATTCATTATGGTCAGGAGAGCCATAGTTGTTTTATATTATTGTTCTATTTAATGTATTTTGTGACATGCCATTGTGAAACACAATATTATTGTAAAAGGATGTTATGTAGTATGTCTCCCAATAAAAGAAAAAAAAAAAAAAAAAAAAAAAAAAAAAAAAAAAAAGAAACTTTCACGTTTCAGACCCTATAGATCACGAAAATATAGGTGGCTAAAATTTGTATATATTTATATATATGCTTGTCTGTTCGCGCTCCTGACGGGTCAAAAATGGTCCGATTTTGATTAAATTTGGCACAAAAATCTGTCTTCTAATTTGAAAGGTCAAGCTCGTTAACCAGAAGAATCCGCCCACTAGAAGATAGTGTTTGGGGCGATATTCGCGCAAAAAAAAATCGTAACGCTTACGTTTTTGAGTTTATATGCTTGCAGGTACTTGTTTTATAGGTTTGTTAACATAATAAAACGAATGAAACCATTTTTAAGGCGATATCTGTAACCGTTTCTGAGAAAAGTGGAATCAAGGTTTTTGTAAGTCATTATTTTTTTGTGAGTACTTAGAATCGCGGGATTCAATTGAAATATTTTCTACATCTTGGAAATTAATCCCAACTAAGATGATTAAATTTTGGTTATATTTGGAGTTAAGGAAGTATGCGGAAAAAAATATTTTATTAATAGACGTGAAAAGTTTTCGGATCTCCATACATTTTTCGTAAATATCTCGATAGCGGTTGGGAAATCGTGTTAAGTGGAAAGTGGCCATTCGAATGCTTACTAAATTGTCTACAAAAAATGTTCTGAAGTAATATTCGATGGGACAACGTCAATGAGAGATATAAACGCTTAAAACTTAAAAAGTGTTTGTTTTGTTGTTTTGAAATGGTTTTTCTCTTTCTTTATCTCAATTTTTAATTGGTTGTTTCTAGTTTTAAAATGCATTTATCACTAAAATTAGTATTGTAGTAAAATAAGCTAACGGTGAAAGGTATTGGTAATAAGTTTGGAGTGGCTGTGGTAATCATGATGGCAGTGGCTGTCAGTTTCCTGTGATTTGTGATGCTAATCTATTCCATTTCTTCAAGATGTACGTAACTGCGCTAAGATGACGCAGTTCCTGTGAGTCGGATATTTTTTCTTTCATGAAGCGTTCATGATAGAACGCTTCATTCAAGTTTAAAATATAAGCAAAGCGCAGACGGCGTTCCCTTAGCTTATAACTAATTCATGTTATTTATAATTTTTCTTAGAAGTCGAGGGACAGAAATAAAATGTAAATGAATGAGTGAAAATGAAAGAAGACAGAAAGAAAGTGAGAGAGATAGGGGGGGAGGGAGAGGGAAACCCCACGATTGGTATGAAAGGAAAAAGTAGCATAGTGAGAGAGAGAATGTAAAAAAAGGAAGAATTTCTTTCTTCACTCATTATGTTGAAGCCCTGAAGTTGTTAAGTTGTAAAGATGCTTTCATCTTTTCTGGGTCATCTTCAGAACCCTGAAGCTCCCTAATGCATTATTCATAGTCTTCTTCTTTTCTTTTCTTGTCTTTATCTTACTATATCCGCCTTTATGAGCCGGAAAACATTTTAAAACGGAAATATAATTACCTCCTACTGCGCTAGAGGAATTTATTTTCATTTTAAAACATGGAACGCCTTAATATACGCAAAATATTAATAGTAGAAATAAGTAGGCTACAGCGAACACCATTTATGTTGCTACTCAAAGAATTTATCCAAGCGTATGATGTGAGAACGTTGCGAGCCGAGTTGCAATGCAAAGAAAAAAAACCACTAATTCTGACCGCTTTTGTTTTAAAATATATTTTTATGTTTATATATATATATATATATATATATATATATATATATATATATATATATATATATATATCCCAGAAGGTAAAAACAAAATTCATTCTTCCCACAAAATTTCTTTATTTTGCACTAGGCCTTTCAACACAAATGTGCCATCACCAAGTGCTAACAACAAATAGAAACATGCATTAATATTATTGGACTCAAAAATTACAACATTTTTTGGCTTATAGTACATTACAAGGACATTGTGTTATTAGAATTTAAAAAGCTAACGGTGACAATATAAAATGGAACATGTATAATCTTATAGAATGGAAAGTATATAATCTTAAGGAACTTTCTAATTACAGTTTCTAATATACAATTATATACTAAAAACTGTAATTAGGATACAGAGTGATTCAGGTATAAGTAGCCAAAATCGAGGAGATGATTCTAACCCAAAAATCTAGGAGATGATTCTAACCCAAAAATCTAGGAGATGATTCTAACCCAAAAATCTAGGAGATGATTCTAACCCAAAAATCTAGGAGATGATTCTAACCCAATAATCTAGGAGATGATTCTAACCCAAAAATCTAGGAGATGATTCTAACCCAAAAATCTAGGAGAAAAGTTCATTTGAAGTATGGCCCGATTCCGAGTGAAAAAGCATTAATGTCCAATTTTTTTTTTTTTTTTTTTTTTTTTTTTTTTTTTTTTTTTTTTTTTTAACGTAGAAATATTTGTCATTGAATAAGAAAGGATTGCTCAAACAGTGTTCGAGATAATTATTTTCTAATTACACCATCATAAAACTTCTACATTTAGTAAGCATTAAATATCTGCAAATGAAGTTTATTAAGGGAAAGGTTGAACGATTGGAGAAAACGCTAACAATATAATAAGAAATATGAATTTCAGTTGGGGACAAACCTTTTTATGTTTGGTTTTAGTAATGAATGTAGTAAACGCGTGTTACATCGGATTAACATTTCTTCCCTCTAACAACCTCTCTATTGATTTTATGGGTTTCATAAAATTTTCTCAACATATTCCTATTTGTTCCTCTCTTTTCTTTTTCGTAGGCGATACTGATACGACGAAAAAAATCATACTGTCTTCTCCATTAGTTTCGGACTCAGAGCTGAGCCATGCAACATCCAAATCCATCGGAACTAGGCTAGTTAGGGTGCTGAATTCAATTTACGGTGACGGATTTTTACGGTGCCTACACACATTCTAGTGCATACACACATTTCAATGCATTCACAAATTTCAGAGCATTCCCACGTTACACTGTTGACACATTCTGCAGAGTATACACACGCTCCATTGCATATTCACATTCTAGTGCATAAATATATTCCAGTACATACACACATTTCAGTGCATTCACACATTTCAGAGCATTAACACTTTACAGTGCATACAACAAGTTCAGTCTATTCACACATTTCAGAGTATTCACAGGATTGCAGTGCATATGCACATTGTAGAGCCCACTCACATCCCAGTGCATACACACAATTCAGTGCATACATACATTTCAGTACATAAATACATTTCAGTGCATAGATACATTTCAATGTAACATACATTGGAGTGTACACACTCACATTCAAGAGCATACACACATATTCTTATATTCATATACAGGTCAATTTCTGGAGAAAGGTTGTTGTACCCATAGTACCTGCGGGTACTGGAGAAGGGGTCGTTCCACCCCCTCGTAGGGGGTCGCTGTACCCGCAGATTTCTGGAAAAGGAGGCGTTGTACCGCTGTGCCCTCGGATATCTGGAGAAGGGGCGTTGTACCGCTGTTCCCCCGGATATCTGGAGAATGGGGCGTTGTACCGTTGTACACCCGGATATCTGGAGAAGGGGGGTCGTACCCTTGTACCCCCAGATATCTGGAGAAGGGAGCGTTGTACCCTTGTACCCTCGGATTTCTGGAGAAGGCGGCGTTGTACCCTTGTATCCTCGGATTTCTGGAGAAGGCGGCGTTGTACCCTTGCATCCTCGGATTTATGGAGAAGAGGGCGTTGTACCCTCGGATTCCTGGAGAAGGGGACGTTGTACCCTCGGATTTCTGAAGAAGGGGGCTTTGTACCCTTGTATCCTCGGATTTCTGGAGAAGGGGGCGTTGTACCCTCAAGTTCTGTTGAAGAGGGGGGGGGGGGGGGGGGGCTGGCTCTTTCAAGAAACCTTTGGTTGAAGTGAAGTAATCTCTTTTGGCTCGTATTTTAGTTATTTATTACTACAAGGAAACCCGCTTAAAAAAATTACTGAAAATGATTTTTAATAAAAATGTTAAACATCAATCCAAACTAAGGAAGACGCAAAATTTATATGAGGAAATGAGGAATTTTCTAGTTGTTTATATATTTTTTAAATACCCCGAAAATGGTTGAGAAATCATGTTATGTAAAATTCAACGATTCGCTTGATTCGTTTTTTTGCATTGGTTTTATGTGTATATAATTATATATATATATATATATATATATATATATATATATATATATATATATCACTTTTTCTTATTTATTCTTATGGCGGGGGGTCGATAACAAACAATTATTTGATATGTTTTGCCCGACATGTTTCTTGCTTTGTTCGCACCTCTTCAGGGGCCTTCCTGTACAAAACGTTTTTTTCTTTTTTTTTTTTTTTTTTTTTTTTTTTTTTTTAATTTCGAAACCATATGTTTTACACGAATATACACTTAACCTTTCCTTGACTAAATTTAAATTGGAACATATAATACGTTTTTATAAATACTAATGCTACCTTATTAGGAAGTCCTCTTGTCTTGTTGTCTAGCTTGAGTCAGGCGTAATGTTGACAAATAGTAATATTGTAAGACTTGAGTAATGATATGGCCATATTTTATCGATTCTTTAGCTGTTATGGATTATTGGCAAAGTTTTCATGAGTTTTAATTTAGTTATAATGAATTCTATGGGAAATTTGATATACATTTTTTAAATATTTTTTATTTATTTATGGCTGTGTTTGGTATACATATATACACGTATATATATACGTGTATATATGTGTGTGTGTGAGAGAGAGAGAATGACCGACTAATAGCTTCGGATTAGAGGACATTTGACCCTCAAAGAGCTGAATGAGGAATGTATGCAAACGACGGAATAAATGAAGAGAGGCCGACATAATTAGTACGATATATAAACTGGAAATCCCGCAAGCTGGAAAAGGGTTAATGGAGCAGAAAACCACAGGGCACGGTTATTCAGTCGTAAATATCTAGTGAATAGAGCAGTAGTATGTGGTTTTGCGTGTGCTCGAGTAGAGGTCAGTGCTATCGGCAAGAATCCCGTAGCGTATGCTTGCCAAAGTCCGTTCCAGGGGAGTATTCTCAGGAATTCCGTCTTTTTTCGAATACAACACTTTGATTGAGGTTGCACTCATGACGGAATTTTTTGAAATATATATATATATATATATATAGTATTCCCCCATCAAGCGATTGTACGATTTCGTTAACCAACAAAATCGGTCCATCTGGTGGGGGGGGGGGGGGGTTACTCCGGAGCCAAAGTAGTTATTTACCATTAACAGTCGTAATTTTTGTTATATTTTAACGAAACTCGGTATTCGTTGTGGTAAACTGAAGAGATACATGTGTTGTAAAAATAAACTAAATTGGTTCATTAGGAGGGGGGGGGGGGTTAACCATGGAGCCAAAGTAGTTATTTGCCAATACTAGTCGTAATTTTTATTCTATTTTATTCATCAAGATCAGTAGTCATTTTATTTATCTATCTAGGTTATTTTAGGCAAATTATTCAGGAATGCACTCGACACTCCCCAATTCTGAGGAAAGTGCTTAGTTATGCAGCTCCTGCGTGACGGACCTCTTTTTTTTTTTTAAGTAAAAAACTTTTAGGATTTTGTGAATACAGTAAAACCTCGTTAACCCGGACGTCCGGATTACCCGGGCGAGTTTTGGAAACGAAATTATGTTTTTCAGTGTAGTAAATGAAGACTTGTTTTAAAGACGGTAAATTGCTATTCTCAGTACCTAAATTACGCGAGTTTTCGTAGGTTCATTTATTTAAATTATAACTTAAATAATAACATAGGAACACTCGCGTAATTTATCTACCTGGGTTAATTTGTGCGAGTTTTCCTTGTCATAGGTCTCGGTCGAGGTACAGTATCGTTTCGCTGTTTCGTTCGCTCGATGACCGCGATTTAGACGAAATGTAAAAACATTGCTGGGACTATGAACAGTAAAGGATGGAAGCATTGACGAGCCTTGGTAAGGGGAATCGTTAAAGAACATTGCCGATGAGTTGGGAGTAGGAACATCGACCGTATCTGATTGGAAAAAGATCAGAAATCGCATTGAAGGTTTTTTTTTCAGGATGATTTCTAAGGACAGTTTATGGTGGCTGTGACGCTCGCAGAAGCAGTAGCAAACATTGAAAAATTCTTGGTGTATTTTGAGAGTGAAGCCGAAACACTTCCAAAGGAAATAATGTTTATGCGGATGCGAGATCGCGTAGCTCGTAAGTGATACACTAAACTGACCATGGGCGTATATAGAAAATAATTTTGGGAGGGGCTGGGAAAATTTCGGGGGGGGGGGTGGGCTGAGACCATTTCCGGGGTATAGATTACTAAAAATTTAGAGCTTGGAATAGTTTTAGGCAACTAAAACGCTATTACACGTAATGTAAAATATTTGTTATGAACTAAGTTATCTTATTTAATTTATTTTTAAAGGTTTCACGACAAGTTTTTACCATCAAATCAAAATTTCGCCTTATATACGCCCATGAAACTGACCCAGCAGAAGATAACTGCCCTTTTAATGCAGACGAGTTTGTGTGTTAAACGCAATAAACATACTGTGGGATATTATTCATAATAAAAATCAGTCCCGTAACAGGCCACGAGAGCCCAGAGGGGCAGATACTATAGAGGTATCTCATTCATGACCATATGGCACACTAGGGAGATAGTGTGGTCAGTACTATGCTCCGGCCGCCTGATTTTCCCCTTGGCTGCTTCGACTAGCTAGAGTCATTAGCACCACAATTATTATTTACACCATTATTTAATTAATTAAAGACCGGGTTGGCCTAGGGACGGCCAGGGAGGTGGTATATTATTAAGGAAGAAAACAAAATGTGGTTGCTCTGGTGAGCTCGGATAGAAGCAAAGGACAAAATATGATGAAAGACGGGTACAACCTAAACATATTGTAAAAATTATAATAATTATCCTTACCTTCAGGGCATCCACCTCCAGGTATACGGCATTGAAAGGCGACAAGAAAGGAAACAGGGTTTAGGAAAAGAATTGAGGGAATTATGGAAGTATCTCACCATTCGCCGGGTAGGTAGGCGTCCAGAAAGGTCCAATATAACAAACATGGACCGGCTATAGGAATAATAATGCCAAGAACAACTTATAACGCCAAGGGAAGCGGGAAATAAACCATTAAAAGCCACTGGCATACACGCACATAACAAAAGTTGCTTGCCACGAGCCGGCTACTGGTAGAATGCATGATTGATGGACCAGGCTCTCTTGCCCAGCACGAGGGCAGTGGTGCCTAAATAACATACTCGCATAATCATGCTATTCGTACAATATGTGTTGCGAAACATAAAAATATTTGAATTCCTCTCACAATTGATTGTTATTCTAACACTAATTCAACTTAATAATAATAAATGTTAATAATAATGAAACCTTACAATAATTAATTTTAATTATAATTAAATACTTTAAAAAATAACGCACACATACACTTTATGTGTTTTTAGGTGAAAGTGTGTAAATAATAATTTCTAAGCTCCATTAAAAATATTTCGGTGATTTATATATTTTTTTTTTTTTTTTTTGTCATTCTCTTGATAACCCAAATATTCGTTAACCCGGATCGGCCCTGGTCCCAGTTGATCCGGGTAATCGAGGTTTTACTGTAATATCTACGACATTTTTTTTTTCTTATAAAAAGGCGCAAAACTACATCGTTTTTCTGTAATATTTTCAACAAATATTTTTTTTTTTATTTACAGAACATAATTTTATATTTCATTCTTACGTTTGAGGACTTTTTTTTTTTTTATGAACATTTTTTTTTTTATTATAAAAACTCAGAAACCCTTTTTTTATTGTCTACAAGATAATGCAATTTATAACCTAATCCATATGATATAATAAATGTTACACGAAAATTGAGGAAAGAAACACAATTTGCTTAAAATAAGTAGGGGTTGTAACTCTTTGATATATAAGGTTTGGCCTTTTCAGGAGAAAAAAAATGCTATTAATTCCATTATAAAACTCCTTTGACTTTTCGAGATTTTTTTAACTTCCATTTCTTGCTCTAAATGTTTCATGCGATTCTGGCGCCTCAACTAGAGTTTACAATTATGACCGGAAGTGCCGACTGGAAAATTAAACTTCTTAGAACATATAGATCACGAAAATAATGGTGGTTCAAATGTATATAAATTCTAACGGATCGCTGTCTGCACATGGAAGATATATGGGAAAAATACTATTGGGTGCCTTTATCAACGCAATAGTGCCCAAAACAATGATTTTTAGAATTTTTGTCTGTGCGCGCTAATCTCAGAAACGGCTTATGCGATTGAGTTCCGGTTTTGAATTATATTGTGGTAGGATTCACTTAAATTCAGTGTTCGTTTCATGTCAATCGGTTCATAAGTAAAAAGGTTATGCCAATGTAAAAATTGTGTCGATCATTTCATGAACTATCGTTAACATACTCGTAGAGAAAATTATATAGTATTCCCCTAGGAAATGATTGAACGAGTTCCTTAACGAGGGAAATTGGTTCATCTGGAGGGGGGTATTTATTTTCCCATACTGGCCGCAATTATTGCTGTATTGCAAAAAAACTCGGAATTCGTTGTGGACATATTAATAGAAAAATATTTTGTAAAAATAAACTTGATCGATTCACTATCCACGCGGGCGAAGTCGCGGGCAAAGCTAGTATATATATGGGTGATTCTACAGAAAAGTAGCACTTTTGGTGAAAACATTTTTCTTTTTTTTCTTCATTCTCTTTGTTTGATTTTTACCTCAGAGATAATAAAGCTTGTCTAACTTCATATTATCAAAGCATTGGCCAATTACTTTTCATGGCCTAAGTGGCCAAAAAGCAGCCATTTTGTTTTTGGGTTGCAGGGGAGTGAGAATAAGAGTAAAAAAAAACAATATTTCTTAGCAGTCTATTTTTCTAACTGCCATTCTGATGATGGTATGTTAAACCGGGGAAATGGCAAAAGCATTGACAAAAACACTTCTTTAAAATATAATCTATATATATATATAAATCACCTGTCCGTTTGTTTGTTTGTTCTTTATACAAATCCACACCGTTTGGCCAATTTGAACCAAACTTGGCACACATGTACTTCTTGATACGGGAAATCTCCTAGGCTAGCTCAAAATCTTCTAGGCTTCACAGTTCGGGAGTAACAAGTTCGAAACTGTCAAATATAGAAGAGTGAATTGTCAGAAATAGCCACTTTCTTACCAGTGTTGCCTAGGTGAATTGAATAGGTGGAGAATAGCAAAGCAAGAAAACATTCTTCTTTTTTTGCGAAAATTGTTTCTTTTGGGAACAAAACTTTTCATTTTAAACCTTTGTATGTTTACCTAAATTATAGCCTTATTTTCTCAGAATTTTGACAAATAATATCATATATGATCAATTTTCTTAATTTCTGATGAAGATGTATGTAGGACAACACTGGGCTCCCAGAACCTATTAACTAATTTTTTAAGTTTGGTGTATTTATCTAACTTCCAAAACTTTTTAGTTTTAGCAAAATGTTTGTGAATTTCTAAATTATAGCCTTATATTCTTAGAATATTGACTAATATATATTAATAAATAATTTGCAATATTAAGTTTTTGATCTGTTGACTTTCCAGTTGCCATTTTCTTTCCAGTGTTGCCTAGGTAGACTTAGCAAGCCAACAAAACTTCTTTTTTTTTTTTTGCGAAAGGTTTTTCTTTTGCGACCAAAACTTTTCAATTATAACCTTTGTATGTTTATCTAAATTATAGCCGTATATTCTCAGAATTTAGACAAATAATATCATATAAGATTAATTTTCTTATTTTTTTTTTGAAGATGTAGGACAACACTGGGTTCCTAGAAGCCATTAACCTATTTTATTAAAGTTTGATGTGTTTCCATAAATGATTATTTTTATTTGCAAATTGCATTTTATCACATGCATTTGCTTATTAAAACTATGTCTTTAACATTAACCCATGAATCTGCACAGAACTTTAATAATTTAAATACTTTTAGTTCTTTACCATACCACCTAAAATCATCGATGTGTGACATACAAAACTTTTGTGTTTATCTAAATTTGGACTAATGTCATATATTAGTAAGTAATTTGAAGTATTAAGTTATTGATCTGTAGACTTGCAGGTTCCAGTTTGTTTTCCATAATTGATTTGTTTTTTTTTATGTGCAAATTGCATTTAATCACATGTATTTACTTAATAAAAACTATGTCTCCAACATGAACCCATGGATCTGTACAGAATTTTAATAATTTAAATACTTTTAGCTCTTTAATATACCACCTAAAATCATCTATATGTGACATGATATTTAAACGTTTGAGTCATTCCATGTCAAATCAACCCCAAAAAATAGGATTTGACCCCCATGATCTCAGATTTTAATGCAACTTGGCATGTTCGTTCCTTTCATGGGTCCCATGATCTCACATTTTAATGAAACTTGGCACGTTCATTCCTTTCATGGATATAAGTAAGAATATAAAATAGTTTTGCTCAATCTCAAATAGTTTAATTTTATGCCATGCTAAAGTATTTGAAATTTTGCAGTTATCATCGATTGGACAAAGGAAGTGCACTTAGTTCTAGAATATAAATCATACCTTTCGACCAATGTTGATGACTTTTTTGATGACAATACTTCAATAAATATGGAAGCCAAAAAAAATAATATAAGCATAAAGTAATTACAAATGGTCTGAAAAAATCTTAAAGTGTTAAAATACATGTTTTAAAAATTAAATATGGAATACTAAGTGGAATATCATCCAACGGTAAAAAGATAATCACTCAAGTATTTCATTATTATTATTCTAAATGGTATACACTATCACATGAAAAAATAAAATTTATGGTTTAATCACTCTTTAATTTTTTTCTGTTAAAGACAAAAAATTGTTCAATTTTAATTTTAGTTAAAAATATATTATTTTGTTATAGTACAGCGATTTAATTTTAAAAACTATAAAAAATAACCCAAAGCTATTCAGCATGAGAACTACCTACATGTACAAAACATTCATTACTTTAGTGAAGGGTTTGCTGGGAAATATAAAAAGAAATACAACTTAATTTTTATCACATGTAACTGCACATCGGTGACTAACATTAAAATTTGAAATATTAAGTTTTTGATCTGTTAACTTGCTGGTTTCAGTTTGTTTTCCATAGTTGAATTTTTGATTTGTGAATTTCATTTTATCACATGCATTTGCTTAATAAAAACTATGTCTTTAACAGTAACCCATGGACTGTCCGAACTTATAGCAGGCTCAATATCTACTTGGCTCATACGGAGAATTGTAGTGTTTGTCATTAAACCAGATGCAACATTAGCAAACTCTACTGAGTTTTTTACATTTTTAGTTTCAGATTTGCTCATAACTTCCATTAGAGTCCACTCTTTCTCCCACCCTATCTACTACATGTTTGTCATGAGCTGTAGTAAAATATTTCCGCTAATACTTATTGTTAAATTTTTCTAAAAGTATGTAAAGCAATCTTGACATATATTTATTCTTAAACTAAGAGGATGGTCCATCACTGTAAATAATTTCATTTTGACAAATCATTATTTTTTATTATTATATCATATAATCTTATCAAAAGTGCGTATACAGAATTCATACCTTTATCTTTACTATCGGAACAAATGAGAAACGTAGTGCATTTGTTCTTGAAAAATAATGCTGCTGTAACAGTTTCTCATGACCACAATCCTGATTGAATTGTTTTTTTTGATAATCGCAAGAATAAGCCATTGCAAGAACGGACGGTTTCTTTTCGTTAATCAGTTATTTTATTTTATTTTATTAATTTATATTCATTCGGTTTTTTTTTTGTATTTCTTTCAATTAATTTATAATTTTGATATTGTAATTTGTTTCTTTTTCAATATTATTGTTACTATTTTTATTTGTATTATTATTACAGTTGTTGCCATTACGCTATAATATTTCTCTATTTTAATATTATTATTATACTTTTAAAACTCAGAAAAAAGAGGTATGTATTGGAAGATGGAACCTGCAGAATCTAAATGAACTCCCACAGTATAGGGATACTATATTGTAGAACAAAAAAAGAAAAAGCCATTCAATTTGTTCCTCATATAAATCCTCAGCTTTTGAGCGATTTTGAACAAACTTGGCACACAGGTAGGTCTTGACACGGGGAGTGTCATAGGCAAAGTGAAAATAATCTACCAGCTGTATGTTTTTTCCTTACAACTATATAATATAAAGTTGGTGTAGTATGGCACACTGGGTAACAGCTAGTTAAACAATATTTTTCGTACTGACAGGGTAGTGAAAAAAATTTAATCCTTACTTCCCTGTTGAGAAAAAGTGAAAAAAAGCACGTTTGTGTCAATTATTATTATTTAATAAATTAAAAGAACGGAAGCTAATACTACTAGGCCAAAGGTTTTAGTATAAATTACCAAACAAATTCTTGCTCTTGAATATCAATTTCTTCGTGTGCCTCAGTGTTGTACTATAATTGACAGGGGAGTGATAATTTTGAGGTTTGGATCACCTGTAGCACACCCTGTTTATAATTAAAAGCTTTTAATGAGATCTAAATAAAGTGTTTTGGGGTACTTATCAAACAATATTATCAAATCTCAAGAAAAAAAATCATCTGATTTTTAATGAAGAGCAGGGAGTGATAAACAATTTTTACAACTCGTCATTTTACTTGAAAAAAACTTCCAGAAATCAAAATCAAACTGAAATCATTTGTTTTTGTGTACATTGAGATTCTAAATTAGCTGACTGAAAAATAAAAAAACCACGTTTACACTTCACAAATGTTGTGTTTTCATTGTGACAAAATTGTGTGTGACAGACATTAGTGAAGCTTTTGTCATCCTTTATGATAATATTTTTTAGTTTTTTCTCTTCCAGCTACATTCGAGAGGGCATAATGAAAAAAAAAATACTCAAACAAAAAACTTCCTGCAAGTTACTGTAGGCCTAAAAAAATCAAAGACAGTAGCAAACCCGAGTAGTGTACAGGCCAAGGGAGTGAGAATTAGGGCTTTGCAAAGCTCCAGCTCCAGATCAAAGGTTGATACAGATTATCTCATGCTAGGTATGATTCAAAATAGTTTTGTATCATCTTACTAAAAAGGAAAAATATTAATATTTTCAATACGGCCTGAATAATTGACGAAAACCAAAAAGTGCTACTTTTCTGTAGAATCGCCCTTATATGTTCGCTTTCTAGCTTGCTAAAAAATGAGCCGATTTTAATGAAATACTTTTTGTGTTTAAAGAGGCCAAGTTTGTTAGCCAGCCCAACACGCCTTCCCCGATTACACTGTTTTGTGTAACAAAATTTCGATTAAATAACTTTATCTAATAAAACCCTAATTAAGTTGCCTTACGTACAACAATTCTGATTGACACGTCTTATATAACGAAACCCTTATGAACCCTGGATTGGCATTGCGAATGACGCCGTACTTTATCATACGTTCGCACGAGGCTATTCAGACATCAAGCGCATCGCAGACTAGTACAGAGAGAAAAGCATCAAATTTGTGTCTCTGGGGTGCTGAGAGTACTGCAGGAAGTGAGATGTGCTGCGTACATTCTAACGGTGATTTTATCAGTTTAGTGATCAACAGCGGGGGGGGGGGGGGTAACAAGCAACCCTTTCATTGAAAAATATTAAAATAAATTAATTTTAATTTTATCATGATGATTAGATAGTTAGCCGTCGAGGTGATAAGTAAAGATGGAATGGTTGGGATTCGGCTAAATAAACCTCAATATGATTTTGTTTTAAAAAATCTATATTTCGGACGTTTCGGCTACTCATTGGTAGCCTTCGTCAGCTAAAATGACAAAAAAAAAATTAATACAAAAACAGAAAAAATTATGATTGTGATAGGTAACAGAGCTATAGATACAATTAACTTATAAAAGAACATATCGTCTTAAATTCTTAGAATGAAAAAGTGAATAGGTACAATAATTGATTTTAATAGTAATTAGTAACGTTAATTGATTTTACAAAGAAATAAGAAGCTACATACCAATGTTATTAGTAATTAATGTTACTATTAGCTACTATAGTTGTCACTGGTATGTAGCTTCTTATTTCTTTGTAAAATCAATTAACGTTACTAATTACTATTAAAATCAATTATTGTACCTATTCACTTTTTCATTCTAAGAATTTAAGACGATATGTTCTTTTATAAGTTAATTGTATCTATAGCTCTGTTACCTACCACAATCATAATTTTTTCAGTTTTTGTATTATTTTTTTTTGTTTTTGTCATTTTAGCTGACGAAGGCTACCAATGAGTAGCCGAAACGTCCGAAATATAGATTTTTTAAAACAAAATCATATTTTGGTTTATTTAGCCGAATCCCAACCATTCCATCTTTACTTAATTTTAATTTTAGCATAAATATGCTTTAGCGGTGACTAAACTGAAAAAAAAAATTACAAAAAAGTGTCCGCTGGCGTTCGCGCATGCGCAGTGGCCATGTACGAAAATGAAGACTATGCGTCACAAAAAAGTGTCCGCTTGCGTTCGTGCATGCGCAGTGGCCATGTAGGAAAAATATGACTGTATGTTATGAGTATGATCGATCTATCGAAAGGGGTAGGGGGTTCCTTTGTACTATGCCTGAATAGAATTCTCCCGCCAAAATCTCCCACTACGAGAGAGAGTTGTTGAGTTCTGATTTCTACCACTAAGAGGTGCTGTATCTCCTTTCCGCGCTATTACTAAATCCCGTTCCCTTTTATTATACATCAAGAATAATATATGAAAATGTAAAGTTTTCGTATATTTATTAACTAGTGTAGTACCATGCCTACACAAAACTCTGGAAGGAAATTAATTACAAAATTAATAATTGAAACAGTTGCTGATTACAAATGTAAAAGAGCAGACCTATTCATGTTTGTTGTCTTAAGTATACACGTTATTATAAGCAAATTATTTAGGAATGCACTCGACATCATCTAAATTCTGAGGAAAGTGCTTAGTTATGCAGCTCCTCTAACAATTTAGATAGCATTACTATTTTGTTAATTGTCTATGTTTTCCGAATAGCGGCACAACCATAGAGGGACTACTTGGACAGTGTTGTAAAGTTTTACAACACTACCTGTAAGCCTGAAAGGCGTTCAGAACAAAGATGTCTTGTAGGCGTTGGTAAACAAAACCGCACTACAGCATAAAGTCAATTGAAAATATTCAAAAGACGTCATCAAATCTCTTTTTCTTGGCAAGCGATATTTCTAACAATGAAATGTTTTTCTTATTTTACTTAATCTGTTTTATTGTCAAATACATGATCAAACTATAAGAAATTAAAAAATAACAAGGAATAAAAACAGACAAAAAGAACCGTTCGAATAAACGAAACCAATTACTTCAAAGTTTAAGCACTTATTTCTCCGATTGACATCGCTTATTCAAAACTTTCTTCAGAACCTTTTTTGTAGACCATTTAAAAAGCTTTCGAATGGTAACCTTTCGCTTCACATGATTTTCAACCGTTTTCGAGATATTAATGAAAGTAAACGAAGCTCCCAAAACTTTTCATTATTTCTAGCAACAGAAAATTGGTCTCATTTTACATATCCTGTTTTCACACAAATAAATTTTCCTAACATGAGAAATTACAAAAATAAAAATCAATAATAAACTAATGGAAAGAGACAACAATTACAAAAATAACGACAAAACCCCGGTCATAAGAACTAAACAGATGTATTTGAAGTTGGAGCACTTATTTCTCCGATTTAAATCACCTTATCAAAAATAGTTTTAGAATCTTTTTTATAGAGAATTTAGTAAGCATTCAAATAATTTCTATCCACTTACCACGATTTCCCAATATTGTTCGAGATATTAAGGAAATATGCGAAGCTCCCAAAACTTTTCATGTCTCTTAATAAAATATATTATTCTAATCCTTCCTTAACTCCAAACGTAACCAAAATTTAAACATCTTTGTTTATATGCATTTTAAACATGCAGAAAATATTTTAACTGAATCCAATGATTCTAAGTACCCAAAACAAAAATAAACGAAGTCAATTACTTCAAAGTTTTAAGCACTTATTTCTCCAATTGACATCGCCTGATCAAAACTTTGTTCAGAACCTTTTTTGTAGAGCATTTAGTAAGCTTTTGAATGGTGATCTTCCTTTTACCAAGATTCTCAACCTATTTCGAGATATTAAGGAAAGTACACAAAGTTACCAAAACAATTCATGTCTGTTAATAAAATATTTTATTCTAACTCTTCCTTCACTCCAAACGTAACCAAAATATCAACATATCAGTTTTGATGGAAGTTGAACATGCAAAAAATGTTTCAACTGAATCCCACGATTCTAATAACCCAAACAAAAAACGGGCTTTAACAACTATTTTTCCAATTTTCTCGAAAACGGTTAAAGCTATCGCCTTAAAAATGGTTTCATTCGTTTTCCTAGACCAAGAAGCCTATAAAACGAGTACTTTCAAGCATATGAAGTAAGCGGAACGATTTTTTTCGCAGGACATTCGCTCCAAAAACCATGTTCCGGTGGGCGGATTCAGCTGGTTAATGAACTTGACCTTTCAAATGAGACGAAAGATTTTTGTACCAAATTTCATCAAAATCGGACCATTAGGGGGGCCGGGAAAACGCGAACAGACATTTATAAGAAATTCCAATTTAATATTCAATTCATTAAAGACGCTTTTAATTTTAATGGACACTGACCGAACTTTTAAATAGTAAATTAAAGCCTTTGAGCCTATGAATGGGCTTTTATAAAGGCATCCTTTAGTTATTCGAGTGAATATTCAACACCCTGTTGAAATATTTATTTCTCCAGCTAAGAGCAAATCAAAGGAACATTTCAGTTCATTTAAAGTAATAAAACGGTTTTTTACATGTTAAATGTTGACATATAGAAGTATCATAGTGGCATGTGACATGGAGCTTGTTGTATTTCAATCGATATAAACATTTCAATGCAAAGACATTTAGTTCAAATCTGACTTTTGGGCTATTTCCCTAGTCGGTCCATATGCCGTAGTATGTCCTCTTTGCCTATTGCCTCATTAGCCCCGTTTACACACACAGGTTTTCCGAAAGTTTTGGGCTATTTCCCTAGTCGGTCTATATGCCGTAGTATGTCATCTTTGCCTATTGCATCATTAGCCCCGTTTACACACACAGGTTTTCCGACAGTTTTGGGCTATTTCCCTAGTCGGTCCATATGCCGTAGTATGTCCTCTTTGCCTATTGCCTCATTGAGTCTTATCAGAAGTCATTTAGATTAGATATAGCATATATTGTTTTCAATAACTTAAGGCACCAAGTGGGGAATACCCAGGAAGTGTCGATATTAAATATCCATGCTTCGGAACCCAAATATCTCGGAAATACCGCTATTTCTGTACAAAACGGCCCTTGGCGTGCTGTCCGCGCCACAAGATCGGGAATCCACTATCCAATCCATTAGCCGAAACCGCTGTCCTCTTAGTGACATCTCTAAATGATTGTTTCATCAAAGCTAGTGCTTCGAAGTTTCGTAGCTTTGAATCTTTATATATTTGCTTCAATCATGTCTTCGGATTACATGTAGAATGCATCCGCTACTCTGGGAATGTAAAAATATCTTTTTGTTGGTTTACGAAGATGAATATAACCCTAATCCAAGGAAATGTATTGCTTTTAACAATGATATGTTCCTGTAAAAGTACCTGAGCGACATAAACAAATTTAATGAAAAATTGTATTAGGCCACAAAAACCAACGAACCATTTAATAAGAATAAGAATTTATTTATTAAGAATTTAATAAGAAGAATCATTAAGTATATGATTTATCTTCCACCCACCTCCACCCAATCAAAATAACAGAAACTCCTCTTGGTCAAAAAAATTAAATCACGTCAAGTAAAGCTGTAAGTTAAACATAATTTAACATAGCTACTTCTCTTCGGAGGAAAGTAATAACACAAAACAAAAAAAAAACAAAAAACTTTCAATTCTTAAAACAATTTAACATTTAACACTGGACGCATAAATGATTAAAAATAATAATAATTTCTTCTAATAATTCCTGACAATCAATTCAAAAACTGTTCAGAGGATTGGCCCCTTGCAGCAATACTTACGTTGTTCCCAGGCCTATCTGATACGATGGATGAGGTACTCCCTTGAGCCAATGGGCTCCCTGTAGACCAAATCTTTAATGTGTCCTCATGCTAAGAAATCCAAGGGCGTGAGGTCTAAAGATCGAGCCGGCCGAAATATCGGCCCCACGTCCTATCCAACGCCATGGATGGTTACTCTCCAACCAATGTTAAATTGTTTTAAGAATTGAAAGGTTTTTTTTTTTGTTTTGTGTTATTACTTTCCTCCGAAGAGAAGTAACTATGTTAAATTCTGTTTAAGTTGCAGCTTTACATGACGTCATTTAGTTTTTTCGACCAAGAAGATTTTTTTGTTGTTTCGTTTTGGGCCGAAGTGGTGGTAGACTGGGTGGAAGATAAATCATTTACTTTTAATGATTCTTACATAGGCATTATGAAAGAATGCCTATTCACGATTGTGCTGTATTTTTTTGCATTTTTCTTGGAAACGAGAAAATACGGAAGGACTTTTTTTCGTGTTTTTTTTTCATCCTGCATCGATTCCTGAAGTTGTGCCGTTTATTTTGGGGGACACCCTGTATATATATATATATATATATATATATATATATATATATATATATATATATATATATATATATATATATATATATATACTAGCTGTTGCCCAGTGTGCCATGCTACACTTACTTTCTGTCTATGACTCCCCCCGTATCAAGATCTACCTGTATACCCAGTTGCGTCAAAATCGGTCAAACGGTATGAATTTGTATATATCTGTCTAGTGCTGTCTCGTGAAACAGCCAACAGAGGCCAGCACCACAGCAATTCATATTACAGTCGACAGAGGCCAGCACCAGAGCCTGCCAGTAGATATCTCTTATGAAAAAAAAGGCCAGCTCTTCTTAGTTAGACAGTGACTGTTGATATCAAATTGAAATAAACTGCATTATATGAATATATAATGATGTAAAGTCATCAATGAGTTCGAGTTATTCTAATTATCAAGAACATCGACAAATGAATTTGAGACATTATTCAAAATGGCCGTCAGAATCTGAATGGTTCAGTGTTGCCAATTTTTCTTGAACAAAACTTTTGACCTTTTGACCAAATTTTGAAATTTGACTATTTTGACCTAGCCTAGGAGATTTCCCGCATCAAGACCTACCTGTGTGCCAAGTTTGGTCAAAATCTGTCCTATGGTGTAGATTTGTATAAGGAACAAACAGACAGACACGTGATATATATATATATATGTATAAATTTATTGATTTATTCCTATAAGAATTCGAAGCACCAAAAATAAAGGTTTCCAATCTTTTTGAAGCTATAAACGTCACTTTGTTGTTTTTGACCATGAACATCCCGCCAGAATTCTCTAAAAACGTCGTTGGGCCCCCGAGGAGTGAATGGCTCTTAGAAAGTGTGTTTGAAGGACCGTGCGAGGATTGACGGATATAAAGCTCAACATTTTAAGGGCCAATATCAAGAAGGAGCAGTTTGCTGTCAGGTGTTGCTTCACTTAGCCAGTAAACCTTCGGGGTTATGAGTAACTTCAATTCTATATTAAACTTGGGGATAAACTTCCTTCCAAGTTTTCGGCTAACTTTCGAGAGCTTTCTTCGTCACAAAGAACGGTCCTGGGTAGAGGATATGGAGGACAAAATATATATTATTTTATTAACATATTTCTCTATAAGAAAACGTTCGACTCGATATTGCGCCATTTTGAAGAATTTTTAAATACTGTTGAGGTTCGAAAAGCATAAAAATGAAGTTGTAGTTACCTTGTATTTCAATTTTTTTTTTTTTAAATTAATGTTTATTTAATATTTGTCCATAACAAAAGGTTCTATAGATTAATATATTATCCAATTGAAGGAAATAGTTTATTTTGTCTTTTATTTGATTTTTTCCCAGTAATTAATATGGAGAAACTCTATCAAAACGATTCCTGAAGTAAAGCATAATAAAAATATCTCAGAGTTATCTTCAACTTATTTTAGTATATTCTATCAATTGTTTATCTTTATTTTATTAACCCTTCTTTATTTTATCAAAAAATAACTTGATGCTTTAAATTTTAAAAAATGGATGTTTGGCGTCATTCTTTACAGCGCTCTATTCTTTTTTTAATCATAGGCCACATCCACACAGACTTACAATAAGTTAGTTACTTTTTATTTGAATACCAATGTAATCACTAGTAATAATTTCGGCGCTAATGGCCAAGACGCAGCCAATTTAAAATGGCCAATATAAAAAAAAGTCCGACTCGCAGGAAGTGCATAATCTTAGCGCGGTTCCTGTTCATATCCCTATTGTCATTTGAAAAGCTTAGAATAGAAACAGATAATATTTTCCTCTGCCTTTGTTCAAGGGTTTTATGACGTTACCTGGTCGGGTCCGCCAGACCCTAGAATCCTCTTCTACCGATACTTCATTTCATACGTTTCAATGCATTGGAAAATATCAAAATTTTTCACATATTTCTATGTTCTTTTACTATAGTTATAATTCAACAAATAAAATCAATTAAAAAATAAAATAAAAAAACCAACAGCATGAAGGCAATTGAAAATATTCAAAAGACTCTTTCTCTTGGCAAGCTATATTTCTAACAATGAATTGTTTTTCTAATTTTACCTAATCTGTTTTATTGTCAAATACATTATCCAACTATAAGCAATTAAAATTAACAAGGAATAAAAACAGACAAAAACAACCGTTCGAATAAACGAAATCAATTACTTCAAAGTTTAAGCACTTATTTCTTCGATTGACATCACCTAATCAAGAATTGCTTCAAAAAGCAAAATTTTCTAGTCGGTACTTCCGGATTGCGTCATGAGATCAACCTTATAAGCGGGGTTCCTCCCTATGTGGGAGGGAAGAACCGCGCTAAAACTAACTAGTAATAAAAAGGAGGTTTGCCGGGTCAGGTAGTAAATTTATAAAATGTATCTTGTATCTTGTTTACACAAAAATATGTTTATATCAAATAAATTAATGTATAATGTCCTCCTCGCTGATATGCCATGATTAAACCCCTTTTATACTATGTTTAGAACGTAGCCTTGGTATGTTAGGAAAGTATTTATTTAAATAAACGGGTCACAATTGAGGTTCTATACTTATTAAGCATTGCCAATGGTTGTTCATATACTGATTTATTATTTGTTCTTTTGGTTTGTTTGTTCTTTTTGTGATGTTTACCTTGATGCCATTATGAAGTTTTTATACATGTTTATTTATTTATTTAATAATGTTTACGCAACTTTGGCAACAAACATTTTGAAAAAATAATAAAAATCCACAATTTTCTTGAGGTAATTGATATGATGTAGTAGCGTTAATGTAGGTATTACAAGTTTTCAGTTATAGGATTTATATGTGAAATGTGTTTGAATGTAAGTGATATGTGTGGGTTCAAGTAGATAGTAATAATAAGTAAAAAAATTGGTAGTGAGTTCATGTCGTAAGTCCAGTAGTTCTATCTTATCCAAATGTTATTAGACTAGTATGGTATTCTGTCGGTACGTTTTTCTTACTTAACAAATCTACAAAAATGGAGACTTTTAGTATCAGTTTTACTAGATGGTATACATATCAGTTTTATATAGTCATTCGAAAGTGTGCGATAAGGATTAATTTTTAAATTCTGAAAAGTAATTATGTGTTGTCATATTGTTTAATTTGTTTTAGGTATTGCAGTGTTTTTTCTATATATTGGCTGCTGTCACTGAGTAAGGTAATCAAGCTGTCCGGTAGGTCAATGTTTTGTCTAAGTCTGCATTCAGTTAGTAAGTGTTTTATAGTTAATGTCGTGTTGCAGTATTGGCACTTTGGTATGGTCTGTTTTAGGTATTGCAGTGTTTTTTCTATATATTGACTGCTGTCACTGAGTAAGGTAGTCAAGCTGTCCGGTAGGTCAATGTTTTGTCTAAGTCTGCATTCAGTTAGTAAGTGTTTTATAGTTAATGTCGTGTCGCAGTATTGGCACTTTGGTGCATTCTGTTTTTTCATGAGGTATGAATGAGTAATACGTGAGTGGCCTATTCTTAAACGGCAAAGAACTACTTCCTCTCTTCTATTGCCTCTTTTGCTTGAGGTCCATTCACGTATTGTATTTTTGATTTCTCGTAATTTGTTTTCTGTCGTGTAATACCAAGCTTGTTGCCATTTTTGTACTGTATATTTCTTCGCTTCAAGTTGCATATCTTGATACGTGACGTCGTGTTTGTCGAAGTGTTCTCGTTTAGTGGCGTTTTTGGCAAGGTTGACTACTGTAGTGCTCTCGTTTATATCAACATGTCCAGGGAGCCAATATATAGTGATTGGTTTGTTCAGTCTGTGTATCTGTTCGAAGATTTGTATAATTATTGGGTTATGGCTGTAGATGTCCTGCAATGAGTATAATGAGCTAAGTGAGTCCGTACATAACGTTATTCGGTACGTATTTATGTCCTGAGTATTCTCCAGACCGAGTGCGATGGCTTGCAATTCAGCTGAGTACGTGCTTGTCATGCTGGGTAATTTAACCACAATATATTTTTCACCAACTACTGCAGCTGCACCAGTGCCTTCCTCGGTCTTCGATCCGTCAGTGTAGATGAATGTACTGTCTGTGCTATTTATTTGAAGTGTTTTGAATATGTTTTTGTATAAAAGTGAGGATGTGGGGTTAGATTTTTTATATTTTGTCAGGTTTAGGTCAAGTCTTATGTTCTGAAGAGTCCATGGTATGTATGTAGAGGGAGGTTTGAGGAAGGGTGTGCTGTTTTGGATGTTGGAATTATTTGAATAATTCAATGTCCTGATTAGAAGAGGGCGTTGTTTAAATGGGTTCCTTTGATATTTTTCCATAATATTGTCTTCTATGTGAAGAGGGACACATGGAGTATTTAAAAATTTCATTTTTAAAGTAAATTTCAAACAGTTTATCGTACGTCAGTATTCCAATGGCGATTCTCCACTCTCAGGGAAAATGACTTACAGTTGGGCTCGATCTAAAGGCTCCTGTAGCTTTTCGTATACCAGTTGGGTCTAGTATTTTCAGTACACTGGGCTTGGCAGATGAGTATGCAACACTTCCATAGTCCAGTAGAGACCTGGTATATGTTCTGTATAGTGTTAGCATTACACTTCTGTCACCACCCCACTTTGTGTTGCAAAGAATCCTTAATAGATGTAAAGACTTTTTACATTTATCAACAAGACTTTGAAGGTGGGGCACCCAGGTTAATCTGTAGTCAAGGATAAGTCCTAAGAATTTAATGTTTCTAGACAATGCAATAGGTGTGTTGTATAATGTTAATTGTATTGGAGGTGTTTGTCTCTTTTTAGTGAATATAATACTCTGTGTTTTTTGTGTTGAAAAGTGTAGTCCGTTTGTTACACTCCATTTCTCGAGGTTATTTATTACACCTTGAAGTAATAATGCTCCTCGTTGTAAAACTTTAGTTTTGACATATATAAGCAAATCGTCAACATACAGGCTGTACTTCACTGGTAAGGTAATGTGTTGGCGGACAGTGTCCATGGCGATATTAAACAGTGTAGTGCTGATTACACTCCCTTGAGGCATTCCGTTGTTTTGTTGAAAAGGGTTGGAAAGAGAAACACCAACCTTCACCCGAAATGTTCTATTAGAAAGAAAATCCAGGACAAAATTGAAAAACTGCCCATGAATGTTCCATTCTAATAGTTTTGACAGTATAGTTTGTCGCCAAACCGTATCATAAGCCTTTTCGACATCAAATGACACAGCTATAATAGATTCCTTTCAAAGAAATGCATTTAGTATTCCATTTTTTTGATTAACAATGTGGTCCATCGTCGAATGATTCGGTCTGGAACCGCATTGGTATTCTGAAAGAAATTGATTTTTCTCAAGGAACCATAATAGTCTTTTGTTTAGAATTCTTTCAGAAAGCTTAAAGATACAGCTATACATATATACTCTCAATTATGACGTCTTCATCCTTGATCTTGTTCGTTTAATAACCCAGACATGTGAGTCTCGTTTCCAGTTAAAATCTTTCCAAATATTATGTACAAGTTGAAGTATTGTTAAGATTGTTTATATAACTAATATTTGTTTAGTCCTAATGGCCTAAGTTGCAGATCCAAGAAAAAAAATCTAATATTTACTGTTTACAAAAGTGTTAATTATGCGGACCTTAACCGAAATGGTAGCTATTTAAACATTGCTAGAATTGTTAACAAACAATTTATTATTGTGCAAAATTTCATCAAATTTGAATAATTTTTTTATGCGGTAGGGTGCTGTCAGAAAACAAATTCATACGACTTGTTTATTCTGGTAATGTGGCCATTACGTCGACATTTCTCTAGGGCACTCTTATTATCACCGGATTTACCTTATTAGCATATTTTTATCCGGAGGAGGACGAAACAAAGAAAACATTTTTCTGAATTTGAATTTTAAATTTTTTTCTTACAAAAGAAGGAATCCTTGTTTTATAACGGCTAAATGGTTAACTCCATTTAAAAGAGTTTTGAAGTAATCGTAAACTCTGATTTTAAACTAACTCACAGAATGAATAATTAACTTCCAAGATTAATATTAAGATGCAAATTATTATTCTTCAGCAGTGTAAATTGTCTTTGAATATTCAGGAACAATTAAAAAGCAATGAATTATCATCGAATTAGAGGCTGTGGATGCGGAAACAGTAATTTTCTTATTACTAGACACAGTAATTGAGTTAGTAAACATTTTAAGCCGCCATTTTGCGATTATCAGTTGTGTACAAGGCCCCCATTTCTCAGAGCCAGACTGAAAATTCTTGTACTTTGCTGTTGGACTTTGGGCATTTTAAAATTATTTTCATCTTGAGTTTTGAGCGAAATGAGAATAAAAGGTGACTATCGGTGCAGCAAAGGTCACTTTCGGTACTTGTAGTTTTATTACGACTCCTAATGAAATATACTATTCTGGGACTCCACTTGTTTTGTCGTTTCTGTACATTAAACAAAATACAGATCCAGTTCAAATAAATATAGGCTACGCCCGTTTATATTTCCAAACGTCATTCTTTTTACAAGCTCATAACCTATACATTTTTTTCTTATTAGCGAGGCGGCTATATTTATTTTTGTCCCGGGCCCCCATGTGGCGGCCCTGGTTGTGTAAATTACATTCATAAGCAGTTATCACATGTTATCTCAAAGTTGCGAAGAACTTTACTGCTTCGAGTGTAAACTAATTTTTTAACTAGTTACTAGAAATTTTTAGTTAATCGCGAACAACTCCTTGTTAGCGCGTTTTCTACTTTCCTGGAAAGAGTGGGAACTAGAGTTAGGAAATTTGAATCGATATTTTTAGCACGATATGTCCATTTTTTTAATCGATCTCCACGGGTCGATCTTTTCAAGGAATTTCATTAATTAATTATATATATTAATGAAATTTGCTTCCAACATTTCAGTGTTATTTGAAAGGTCAAGTCTAGTAGAATTCGTCCAGCGAATGATTTTTTTTTGTACGAAAGTCGTGCAGAAAACTATCGTATCGCTTACGTTTTTACGTTACAAGGCCTCCAGGTATACCTTGTATAAATAATTGCACGTGGAATATCTGAAAAACCCTTTTTCATTTTTGAAAAAATATTTGCTCAAACGCGATTGAGCACCTTTGGCTCTGCGTTCCCCCCCCCCCCCCCACTCGGCACCATTGTTCGTCGTGTTAACTGACTGATCTAAAGCACACGAACCGTGAATTCTGACTAGTACAAGATACAGCTGACCCTTATCAAAGCATATGTCACCATCTAGCTTCCATGAGTTTAGACATGGTTTACAATGCTCTGTGCAGCATCCTATATCCGTCTTAATCACGGCCCACCACCCCCACATGCGACATATATTCCTATAACTCTGTCCGCACTGGTGCTAAAGGGGGTTTCAGTTCGCACAGTAGGATTAGATATAATGTTTTTTTATATTCCTAATTGTCCTAATTAATGATTCATAACTTGGTCGGGCGCAATTCATCTAAAAGATCAAGTACACAAAAATGCATTCAATTTCAATCTAATAAGAAACCCATATTATTGAGAGACTAAAATGCATTCAATTTCATTCTAATAAGAAACCCATATTACTGAGAGACTAAAATGCATTCAATTTCATTCTAATAAGAAACCCATATTACTGAGAGACTAAAATGCATTCAATTTCATTCCAATAAGAAACCCATATTACTGAGAGACTAAAATGCATTCAATTTCATTCTAATAAGAAACCCATTTTACTGAGAGACTAAAATGCATTCAATTTCATTCTAACAAGAAACCCATTTTACTGAGAGACTAAAATGCATTCAATTTCATTCTAACAAGAAACCCATATTATTGAGAGACTAAAATGCATTCAATTCCATTCTAATAAGAAACCCATATTACTGAGAGACTAAAATGCATTCAATTTCATTCTAATAAGAAACCCATATTACTGAGAGACTAAAATGCATTCAATTCCATTCTAATAAGAAACCCATATTACTGAGAGACTAAAATGCATTCAATTTCATTCTAATAAGAAACCCATATTACTGAGAGACTAAAATGCATTCAATTTCATTCTAATAAGAAACCCATATTACTGAGAGACTAAAATGCATTCAATTTCATTCTAATAAGAAACCCATGTTACTGATAGACTAAAATGCATTCAATTTCATTCTAATAAGAAACCCATATTACTGAGAGACTAAAATGCATTCAATTTCATTCTAACAAGAAACCCATATTACTGAGAGACTAAAATGCATTCAATTTCATTCTAATAAGAAATCCATATTACTGAGAGACTAAAATGCATTCAATTTCATTCTAATAAGAAACCCATATTACTGAGAGACTAAAATGCATTCAATTTCATTCTAACAAGAAACCCATATTACTGAGAGACTAAAATGCATTCAATTTCATTCTAATAAGAAACCCATATTACTGAGAGACTAAAATGCATTCAATTTCATTCTAACAAGAAACCCATATTACTGAGAGACTCAAATTGGGTCTTGTTTAGAACAGGCCCGCCAGTGATTTTATCTAGTAACAGTTACTTATTGATAAATAAAAAAATATGGGTTAAAGGAACATATGATTTATTTAATAAAAACTTTTTACACATAACCAAAAACATTATCGTACTTTTAATCAGTTCCTCCAAGTACATCTGGAGGCCAAAATTCGGCCAAAAACATGGCTCGTTGCTCTTCTTTGCATAAATCGTAAACATCAAAAATATTCATAGTTTAATACTTTTATAACCGCAAATACACAAACAATACTAAATTAAATAGTATTTAAACATGTGTTTTTATTTCTGTATCGATGGTATCAAATTACATAGTAACAGTTACTAAATATCATTATAAAATCACTGGCGGGCCTGTTCTAAACAAGACCCCTCAAATTTAATAAAACATTTATAATTATTATTCATCTGACCCTTTTCTTAATGTTCGAATTTTCTTGCTAGGTGGAAGATCAAATAATAAAAACTTCACCACTCAGTTTCACAAACTTTTTTACTAACTTTATTTATTTATTAACTTATTTGACAAAACATAATAAATATGTTAAATTAAATTAGAAGGTGGGAAGATGGTTTTAATTTTTAAGACTATATTTCTTCTGAAAATTAATTTTAAAGCGTATGACAAATCGATTATCGATCAGCTGATTATATTTCGCCATGTTGGATTCTTTCAGACCATGATCAGTCTAGACGTGGCCGTACTGGTGGAAGGTTATCCTCCTCAGGTTGAGGCTGTATGTTTTATATTTGTAACTTTTTTCCCCTGAAGATACACCAAAAACGTGTGAAACATGTAGGGATGTAATCATGTTTGTGAAACTGTGTGGTGAAGTTTTTATTATTTCCGCCTAGCAAGAAAATATAAAACATTTATTAAAACGTTATTTATAATAAAAACAAGTTTTATAAATATAAAACATTTTTGTATAAATGAATTTGCGACACAATGAAAGTTTCATTGATATTTTCATTCCTAATATTTACATTAATTAGGAATTCAAATGATCACTTAAAGCACAAGAATATTTGATTATTATGCATAGGTTTTATTTCATTTTGTTTTTCCTATATTGCAAAATTGTGAGCTAAATATTGTTACAACATAGAATAATACTTAAAAAAAGTGTAGCTGGTATGCGGAACAGATTGTTGTATTCTTTTAAATAAATAAATAAATTTGAAAAAAAAAAAAATATATATATTTGATATTTCAAGGAAAGTTGGATTTATTTGCCTTGAGCTTTCCTAGACTCTGTGGTTTTAATATCGTCAAGTCATTGCATCTCACAAGTAACTTGAATCTCTTTAAATTCATAAGGAGATAAAACCGCCCCCCCCCCTCCACGATTCGCCCAAGGATTACTCCTAAGTACCCCAGATTTTGGAATTAAAAAAAGTATAAATAATTCCCACGTTCGGGCGTAACTCATCTGGCATATTAGTCCGAGACAAAAAGCTTCTTTCATTTTCAATAATTAAGTTTGTAATCCATAAAAAGTAATAATAATAAATAGTAATATCACAATTAATTATGATAAACTTGCCCCAAAAATGAAATTATTTGCCAAAAAAAAAAAAAAATGAAATATATTAACTAACATGATCAGGCGCAATTAATCTCACAGATTCGAACGTCTCTATGGTGTCCGGAAGGCGATGACAGTGGGAGTCCGGAAGATAGCCGGAAGCCCTGGTCTCTGTTGTGAAACACAGAAATTCGGTAGACCAAAAAAAATTCTACTCATCTCACAGATTAAAAACCCCTTTTATTTAAAGGGTTAAAGAAAATATGACCCATTGATATATTTTAGCAAGTTGCTATGATATGCAGTTATTGGGTAAACACATAAAATGATTTTAGGAAAGTTTCGCTGAATCATTATTGATTCTTTTATCAATATTGTCGAAAAAAAAACACATTTAAACTCTTTGCACACATAAAAATATTATTCCATTAAATAGCTAAGGCCAGATCAAGTTCATAGTTATGTTCAATTGCGCATGCGACAATATCTCGCAGAAACATAATCACTACGGTTCCACCATTTGCAAATTATCATTGTAATGAACAACGCTTTGCGTCAAACACTAATCCTGGTTGGTTGTACTATACCGATTGAATATATTTGATGGGGAAACTAGGCTGAGGATTAAAATTTTCCCAATTTCTCGCAAGCATTTGCGCTCATTATGATGCGTAATTATATTTTTTTACATTCCATCAGAGATTTTTTTTTCCTTTCAGGCCAACGTCAAAAATTGAGCTAAAACAATCTCATTCTAACATATCGTCGATATAAAAGCAAACTAACGAATATGAAAATCAACACTTTTCAGAGTGGAAAAGTATTTATTCATAACTTTTTTTTGGACAGTCAAATATTCGGCAGATTTAACCTTTTGATAGTGTAATACTTTCCCTTTAATAGATTGAAGTCAGATTGAAGAATTTGCCGTAAATAAGTCCAGCAGAAATTATTAAAGATGGACAATGAAAGATGCATTTTTCATATTCGTTAGTTTGCTTTTGCATCGACGATATAAGACACCAAGTCATTCTACAAGGACAAAGTTCACCGATAATATTGAGTTAATCCCAATTGAGTTACTGCAATAGTAAAGAAATAAGGTGTTCCAATACTTATTGCGCATCAAATATTGCATTTTATTGTTAAAATGTTAATAAATAACACAAATATCATTGTTTGGTGTTGATTTTCGGGGAATATTTCAAATATAGCTCATCACCGTGTCACTGATGCCTTCTGTTTAACTGAAGCACCATTATTTTAGTCAGAAATGTTAAAAAAGTAAAATATTCATGGGTGTTTCTAGACTACCTTTATACTACTATCAGACTGCAGTGTATTGACCTCTTGTCCTATCTTGTTTCAGTGGTGCCGCATCGACAGAAGCGACCTTACTTCCTTGGAGAGTCAGACTTCCTCCTTGAAAAACTACTCCAACTACAGAACAAGGCTAAAAGAAGCTGCATCACAGCTGTTCATGTCAGAAGCTCAAGATTCGCTCATCATCGTCCCTATATTCTCGTTGCTCGCCTCGGATCTGCATAATCTCTGTCGAGAGTGCCTTAATATGTGAGTAATACTATCTCCTTATAGCTGGTTTATTTTTCTACGAAATTCCAGGGTCATTTTGCCAAGACCACATCCAGCTACTTTCAAGTATCTGTCGTGATTTTAAACAGTGATTTTGATACTTACTGATTAGCTTACAGGTTCTTTGCAGGTTATCTTTTACTTCTTTACAGGTTTCCTAAGGTTAGAAAACCCTACTTTATTAACTTTTTCTCAAAAGTTAATAAAGTAATGAAAATTATTTAAAATCACTGCAATCACTACTAAAAGTAACTTTTTTTGACTACTTACTATATTTATATAATGTGGTTTCTAACTAATTCATAGATAACCTGTATTTGTAAGTAATACTTTTAGGTTTGTAAGACATAAATGAAAATAAGCAGAATATATTTCAGCAAGCAATAAGAATTAATAGATAGATATATAATAGTTTACTGGCATATGTACATGACGTTGCCATGAATTTTGGCCATTCCATGTTATTTTGTCAGTGTTTCTTATAAAATAAAAGACCAGGCCAGTTATGCTTCAGACGGCGAATAGGGTTGTTTGGGATTAGATGTGATGATAGGGAGTTAATTAAAGAATTTGGATGGCCGTGTAATTTTGAATAAAATTTTTGATATGATTTTTTTGATAAGGGTTGGATAAATGGAATATGGAGGTCGTTGTGAAGAGTCAAATTGGATACAAAGAATATAGCGTCGGCTATTTTACGGAGGATTTTAGATTGCAATGATTGAATTTTGTAGGAGTTTGAGGGCTTTGTGGATCCCCAGAGTTCTATGCCATAAGTACATATAGGTCTGAGTATTGTCATGTAAATGAGTCTTTTGTTCTTAAGTGTAAGGTGTGATCGTCGGTCGAGTAAGTTTAGTAAAAGTCTGTACCGTCGGTTGAGTTCTTGTCTCTTCTGAGTAATTTGTGGTTTCCAAGTTAGTCGTTTGTCAGGTCCAAGGTAGCGGATTTGGGATTTTTGAGGTAGAAATGAGTCGTTAAGGGACACCGGAGGATAAATAGATCGTCTGAGGGCAAATGTTAGGTGGCAGGATTTCTGCGGGTTTACTTTAATTCTCCACTTGATGAGCCAAGGATTGATGGTGTTAAGGTGAGCCTGAAGGGACCTGGATGCAAGGCTCGGATCTTGGCTGCAAGCAAATAAGGCTGTATCATCGGCAAACATATGGAGAGATGTGTCAGGATAAGTTGGAATATCGGCCGTGTATACCAGGAAAAGGACTGGGCTAAGAATTCCACCTTGTGGAACACCTGCGAGTTGGGGGAAAGTAGGTGAGGATGAAGTACCATATGAGACCTGAAAAAATCTGTCACAAAGGTATGATTTTAATATTAGGAAGTATGTGGATGGAAGTATTTTTTTTTTATCTTAAAAAGTAATCCCACATGCCACACGCGGTCAAAAGCCTGAGCTACATCGAGGAAGACACCTGAGCAATATTGTTTGTTTTCGAAGGCTGTTGAAATTAAGTCCACAATTCCGTGACATTGATGAATAGTGGAATGAAATTGACGAAAAAAAATTGGGATGCGGGAATTACAGGTTCAAGGATCGGATAGAGGCGTTTGAGTATGAGTTTCTCAAGAATTTTTCCTAATATGGGTAAGAGGGAAATAGGTCGACAAGAAGTAGTCTCGTGGACGGGTTTTTTTGGTTTGTGTCTCATACGGACTATTGAGTATTTCCAGAGGATGGGAAAATAAGTTGTTCTAAGAACGGCGTTATAAATATAAGTTAAAAATAGGACTGTTTTTTTGGGGGGTATTTGAGTATTTGGGCCGTAATTAAATCATATCCTGGGCTTTTTTTTATTAGGTAAATGTTGGATTTCGTAAGTTATCTCATTAGGATTGAAGGCCTTTGGAGGAGGAGACATTGGAAGGGGCCCATCCAGTTCGTCTGAGACTTGGAGGGAGTAGGTAGGAACATTAATATCAGGGTTTAAAATAGAAACAGTTATTATTTTGGGTCCACCTTTCTTAAAACATCTTGATTATGTTCTTACCTGGATGGGTCGGCCAACCCCAGATAACCAGTTGAAAACAGTCACAAGGTCTTCGAATCTCGCGGAAAGCTATATTTCTTACAATAAATTGTTTTTCTTATTTTACTTAACTTGTTTTATTGTAAAATACATTATCCAACTATAAGCAATTAAAAAATAAAAACAGGCAAAAAGAACCGTTCGAATACACGAAATCAATTACTTTAATGTTTTAAGCCCTTATTTCTCCGATTGACATCACCTAATCAAAACTTACTCCAGAACCTTTTTTTTAGAGCATTCAGTAAGCTTTCGAATGGTAACCTTCCGCTTCCCAAGATTTTCAACCGTTTTCGAGATATAAAGGAAAGTATACAAAGTTCCCAAACCTTTTCATGTCTGTTGATAAGATATTTTATTCTAACCCTTCCTTAACTCCAAACGTAAACAAAATTTCAACATATTAGTTTTGATGGAATTCAAATATGCAGAAAATGTTTTAACTGAATTCCATGATTCTAAGTAGCCAAACCAAAAACGTTATTCAGCAACTAGGTATTTTTCCAATTTTCTCGAAAACGTTTAAAGCTATTGCCTTAAAAATGGTTTTATTCGTTTCAATTTATCGAAACATAAATTCTTTCTGGAAGGTGGGGAGTGTCAAATGTGGCTACAAACAATTAACTTTTTGCCGGATCACCAATTCGTCTAATATGAGTTACACTTTGTTCTGACAATTCAATAAGAATTTCAGCGTCATTCAGATCCTTTATTTCTGAACAATAGAAAACGCCTTTAGACTGTTGATTTAGCTAACTGTGGGGTTTTATTATTATTTTATAGCCTTTGAATATGTTGAAACATTGTGGTCGTGAAATATTATGACGTTTCATGTTGAAAAAGTGGAACGAAGCATTGAGGGTGGTTCTGTCGAGTGACTAAGGAGTTAAGAAAATAATATTTAAAATGTCTATCCTAATCCTTACAAATCACACTATGGGTGAGGATCATAAGAAATCCCGTTATGAGCACACGGTTCCTCCAGCTATACAAATCACACTATGGGTGAGGATCATAAGAAATCCCGTTATGAGCACACGGTTCCTCCAGCTATACAAATCACACTATGGGTGAGGATCATAAGAAATCCCGTTATGAGCACACGGTTCCTCCAGCTATACAAATCACACTATGGGTGAGGATCATAAGAAATCCCGTTATGAGCACACGGTTCCTCCAGCTATACAAATCACACTATGGGTGAGGATCATAAGAAATCCCGTTATGAGCACACGGTTCCTCCAGCTATACAAATCACACTATGGGTGAGGATCATAAGAAATCCCGTTATGAGCACACGGTTCCTCCTAGCTATACAAATCACACTATGGGTGAGGATCATAAGAAATCCCGTTATGAGCACACGGTTCCTCCTAGCTATACAAATCACACTATGGGTGAGGATCATAAGAAATCCCGTTATGAGCACACGGTTCCTCCTAGCTATACAAATCTTAAACTAAAGTGTCTACAAAGCTACCGAATTTCAGGAATTTTCTATCTTTTTTGCCTGAATTTTAATTTCTTACAGTTACCTAACTTTTTTTTTCTAGATTACCGAACGGCCACATAAACTTCGAGAATTTCTGGCAGCTGGCGAAACACGTGACCGAGTTCATAACTTGGAAACAAGTAATCTGCCACTTCCCCAAGTCTCCCAAGATCATCACCTATCTTCAGGCAACCCCTGTGCTCAATGAAGACGGTAAGTCAATCATATATATATATATATATATATATATATATATATATATATATACATCAACTATGAAAAACAAACAACATACATCACCTATTAGGCTAAAAAAAAAAAATTGTAACAAAATGGTTATCTACAATGTATAAGTGATTTGGTACAAATATATAGATATATGCATGTACTGGGATGGTTGGAGGGTTTTTGAGAATGAAATGCACTGTTTTGTTGATTCTTTGAAAACTGTGTTCTGCCGGATGGTTGTAAGTTGGCCATTACAATTTTGATTGCATGAACTGGCGTTAACATGGTCACCAAGAACAGATAAAAGAAATAATCCTGAATGGTTTCTCGTAAGTTTTAAATGTTAAAAAAAAAAAAATAAATAAATAAATAAATTAACGTCATAGAATTTTTATTTATTGATTTTTTTGTGGATATATATGGCGCAGTTAAAAAAAAATAGTACTCCTTTCTCTTATGCACTACTTTATTGTTGTCTTGCCATATATGTTTCGTGGCCTTTATGCCATCTCCTCAGGGGCCATTAAATCCCCGCATGTGGTCAGCTCGCCACCCATATTAAGACTCAACCTCTGATCACATGCTGGGATTTAATGGCCTCTGAGGAGGTGGCATAAAGGCCACGAAACATGTAGGGCAAGCCAACAATAAAGTAGTAGTACATATAACAAAGGAGTACTTACTATAAATATACGTAATTAATGGACATTAATACGTGGAATAGAAATTTTGTTTATGTATCTATGTATCATCAGCATTTGCGGAGAATAGCACTTTTATCCCCACTGACAGTGGTTTCGCTGTTAATTCAAAAACATTTTTGAAACTCTTGGGAGACGAATGTATCTTAACCCTAGAAGGCCAACCTTCGCCAAAATGACGAACACCTCTGTGATTTACAGTCGCCCCTCTCCTTCCCGTCTTCTATTCTCCGCCAAAGCCCAGCTATGCTAACTGTGGTCAATACTTGACGAGTCGCCGAAAGAAATACATCGCTTTTACCAGCCTTTCGAAAACTACATTATTTATTCATGAGTGATTCGCAACTACTGGGATTTCACTCCTTCAAGGTAGTACCTGTATGGTCTAATGAACCATCATTAAGATGGGTATTTGATTCAATTATTTCCATAACCAGAGGTTTAGAAATGTCTGTAATATGCCTGGAATCCTCTGGTTATTCAGCAGATATCTTCAAATGCGAGTGTATAGTTTAGTGTCCTGCAAGTAAGAAAGTATTGTGTTTATGTACTGGCTGCTGTCCCTCAACAATTCGTAAATGTCTTGTGGGATATTTAGGTATTGTCCTCTTCTGCACTCCGTAAGTAGATGTCTTAGAGTGAAGTCTGTATTGCATATATCACAAATTGGTTTGTCAAGTCTTGTCATAAGGTATTCGTGTGTTACTCTTGTGTGGCCAATTCGGAGTCGAGCAAGTACAACTTCTTCTCGTCTGTTTTCACGGTAGCTGTATGTCCTGAGTAGTAGTTTTGATTGTGCGCAATCTATTGTCGGTTAGTCGAGTCCAGCTGTCTTGCCAATAATTTAAAATATTTTGTTTGATTGTATTGGGCAAGTCTTCGTGTGTGATTGATAGGTCGAGCTCAGGTTGTGTTGTGGCAATTTAACATTAATTAAAACTACCTTTTTAATAAAGAAAACTATATTAAATTGTATCAAAGAAAGTACGTGAAAATTAGGATTGTGTGTTGTTGTGAAAAACAAAACAACAAAGTACCTAGTTTTTATTTTTAATATTAAATGAAGTGCTTTATTCACGCTGCGATTTAAACAGCGTCTTCAATAAACATATTTGAGAATAGTTGCAAAAGGGCAGACACTTTTGTGGGGTTTAATTATCAGGAAATATAAAAATAAATGTTGCCTATGATATACTGCAATACACTGCGCGCAACCGTAAGAGTGCATGAGACGACCGCGCAGTGTTGGTTGTTTTCTGTGCTCTCATTGGTTATTGCTCACATGATCTTGTACAGCTGTTCCGGTCTTAATGGCAGCGCGAATAAAACTCTCATTTAATTTTAGAATAAAAACATTTTTTTTTTCTTTTTTTATGTGTTATACCCCTTAAATGTGTCTGCCATATTCATTATTCATTGTAAAATTGTCTTAATTTTACATTAAAGATAGTTGGCTTCTGAATAAAACTCTTTTTTTGGAAAATATTTGTTTTGTACCTTTGCCATATGCGCAGTATCTGGTGTTCCAAGGTATGTCCAGGAAACACATACTTACCTTCTTATATATCTAAGATGTACATTATAGCAAAATTTCAAGGTGCATAAAACACTTCACGAAAAGTGCGTTGCTGGCTCCCGGACAATAGTAAATTTTATTGTGGCTTTTTTTGTCTCGCTTATCATCAAGATTGGACAATGTTAACTCTATCTATTTAAAACTTTCTGAATGACACTAGGCGCTAAGGTGACGGAGTTGCTGAATGTTGGGCTTATTGCCGGTAATGGCCTAGATGTCGATGCGGCATTAAAGAAAAGAAAAAAAAAAGAAGAAGTTGAAATGTTTTTTGAGCATTAAATAAATCCAATACATTTCATTTTCCAGGGAATTTATAATAACAGATAATTGTTTTCTAATCTTAGTGTCAGGACAATTTGATTTTTAGGCAACTTCGTTCGTAATATACAGGGAGTAGGCGACAATTCTCAAGGGGGAGAAACTAGACAAAAGTTTGACTCGCAGAAACTGCATCATCTTAGCGCGGTTCCGTTCATATCCCTATTGTCATTTGAAAAGCTTAGAATTGAAACAGATAATATTTTGTTCGGCCTTTGTTCAAAGGGGCTTAAGACTTTACATGGTCGGGTCCACTAGACCCCAGAATCCTCTTCTAGAGATACATATTTCATACATTTCAATGCATTGAAAAATATCAAAATTTTTCACATTTTCTTGTGTTCTTCTACTACAGTAATAATTCTACAAATAAAATCTATTAAAAAATAAAATAAAAAACCAACATCATAAAGGCAATTGAAAATATTCAAAAGACGTCATCGAATCTCTTTCTCTTGACAAGCTATAGTTCTAAAAATGAATTGTTTTTTTTAATTTCACTTAATCTGTTATATTGTCAAATAAATTATCCAACTATAAGCAATTAAAAAATAACAAGGAATAAAAACATATAAAAAGAACTCTTCGAATAAACGAAATTGATTACTTCAAACTTGAAGCACTTATTTCTCCGATTGACATCGCTTATCCAAAACATTCTTCAGAACCATTTTTGTAGACCATTTAGTAAGCTTTCGCTTTCCAAGATTTACAACCGTTTTCGAGATATTACTGAAAGTATACGAAGTTCCCAAAACATTTCATGTCTGTTAAAAAAATATTTCATTCTAACCCTTCCTTAACTCCAAACGTGGAGTTAATATATACATCATTGTGCACCTGTGTTTATTTTAATTTGTTGTGAGTGCATGTGAGTGTGTATGTGACGCGATTGGGGACTGTACGGTGATTTTTTTTTTTTTTTTTTTTTTTTTTTTATGTATTTTGTATGGGACCACGTAGATACCTCCAGAGGAGCTCTGGCCTTTTATTTCCTTATTTTATTTATTTGTTATTTTTTATATTATTTTTTGTTCTTTTTTTATTTTTATGGTATTGTTAATTTGATTATTGTTATTATTTTATGATTATCATTGTTAAGTATCGTTATATTTTATTTATATTTATTCTTATTATTTATTATGTTGTATTTTATGAAATTGGTGGTGTTAATCATTTATTTAGGTCTTCCAGTAACCAGGCTTGTTGTGTTACCAAGCGTGAATAACGAGGGTGAAGGAGACCCCCAATTGTAAATTGACGTGTTTAGCATTATATTTGTATGTGATAAATGTACATTCATCCATGTGAATTGTATCTCCTAATAATAAAAAATAATATATATATACATTTGAAATACCGTCATTTTCGGTCTCGAGGGGTTCTGAAACGCAAAATTTTCTAGTCGGCACTTCCGGATTGTTTCATGAGATCAACCTTATAAGCGGGATTCCTCCCTATGAAGGGAGGGAGGAACCGCGCTAAAAAATGTAGTTAACTACTGCCAACCGACACTTTTATCAGTTTTAGTTCCAGTCATATGCTGTTCTTATTTAAGAAAAACAACGTTTCTTTTTTTTTTTAAAAAAAAAAAAACCTTCTCTGCTTGTACACATTATTTTCCGACGGTAATTTACTGTTTTTAAATCAGCATTAAATGTTCTTTAAGCCACTTTCAATGTACAGAAATTTCATTTTTGACCGCAATGACTGTTCAAAAATTCAATATTAATAAAAGATAAGTCTCGTTTGTGGTACAAAGTAGTCAAAGTCGGTCAGAAAGTATTCTAAAATGTAGGACTCTCTATTGATAGAATATATTTTGTTGGTTATTATGTTTCGGTCTCTAAACTATACTGAACCAAAAATATTGTTTCCAAAAATTCAGATGCGCGTTTGTTGAAGGAGTTTGATTTAAATATTAGGCTATAACTAGCGTAGTTGTTATTCGCCAAAAATGTATAAACAAAAATATTCGCTAATTTTACCAGTCGGCGAAAAATGTCTTGAAGCTGGTGCTTAGGAGAACAGCGACGTGAAGAGCTGACTTGGAGCAAGCCCCTTACGATGAGATGCAGGACTTAGCCACCCCAATGAGGGGAGATGCTGTGCGAATCTCAGCTCCTAGTATCTCCTAGGCTCCTAATACCAGTTCGCGAATTCCAAGCAAAACTTGGTCCCTCCTCCTCATCCTTGCCAGCATTCTCGTCGACCTTTGTAGGCTGACACGAAGCTACTGGTTAGAGACTGCATGTCCAGTTCCTAGGGAATCAGTTAGTAACTTTAGTGTGATGGCTAGGGACCGGATTTTTAGGATAAAATAAGCATCCAATTAGGTTTTTGCTACAGGCATAATAGGTATTTTAAGGTTTTTATTTAAAAATCTATTTTAGGTTTACTTAGGTGATAAAAATGTTTCAGTAGGTTCAAAAAATAGGTCTTTTTAGGTTTTTATTTAAAAATCCACATTCTAGGTTTTATGAACTAAAATAGGTATTACCCCTTGTTACAGTAAACTCCCATATAGGTGCCCAGGTTTTCGACGGCGATATACTTTCCGTTGTCATAGAGAACTCTTAATAGCGGAGAAAGATAAAGATGCGCCCGTTTACCTTACAAGACGTCATAAAGAAGTATTTCTTTGTATCTTTGAGCTCCAGTGTTGACGATTCCAATGAGACTGAGAAGTTCTGAGAAATGTGATCTGAAGAATGCGAGTGCACCACGAATCTCGTTGCTGTGGACGAACATGGAAGGCTTAGAAATAGCAGCTGCTTCATTCATATCCAAATAGTCCAGTCAACGAACAGTTATACATGGAAATTTTTGGAACAAAATTTTTGACTTCGTAACTTCGTTTGGGCTGGATAGGAGGTGAACATATCAAAAGTCCTCGCCCGTAGCCTTTGTGCCGGGGGGAGGGAGGGTTTAGAAGGTCCCATTTTTCGGGTTTTCACTTTTATCTCGGAAACCCTGCGTACTAGCGATATGACTATCCTATAAAAAATGAATGTTGATTAAATTTCCAACAAGGTCTATTCAATAAAGTTTTTCGAGATATCTTTAGTTTTCGAAATATCCGCTCTTGAAAGTCTGTCATTTTGCCGCATATTTGGTCCCTGTTTTGACCGGATAACTCTTCAACGATGTACCAAAAAAAAATAAAAATAACGGTTATAAGGTTGTAGAGTATTGCATTCCCTTCAATAATATATATTGCTTTGCTATTTTATGTAATTTCCTTCAAACGTAAAAATAATTTCAGTGTTTATCGTGAAATCTGAAATTTAGCGACTAATAGTCCAGGCAACTAAGATTTATAGATGGAAATGTTTGGAACACAATTTTTAACTTCATAACTTTGTTTCGGCTAGATAGGAAAGGATATTTCGAAAACTAAAGATATCTCGAAAAACCTTATTGAATAGGACTTGTAGGAAATTTAATCAACTTTCATTTGTTATAGAGTAGTCATATCGCTAGTTCGCAGAGTTTCCAAGATATAAGTGAAACCCCGAAAATTGAGGCCTTCTAACCCCCCCCCCCCGGCACAAAGTCTACGGGCGAGGACTTTTGATATGTTCACCTCCTATCCAGCGCAAACAAAGTTACGAAGTCAAAAATTGTGTTCCAAAAATGTCCACCTATAGCTGTTTTTAAGCAATCGTTGCCTGGACTTTATCCAATGAAATCTCAAAGAAAAGGAAGATTGTCGGCCAAACACAGGAAACAGTATCCTAAGCGGAAATGATTCCTTCCGCCGTCCTAACAACGTTTTCTCTAGGAAGACACTATTAAAAATATGTTTCTAATTTTCTTTATTAACAACTAATTAATAACTGAGGTAAACAGAGACATACAGGCATACAGAGATATTCACATACCGCTCGGAAGGATCTTTTTCTAATAACGAAATATTATTTCTAATTTTATGTATCCTGTTTTATTGCCAAATACATTTTTGTGATATAATCAATTAAAAAAATTACAAGCAATAAAAAACGAAGGGTAACAACAGGGGAACGAAGTGGACAAAAATAACAGTTGAAATAAGAGAAACCAACTACTTCAAAGTTTTGAGGGCTTATTTCTCAAAATGTGCTTGTCCCATCGAAAATTCCCTCAGAACATGGTCGCCAATCATTTAACACGATCACCCAACTGTTTTCGAGATATTAAGGAAAATATACGAAGTTTCCGAAAATTTCCATGTTTATTTATAATATATTTTATTCTTCTCCTTCCTTAACTCCAAAAGTAACCAAAATTTAAGCAACATTGTTCATACGAATTTCAAACATGCTGCAAATAATTCAACTTAATCCAATGATTCTAAGTACCCTAACCAAAAACTTTATTCAACTATTTTCCTCATATATAGTTAATGCTATCTCCTTAAAAATGGGTTCATTCGTTTTCCTGGGCCAAGAAACCTATAAAACGAGAACTTGCAAGCATTGGGCCAAAAACCATGTTCCGCTGGACGGATTTTGCTGGTTAACGAACTTGACCTTTTAAATTAGACGAAAGATTTTTGTAATAATGAAATCAAAATCGGACCATTATTCACTGAGCTAGAGCGTGAACAGACAAATGTATATACAGGTTGTCCCCAAAATTAACGGCAAAACTTCGAGAATCGATCCAGGATGAAAAAAAAAATTAAAAAATAAAATCAGTCCCGTAACAGGCCATGAGGGCCCTGAGGGGCAGATACTAGAGGTATCTGATTCATGACCATATGGCACACCAAGGAGATAGTGTGGTTACCTCTATGCTCCGACCGCTTGATTTTTCCCTTGGCTGCTTCGACTGCTAGAGTCATTAGCACCACAAGGCACCCATTATTAAAATAATTAAAGGCTGGGTGGGCCTAGGGACGGTCAGGGAGGCCGAATTCAACCTATGAGCGAAGAAACATGAAGAAAAATTCTTTTCTGCTTGCTCGGGATTTGAACACAGGTCCTGCAGCTTATTAGTCCAGCGTTCTACCACTGAGCTAACCTCGCCTTCTGAAAAAAAAAATAATAACAATTAAAATTTCTTCTTGTAGTAATTCCTGACAAGCAATTCATAAATTGTTCAGAAGCTTGGCCCCTTGCAGCAATACAGGCATCACATCGCACTTAGACAGACTGGTTTTCATTTGTGCATTTTCCTGTTGTAGTCTATTCCCAGGCCCATCTGATGCGATTGATGAGGTGCTTCCTTGAGCCAAGGGGGTTTTTAGTAAAACGGGGTAAGAAAATGAGAAACGTTGTTATATTTTTTTCTAAAGTGAACATTGAGAAAGAGGATGGAGTAATTTCCACTTAGGATAAAATCCGTTTCCTGTTTATACGCACCTCAAGCACTTTCCCTCCAGGTCGTGGAAACACCAGTGGTTCACTGAATCTGAGGCTGGCAGTAGATCCAAAGGTTGTTGTCATCTGAATCTGAGAGCTAAAATAGACAACAACGTCATTCCCTTAGCTAACACCAAGGAAGAAACATATAATCCTGACGAAACTGGGAAAGAATGAGCCCGCCAAAAATATGAAAAGTGAACTCACCGAGAAAAAGAGAATTTGACAGCCACTCTTCATCAGGGGGATAATAGATTTCTTGAGATCCGCCTGTTTCTCATAAGCCCGAAGGATCACCAGACCGTCGGCGCCATTTTGCTGTAGGTTACGACTACTACTCTTTATTCTTATTCGAAGTAGCACGATAAGTGGTATCTTATTTATGGATTCGATCTTCAGCACCCGATCCAGAAACCAGGAGAACTTGGTCTGAACTCAGCCAGAGCCTCATAACTCGTCACGAGGTGACCCTAAAGAAAGTTCAGCACCGCTTACAGTCGTGTAATTATATTCACGGATTCGATCTTCAGCACCGGATCCAGAAACCAGGAGAACTTGGACTGAACTCAGCCAGAGCCTGATAACTAGTCACGAGGTGACTCTAAAGAAAGTTCAGCACCGCTTACAGTCGTGTAATTATATTCATGGATTCGATCTTCAGCACCCGATCCAGAAAGCAGGAGAACTTGGACTGAACTCAGCCAGAGCCTCATAACTAGTCACGAGGTGACCCTAAAGAAAGTTCAGCATCGCTTACAGTCGTGTAATTATATTTTTCATGATACGACGTCTTTTGACGTGTCTCAGTATTGCTCTCAGTGTGCGATATTGACTAAAGAATTTGTTAAATATAATGTACATTAGATAAATTGTAAAGAGAATTAGATTAAATTGAAGTACATAAGAAAAGGATGACCTCATACAAAGGACAAACAGACCCTTTTTCATTAGGTTTTCTTTGGTACAAAGGATTGTTCGGTTCGATTTGACTCTTTCATTGTTAAAAGCAATAATTACAATTGAGTTTTTTTGTTGTTTTTTTACGTCGCATCGACATCTAGGCCATTAGTGCCAATTATAATGTTACTTACTTCAATTCTATTTGATATACTTAGTGCTTAAAGAATGAAGGAGATTGCAAGTAATTATTAATGAACGTCATTCTCCTTACAGTGCTACGTCATCGCTAAAGCTGATTTTACGTCAGTATATATATATATATATATATATATATATATATATATATATATATATATATATATATGTTGTAATGTACCGGTAATTCACACAAATTGGGAACGAGATCTGATCGGATTAGTTAAAATTCGGGTCAGGCGGAGTTTTAGGAGATTTGCTTTATGAGGCGCAGTAAGTGTCTGATGCTTACACAGAACTTATATCTTAGATAATAATTTGCTTTTAACGTTTTGTTCGAATGAAGCACAGAACATGAATCCTACATTGGTGTGTTAATTCGAATTTTCTTCAATTTTATTAAGAACTGTTAATTTGACATTTTAGTTACTTACGAATTATCCTGAAACAAATGGTTTTTGCTTAGTTTTTTACGTTCAGAAATTTGATAAACTTTTTTATTTTTTTCTAGTGCTGTTCTGCTTTTTCCGGCGGGAATCTTTTGTATGCAAACACGCGCTTCTGTGTTTGTGTGCGTGTGTGTGGTTGCTTTATATATTTATTTTAGATTTCTTGGTAGATCCATAAAAAGGCTAAGCTTGTTCTTCGTTTCATTTAATTTGAAACTAGAAATGAAAAGATACTTACCTTCTGCCATCCCTTTGTCTACTCCTTTTTACCTCATTAGTTTTAATACTCTTTAAAGAAAAGGCTGTTTGTAAAAGGCTGTTTGTAAAAGGAGTCGTATAACAGAAACCCTTCATTATCTTGGCAATGCTGTATTATGCTAATTAGGTAAAGCAAAGGTTGAAAAAAACGAGTACCGTATTATATGTACAACATTAGTCAGTTTCCAGTATCAGATCCTCTCCTCGCATGGGCGTATATAGAAAATAATTTCGGGTGGGGCTCGGAAAATTTCGGGGGGGGGGGCTGACACCATTTCCGGGGTATGGAATACTAACAATTTAGGGCTTGGAATAGTTTTAGGCAACTAAAACGCTATTACACGTAAAATAAAACATATTTTATGAACTAAATGATCTTAAGCAAAAATGGAATAGTTGGGATTCTGCTAAAAAAAACCTCAATACTATTTTTGTAAAAAAATCTATATTCAGGACGTTTCGGCTACTCATTGGGAGCCTTCGTCAGCTAAAATGACAAGAAAAGAAAAAAAACAGAAATTAATACACAGAAAAAAAGTTTATAAGTAAGATGAGTAACAGATCTATAAATAAAATGCAACTTATAATAAAAGAACAATTTGATGTTAAATTATCAGAAAAATTAATACCTTTATTAATACCGTTTATTAATACCATCTTTATTAATACCGTTTAGACCTTTATTAATGCCGTTTATTAATATAAACAATTAATACCGTTTATTAATACCTTAATTGTTCTAATAATTTAACATCAAATTGTTCTCTTATAATAAGTTGAATTGTATTTATAGACCTGTTACTTATCTTACTTATACACTTTTTTCTGTGTATTAATTTCTGTTTTTTTTTTCCTTTTATTGTCATTTTAGCTGACGAAGGCTACCAATGAGTAGCCGAAACGTCCTAAATAGCGATTTTTTTTACAAATATAGTATTGAGGCTTTTTTTTGCCGAATCCCAACCATTCCATATTTACTTATCACCTCGACGGCTAACTATCTAATCTTCATGATAAATGATCTTATTTAACTTTACGACAATTTTTTACCATGAAATAAAAATTTCGGGGGGGGGGCTACAGCTCCCCCCCCTTATATACGCCCATGGATCCTCGTCATGGGCGTATATAAGTCATAGGTACGCTATCACGTCATAGTATGGTACACTTCCTCCCCATCATTCCCCATGTGGACTTATTATGGGACTTGTTTGATTCGAGAAAGATTTTCCACTTGAAAATAAAGACTTTATTGCGCCAAGTGGTGGTCCAGTGTAGTGATGGTCGATTCTCGAATATGAATCGGTCTTTTTAATCGATTCTAAACTAAATAAAAAGATCGATCCACAAAAAAGATCGACGAGTTCAGATCGATTCAAAAGATCGATCTTCCAGGCTCAGAAGATCTATCTACATTATAGATCGATCTTCTAGGCTCAGAAGACCTATCTACATTATAGATCGATCTTCTGGGCTCAGAAAACCTATCTACATTATAGATCGATCTTCAATGCTCAGAAGATCTATCTACATTATAGATCGATCTTCAATGCTCAGAAGATCTATCTACATTATAGATCAATCTTCTAGGATCAGAAGATCTATGAATGAACTACTACTGTTAAATCATGTTAAAATATATGGATATTATTCCATATGTATGTTTATCAGGGTGGCAACCCGTCCAAAAAATCCAAAAAGTTTAAAATATATATATATATATATATATATATATATATATATATATTTATATATATATATATATATATTTGTGTGTGTGTGTGTGTTTATCAAATTAAAAAAAAATAGAATAAAATAATAATAATAGAGAAAAATGGTAATACAAATTAAGAGTACAGTTTTAAACCACATTTTTATTATATTACCTTCTTCCCACTTGTAGGACGGAAGGCATTGAGTCGTATAATGTTTTTGTATTAAAAGTCATTTGCTGGACTTAAGGAGACTGTTCCGTAATTTGTTTCTTCTGTTGAATAATAGACATTGAGTAACAAGAGGTGAGAGTAAGTATTTGAATATTTGAATTAAAAAAAATAATAAAACACTTTATTTTACGAAATTCTAGATAGATCGGTTGTTTAAATGATCGGACCTTCGAGATCGGTTCAAAACATCGATTTATGGTGTTAAAAAGATCGATCTATTACAAGATCGATTCAGATCGCCCATCCTTTGTCCAGTGTCTCAGTGGCAGAACAAAAAATGCAACCTAGTGTATCATAATGCTATAGAGAATATCTTCATGTAACATAATATATCCCTGATTACTACAATGCAACCTAAAGCAAGTAATGCAACCTAGTGCAAGCAATTCAACATCAGGCCTATCAATGAAACCTAGAGCATCCCAATAGCAACCTAGCGCAACACAATGCTATAGAGAATATCTTCATGTAACATAATGAATCCTAAAGCAACCCTGATTACTACAATGCAACCTAAAGCAAGTAATGCAACCTAGTGCAAGCAATTCAACATCAGGACTATCAATGAAACCTAGAGCATCCCAATAGCAATCTAGCGCAACACAATGCTATAGAGAATATCTTCATGTAACATAATATATCCCAACGCAACCCTGATTACTACAATGCAACCTAAAGCAAGTAATGCAACCTAGTGCAAGCAATTCAACATCAGGACTATCAATGAAACCTAGAGCATCCCAATAGCAACCTAGCGCAACACAATGCTATAGAGAATATCTTCATGTAACATAATATATCCCAACGCAACCCTGATTACTACAATGCAACCTAAAGCAAGTAATGCAACCTAAAGCAAGTAATGCAACCTAGTGCAAGCAATTCAACATCAGGACTATCAATGAAACTTAGAGCATCCCAATAGCAACCTAGCGCATCACAATGCTATAGAGAATATCTTCATGTAACATAATATATCCCAACGCAACCCTGATTACTACAATGCAACCTAAAGCAAGTAATGCAACCTAAAGCAAGTAATGCAACCTAGTGCAAGCAATTCAACATCAGGACTATCAATGAAACTTAGAGCATCCCAATAGCATCCTAGCGCATCACAATGCTATAGAGAATATCTTCATGTAACATAATGAATCCTGAAGCAACCCTGATTACTACAATGCAACCTAAAGCAAGTAATGCAACCTAGTGCAAGCAATTCAACATCAGGACTATCAATGAAACCTAGAGCATCCCAATAGCAACCTAGCGCATCACAATGCTATAGAGAATATCTTCATGTAACATAATGAATCCTGAAGCAACCCTGATTACTACAATGCAACCTAAAGCAAGTAATGCAACCTAGTGCATCCCAAAGCAACCTTAAAAAAGTCCGACTCGCAGGAACTGCGTCATCTTAGCGCGGTTACGTACATCTCGAAGAAATGGAATAGATTAGCATCACAAATCACAGCATCATAAATAAATTTATTTATTTATTTATTTATTTTTTTTTTTTATTTTTTTTTTAAACCTCATAGTTTCTAGTTTTAATTTGATCTAAATATTGTTATTCTTTTAATACATTGACATAAGTATGTTTGATTTCTTTAATCTGTAAGTAACTCTTGGTCTTAAACCTGATATCTGTATTTGTAAGATGAAATTGTATAATAAGTCTGCACTTTGACAATAGCTATATCGGGGAGTGTGGGTGTGTGTCAGGATGGAAAAAAAAAAGAAAGAAAAAAAAGAGGAAGAGAAGAAAAGAAAAAAAAAAGAAAAAAAAAAAGAATATGCCGAAAAGTATATATATATATATATATATATATATATATATATATATATATATATATATATATATATATATATAAGTACAAGGTCTAATTTAATAAAAAAGAATAAATAAAATAAAATTAGAAAGGTAAATAATAAAATAAAAAAATACTAATTATATAAAAAAAAATAAAAAATAAAATAAAAAATAAAAAAATAAAAATCCTGACTCCCTAAGGAAAGCACACCTTTCACCCGGAACATGGGATGAGTGGTTGTGCGTTGCAATAACATAGTAGGGCGCTGACGACCGTGAGGGTTTTCGCCCCATATTTTCTAAACAAACAAACAAATCACAGGAAACTAACAGTAGCCAACTTACACAGAAGCGGATAATTTTTAATCTGTATAAGTCAATACAATTATGTACTGAAAACGTACTTACTCTTTGGCTACTGCTGAGAAGGCTCTATTCTAAACAACCAAAAATTCGTTGTCATTTTAACCATCTTGTTTTACTAGCAAAATCTTTTTTTTTTTTTTTTTTTTTTTTTTTTTTTTTTTTTTTTTTTTTTTTTTTTTTTTTAAAATTGTTTATTGGTTTCAAGTTACAAACCCATAACCATTATGAGTAAATTCGTTTTACTGTTATAATCAACTGTAAATATGTGCTTCATGACGAATAAAATTCCATTCTGTCGTGGTTTAAATCTTTTTATAAAATAAGAAATAACGATGACTTCAGTTGGAGGCTATAAGGAAGGTTATATGAATAGGAGAATTCAAAACAAACTATGCGTACGTCATCATGATTAGCCAGAGCCATCTTGATTACCACAGCCACTCCAAACTTATTACCAATACCTTTCACCGTTTCTTAGCATATTTTACTACAATACTACTATTTTACTGATAAATGCAATTTAAAACTAAAAACAACCAATTAAAACGTGAGATAAACAAAGAGAAAACCCCTTTCAAAACAACTTAACAAACACTTTTTAAGTTTTAAGCGCTTATATCTCTGATTGACGTTGCCCCATCGAATATTGCTTCAGAACCTTTTTTGTAGAGAATTTAGTAAGCATTCGAATGGTCACTTACCATGATTTCCCAACCGTTAGTGAGATATTTACGAAAAATGTATGAAAATCCGAAAAATTTTCATGTCTATTAAAAAAATAATTTTTTCGTTTACTTCCTTAACTCCAAATATAACCAAAATTTAAACATCTTAGTTGGAATTAATTTCCAAGATGTAGAAAATATTTCAATTGAATCCCGTGACTCTAAGTACCCACAAAAAAATAATGGCTTACAAAAACATTGATTCCACTTTTCTCAGAAACGGTTACAGATATCGCCTTAAAAATTGTTTCATTCGTTTTCCTATGTTAAGAAATCTATAAAACAAGTACCTGCAAGCGTATGAACTCAAAAACGTAAGCGTTACGATTTTTTTTGCGCGAATTTCGCCCCAAACACTATCTTCCAGTGGGCGAATTCTACTCGTTAACGAACTTGACCTCTTAAATTAGACGACAGATTTTTGTACCAAATTTCATCAAAATCAAACCATTTTTGAGCTTCGCGCGCATATATATATATATATATATATATATATATATATATATATATATATATATATATATATATATATATATATATATATATATAAATTTGAACCACCTATATTTTCGTGATCTATGGGGTCTGAAACGAGAAAGTTTCTAGTCGGTACTTCCGGATTGCGTCGTGAGGTCAAGATATATCAAGATATATATATTTTATAACTTATGAAAAAAAGTAATGATAAGTTTTCTTTTTAAATCGCTGCTTTGTATATTTAAAATTTGTATTATCTGAAATCAAAATCACAAACTGAAACAGTAGGTCGGTACGGCTTCGTTTGCTGCAAACGTGCTGTTTATAGAAGAATTATTTTCTTCACAAACTATTTTACATTACTGGAAAACAACGTTTAAAGTGTCGCAAAAGACACTTGATGGTGTTTGAAACTACACATTTTGAACTATAATGGAAAAAAAATTAGCCTCTCTTTCTTTGGCTATCATAATGTTTTCGTCCACAGAAAAGTAACTTTTTTTTTTATTTCCTTTTAATAAAATACCTTTTTTAAAAAAACAAAAAACAAAAAAACAACATATTTTTGGTATTCCATAAATCTACATCAAATAAGTGCATAAATAGTATGGATACGCTTAATTTTTATACCTATAATAACAGTCTACACTGATTAAGTACACTGCACAAATACATTCTGCTAGCAGTTTCTCGCATATTTTCCCTAACTTTATGTGTCCCTTACTTTCCAGAAACCGAACTGCGAATTCGCCTTATCTCTTGTAATATAATCGACTTAGTTTTATGATCAGTTTACTTGAGGTTTGTCCATCTAGGTATGGGAATCAGTCCAGCGTAGGCCGGAAGAGTTCACACCACTCCCTAAGAACTCGAACGAAATGTGTTTCGCTTTCCCTCGGTAACTTGTCTCTCATCTTAGCGGTGCGTTATCTGTTTTCATTTTCGTGTTTGTAGACATAATCTTAGTATAAATTAAAACTTTTAAATGGAATTTCGCTCATCCAAAATATTTCCTCATTATATATTTATGTATATTCAATTAAAACCCGTCATTCCTAATCGGTCCCTTACACACAAACATATGTATATACATCTATATATATATATATATATATATATATATATATATATATATATATATATATATATATAACAGTCCCGTAACAGGCCCAGAGGGGCAGATACTAATAGAGGTATCTGATTCAAGACCATACGGCACACTAGGGAGATAGTGTGGTCAGTACTATGCTCCGACCGCCTGATTTTCCCCTTCCTGCTTATACTGCTAGGGCTATTAGCACCAAGGTACCCATTGATGGGTAAATTATTTAAAGGCTGGGTTGGCCTAGGGACGGTCAGGGAGGCCGAATCCAAGCCATGAACGAAGCCACTATAAGATATATACATAATAGTATAAGATATATACTATAACCTCGCTCCCATATATGTATATATATATATATATATATATATATATATATATATATATATTAATTCTTGTGAAAGATGACCCGATATATATTTTTTTCCACTTTTTCTTGTTTGTTTTTCTGGCAGGGGGTCGATAAAGCAGTACACTCTTTGTTCACATTAACCGCTTTATTTGTTATGTTTCGCCCGACATGTTTCGTGCCTTTTCGCACCTCTTCAGGGGCTTTCCTATGTAACAATATTTTATAAGGTAGGATTAAGATTAAGTTTAAAAATTATATGTTGAAATGTAAATTATTTAGGGACAGGATATGTATATTAGTGTAAACAATTTAAAGTTTAGGATTTACAAAAAAATATTGTTACATAGGAAAGCCCCTGAAGAGGTGCGAAAAGGCACGAAACATGTCGGGCGAAACATAACAAATAAAGCGGTTAATGTGAACAAAGAGTGTACTGCTTTATCGACCCCCTGCCAGAAAAACAAACAAGAAAAAGTGGAAAAAAATATATATATATATACATTGATAAAAAATTAATTGAATTTCTTTTTTCCATGCAAACATTAACGCAACCATAGAATTTTAAAATCTGGAGAAATATTAGAAACAATAATTGTTCGCTAATCCCATTAAACTAACCAACACTAATTACAACATAATGACAATTTCCTGGAGCGAGCTAGTCCCGCTAATGACAAAGCAACCTGTTCCAGAGGAAGCCCGAATTCATTTAGGATAATTCCGTTTTGGTATTTTAATTCTTCTTATTGTATTTTAAATGTTTTAAAACTCCTCAATGTACATCTGTATGTTTTACATATACCTGTTCGTAAACTGCGTTTTATTTTTCCCTTCCATGGCTGAGTTCCGTGAAATGTTGTTAGCATAAATCATTGCGCAACACTCCGAAAAAAATGAGATAAATATTTTATTTACGGTCTCTTAACATCAACTTTTATACATATTTTATGTTCATAAGGATATGTTGTTGTTTTTTTTACCAGGTTTTTATATTCATGTTATGGATAATATTTTTGTTTCGTTTTTTGGCTAAGAAAGTCAATACCTTCACCGGGGAACAAACAGAGGTCCTTAAAATTACACTCAAAACAATCAGGGCCCCAGTCTGTTGTTGCTTAATTTGAAAGGTTAACCAGCAGAAACTGTTGGCCTGAACATGGTTTGTTGAGCTTAATCAGCGCGGAACAAAATGGTAACGTTTACTAGCCTTCCAAACGCACGATTTATAAGAAATCGATCTCAAATCGTTGTCAAATAAAATGAAGAAAACTTAATTTTCATAGTGATTTTAGGTTACTTATTTATGCAGGGTTATTCAGGTCTAAGTAGCCAAACTCTAGAGTGAAAACATAAATCAATCAAAGTTTGAAAAACACAGATTGTGAGATGACCCTCAAATGAAAAACCTGCCAAACAATTTCTTTTAGTTACTTTTTATTGCTTCCGGACTGTCTAATAGTTTTCAACAGTTTGGCCAGTAAAAATTTATTTATTTATTTATTTATTATAGTTGAACATCATGTTGGTGATCCAACTTAAGCAATAATGATATATAACATTATTAGGTTAGTTTCTGTAGAGGTAATAATCTAGTCATGTTGTGTTTGGTATAATTACTTGTATGTTCTTTGTTATTTGTCAGGTCAATGATGCCGAATCAACATCACAAAGTGGCTTTCGTTATCTTGTCTTTATTTAAATATTATTGTATAAATGTGTGTCTATTAGGTATTTCATCACTTTTTCAATGTACTGGCTGCCATCGGAAAGTAATTCTGTCAGATTGTACGGTAGTTGAAGATTTGTCCTGAGTGTACAGTCTGTTAGAATATGTTTTATTGTTAATTCTGTATTGCAGTAAAAAGGAGTAATCCATAATTTCTTCACACAAGGTATTTGAAAGTAACAAAACTCTATTTTATATTTTTTGACAATTGTTTGTCAATCGTTCAAACTATCCCTCAACAAACATCCATTTCATTTGCAGAGACTAAATGCTTACTAAATGTAGAAGTTTTCCTGTAAGTAGTAAATCTGTAGCCCATTAGGGGGCTGAGGAAAAAATTCGTTATTGAGTGCCCAGAAAGTATCTTTTCTCAAAGGGTTTAGTGAATTAAATTACTAATTCCTTTGAGTAAATGTTGTCTTTTTTATAATGGCATAAGTAGAATTCAATTATCTTGAACGTAATCGTTCTTTTTGAGTAATCGTTTCTTATACAATAAAAAACATGTCTTCGTTAATAAACAGAAAATTGGACATAACTCCTTTCCCTTCGGAGTCGGGCCATACGTCAAATGAACTTTTTTGTTGGAAATTATGTTTGGAATCACCTCCAAGAGTTTGGCTACATAGACCTGAATATTCTTGGAATCACCTCCTAGAGTTTGGCTACTTAGACCTGTATATGCTTGGAATCACCTCCAAGAGTTTGGCTACTTAGACCTGTATATGCTTGGAATCACCTCCTAGAGTTTGGCTACTTAGACCTGTATATGCTTGGAATCACCTCCAAGAGTTTGGCTACTTAGACCTGTATCACCCTGTATATGCTTGGAATCACCTCCTAGAGTTTGGCTACTTAGTCCTGAATCACGCTGTATATGCTTGGAATCACCTCCTAGAGTTCGACTACATAGACCTGAATCACGCTGTATATCGCGAAACCGATTGGAAAATCATAGTATATGTAGATTATCTGCCCTTCCTTCCTGAAAATACTGGTTATAGGTATTTTTGCTAGACCGATGTAACTCGGAGAAATCATTGCTTAATAAATAGAGTAATTTTCGCTTAGGATAACTCGCTAATCTGGAAGAGAGAAGTTGGACTGAACTTTCTCAGTCATTGCAGTACTACAACCTTTACAGAAAGTCGAATCTAACACATAGTAGCCGCTTCTTAACCCTTTAAGGGGCAAAGACGGCTTAAGCCGTCGTAAGTTCGAAAATTCGTACGCGGCGCCGATTCTAATAGCTTGTTGCTCTAATAGATATCCTGGGGCTGTTAAAACTATTTACAGCCCTTCCAGGACTTTTCTACTCCTTGGCAGCCCAAATAGCGGTACTTTGTCGTCTTACGGCACCTAGCGTACCCAAACTCGCCCCACCCTCTGAAGCGTTATCAGTGATTTCCTTTCACAGAAGCACATCTACCTTCAACAATGTACGTAAAAAATTCGTATATCTATATGAAATACTATTTCTTGTTACTTTATCTTTCTAGAATATCTCGCTAGGATGTTATTGATAATTGTTTAGACGAAAGTATGGGTTTTGTGCTGTAGTGAGACAGGATATGCATTAATTATGGATATTTACACCGGGAAGAGCAAAAAAAACACATCCTAATTTAAGCCTAGTAGAAAGGATTGTTTTATCACAGTTTATTTATTTCCTTACTGCATTGTGTAATTATAAATGTCACAAAGAGTAAAAATATTTCTTCGAAAATTTCAATTTGAGTAAACGGGCTATTGATCAAATGTTATAGAAATTCAGAAAATAAGTAAGCAAAGAATCCAGAGACCACGGCAACTAACACATGTAAGAAATACCATTATAAGCGCGAAAGATCGCGGCCGCAACGTGGGCAATGCCTAGACGAGTGTCATGAGGGCTTAGATTCAAGTACATATTATAGACCCTTAAAGCGCACAAACGGGTCAGGCCGTTTAAAAAAAAAATTAAAAAGTTTAATTTTGCAATTAATGGGCTACGGGGTCTGTTTTAGCAACCAAAAGGAGTCATTTTTTTGCATGAGTTGTTTTTTAATTTGTTTTCCGATGATTGCGCCTTAAAGGGTTAAGCAGGGCATTCACGTTCCGATTTGCAGTACGACTTAGTAGGACTACTAATTTAATCTGGATTTTATTGGCTGCCGCTCACATATCCTTTGAACTATGCTGTGAACATTTTCTGCGGTCCAGCTATAGCATTAATAGCTAAAAAATATATAAGAATATGATTAGGAATTAAATTTCTTACTGACTCTTGGATAAAGCATTTTCCCCTGAGTGCAGTAGGAGGGAGTATTGTGGAAGTAGGGGACTTAGAAATGAGATTGTCTGCTAAGTCGAATAAGCGCCTGCTAAGTTCCTCCTGCCTTCTGTGCTCCTGATATCGGGGACTTCGCTTCGTCCCCAAGTCCCTCCCTCCTTCTTTACTCAGTAAATACACTTAAGTCCCGGGTAAACTTACTTCAAAGTCCACTTTCCACCCCCGGTACCTACTTAGCTTCAAATTCCCTACCATTTTCCCTTCCGTAGTTTTATGTAAAATGAATTATAGTCCGTCGGCCCGTGTACATTTCAAGCAACGATTTTTAAGATTCTTCATTTTTTCACTATTGATTGTACTTGTCTTAACTAGAACTGTGCCACTTGTCAGCTGGCTAGGTAGCGGTGGGTTTGGCTGCGGGGCGTTGCAAACATAGGAAAAATATGATGATGTGAAACGATTTTAAGATTCATGAAATTTTTTGGAGAAACACCTTTCATTATACAATAATCATTGGCACTTGCCAGCGGTGGACTACTTGTCAGCTGGGGGTCTAAACTTGGCAAAAATACGAAATTCTGAAACCATTTTAAGATTGCTGAAATTTTGGTGGTTACTAGTATTTGTAGAGAGATTAACGAAAAACATTGTCAGCTGCTCATATCTTGGTGGAAAACTTGTCAGCTAGGGGGGTTTAAGCGCTGAGCGCATGGCGCGGGCTCCGCTTTATACCGCCAGCTGACAACTTTTCCACCCACATTTAAGCAGCTAACAATTTGTTTCGTCAAGCTTATTACGAATACTACCTACTAACAAAATTTCAGGAATTTTAATATAGTTTTTGGCTATTTAATAGCGAAAGCATGCTTATATTGATTACAACTTCTGAATACATTGATTGTAAATGAATATTTTTATTATTAACATCATCTGCGTGGATAGTGACTTAGGGCAGCATTTTTGGATATATTTTTTGGTTTATTTTAAATTATAAACACCGTCGTATGGGTATTTGTTTTTAAAATCTACTTTACAGTAGATTTATACTCGATATTATGCGTATAACCATCGGGGATCAAGCATACAGGCTGTTAGGATTGCTAAAACGTGACGAAACTCTAGACCGCTCAAGGATTGTTTAACTCTAGTGTGTATAGAGGTCTGATACAGCAGACATACAGACAAACAGACAACAGAAGATAGATTACAGCTAGTAGTGGTATGTTGGTAATTCGGGTCCAGAATAAACCCCCCTCCTAATAAACCGATTTAGTTTATTTTTACAACATATTTTTCTATTAATATTTCCACAAACGAATACCGAGTTTCGTCCGACTGACTTTGGGTCCGGAGTAAAACCATCCTCCAGATGAACCAATTTTTCTGATTAATGAACTCGTTAAATAATTTGATAAGGGAATTGTCCGTGACGAAAAAAAAAAACCTCTGGTGTGTATCGTATTAACGATATTTCATGAAATGTTTCGATGAAATGTTTTTTTTTTAAATGCGCTTCACGTCTTGGTTACCAGCGCCTGCATTTAATACCGATTCACATGATACAAACAGTAAATGTTAAGTGAAGCTTACCACAATATATTAGTGAATACTGCAACTAAATTGGATAAGCCGTTTCTGAAATCTACACGCACAGACAAACAGATAAACAGACAAGCAGGCAACATTTCTCAAAATTATTGTTTTGGGTACTATTGCATTGATAAAGGCCCCCAATAGTATTTTCCCCATATATGGTATCTTCCAGGTACACACAGCGATCCGTTAGAATTGTATTATATGTAAGGATTTGTATTAAGGTATGATGAAAACATATATTATTTATTTGTATAAAATACTGTAAGAATTATTATATAATTAATTTATAATAATAATAGTATACTAATAACACTTTGTAATAAAACGAAAGTCAATCGTTTTCTTTTTCTGACTCTTCACCTTCAGAGTCATCAATGTTATCCTCTTCTTGTTGTCTTTCAGCTGAAATTACTAATTATTGTTATTGATAAAATGATTAAACATTAATAAAGCATAGAAAATAAATAATTTTAATATCTTCAGTGAATTGCTGATCTCGAACAATCATATCAACTACTGGACGGAATTGTTCGCCATCAAACCATTTACAGGTTTATATATTATCTTCAATATCCCATCCGTAATCCAGAGGAGTTAAACTTGAAGGTTCTTGTTTGTAGGGGTTGCTCCAAATTTTACTGATGTATATTGACATTAAAATGTTTTGTAGGAACGAAGATTTCCTATAGAACTCAGGCGTATCTCTAAGATACAAGGCGACCACCAATGGTAGTTTCAATGGCGCGACCATTGGAGTGTTAACTAGTTCAGGGCAACTTGTCAGCTGGCGAGATAACGGTGGGTGAGGCTGCTAGGGCGTTGAAATGTAGGAAAAACACGGTGATGTGAAACCATTTTAAGAGTCATAAAACGTTTTTGAGAAACACATTGAATTATACAATAATCATTGGTACTCGTCGATTTCAATTATTTGCCACCACAAAAGAAAACAAATGTTTGTGGCGAAGAATGTTATTGAGCCCACAGCTCCAAGATCACAACATGATTTGTTTTTTATTTTTTACTATTTTTTCTTTACAACATATAAACTACTTGGTTACCTGCGCCGTCCTGTACTTCGTATCCTTTATCATCCAGACAAGTTTCGAGCATTTCTGCTCCTCCTCAAAGGGTATTCCCTGTAATTTGTTTGTTACATATCTAATAAATTGTTCAGCTAATAAATATTTACAATATAAGTGTATTTACTTATTCGGTGCACTTATCGCATCATATACTTAAACATAATTTTAATATTGCGTCTATGGGTTCAGGAAACATTAGCTCACTATAACCTTCGTCTCTATAAACTGGCCTAAAAGCCTTTCTGTGGTGTAATACAAGTTTCTGAAAGATGTTTTCTGAATGATTTTTATCGTTACAAAAAGGATCCACTTTTCACACACACACACACACACACACACACACACACACACACACACACATATATGTATGTATATATATATATATATATATATATATATATATATATGTTTTTTTGTTTTTTTTTAAGGCGTGTCAACCTTAGGGTCATGAACGCCATTGAATGAAACTTTCAATATATTTGGAGGTGAAATTCAAATATGTCTAGGTTATTATTATTATTCAATATATATATATATATATATATATATATATATATATATATATATATATATATATATATATATATATAGGTTTGCCCCCGAATAGTCGCGAAGAAAGAATTCGAAATGGCGGGGGGCCTATCAGTGACGTATCCCCATTCCCGCCAAATATTGACAGAAGGCCTGTCACAGCAAGGCAATATAAATTCTCCACCGTCAGCATATTGACTGAATTCCTTTTCACCACAAATGCAGGCTCCGAGCAGAATATTCGGTTCAGAAAATCTCTCTTTCTCTTTGTAGTCTATCGTATGACATAAATAAAAAATAGTCCGATTCACATGAGCTGTGTCATCTCCGCTAATTATTGTTGTTATCCCTCGCTGGGAAAGCGTGGTAATTGGATGGTGATCATTATAAAGCATACTTTTCGATGAGGTGATGTCAACAGGAGATATAGGGTCTTGAACCTTCGAACTTCTTAGTTTTGCAACGGGATGTCTTTTCAACAGGATTTTGTATCTTTTTACCTAACATTTTAATTTTTTGTTGCTTATTTTGCATTATTGCATTTAAGAGTAAAATGAGTATTTTTCTAAAACAAGGTAAGAAAATTTGAAGCAGTGCTATAGTCTTTCCAAGAGCGAACGAAGAGTAGGCGGAGGGAGTCCCATATGATAATGTCAGTTTCCTATTGTGGAGCCTTAAATCTCCCTTCCAGATTTTATTTGATTTTTTCACGCAAGATCAAACGCCGCCAATAACTGCTACCATTCCTTTACTAATAGCACTAGAGATTTGAATGGAACCGTGCTAAGATGACGCAGTTTCTGCGAGTCGGACTTTTTTTCGTTGGATGTACATCGGACGTATATCGGAAGGACAAATATCACACAATATAAGAAGTACAGTATTTGTCCTAGATTACGATTCTGCACCAGCTAATCTCAGGCATAATATCGTTTTCAACGGTACCCTTGTAATTTTGATCCATCCACCCTTCTATCATAGACCTAGCAGCCAGTCACCAGATGCGGGCCACTAAGGTAGAACTGGCACGGGGGACTCTACTCGACCTTGGCTAGGTCCGCCACCCGCTGGCCGTCGGGCTCTGTCTCTGCTTTCGATGCTACCAATGGACCGACCAAGAGGCATAAATGACCCAATAGTGGTTGAATGGACTTTAAACGCCAAGGAAAAAAAAAATGATCCATCCACTGACTAACAGCACTGCTGCTGTGCGCTGGACAGAGGGGCCACACGACTTTTCTTGTATCAAAAAAGGCTACAGCCTCCAAATCTTAACCGATTTTACTGCAAATTTTTATAAAAATAATTAAATTTATTAACGGGTTCGTATTTAGTGCATCAAAATACGTTATTGTACCAAATTTGAAAGAAATCGGTTATGAGTACACATAACTGCAGTTTTACCTAACTTTAAGTATGCGAACTTTTTTTTTTAACGGATTCGTATTTAGTGCATCAAAATACGTTATTATACCAAATTTGAAAGAAATCGGTTATGAGTACACTTAACTGCAGTTTTACCTAAATTTAAGTATGCGAACGTTTTTTTTTAACGGATTCGAATTTAGTGCATCAAAATACGTTATTGTACAAAATTTGAAAGAAATCGGTTATGAGGACACTTAACTGCAGTTTTACCTAACTTTAAGTATGCGAACTTTTTTTTTAACGGATTCGTATTTAGTGCATCAAAATACGTTATTGTACCAAATTTGAAAGAAATCGGTTATGAGTACACTTAACTGCAGTTTTATCTAACTTTAAGTATGCGAACTTTTTTTTTAACGGATTCGAATTTAGTGCATCAAAATACGTTATTGTACAAAATTTGAAAGAAATCGGTTATGAGCACACTTAACTGCAGTTTTACCTAACTTTAAGTATGCGAACTTTTTTTTTTAACGGATTCGTATTTAGTGCATCAAAATACGTTATTGTACAAAATTTGAAAGAAATCGGTTATGAGTACACTTAACTGCAGTTTTACCTAAAGTTATACGCGGTGCAAGCCCCGGGGTCATGCACCGCAGTTAACGTTTTAATTTCCGGATATACGTAAAAAAAAAGGTAAAAAATAGCACTAAAATCTGCACACAGTAAGTGCCGGAAGCGAGCCCTTAGAGACCCGGAAGTGAACACTGGTGGATCTGAACTGACTGGAAGTGGGCCTGGGTAACCCAGTTGTGAGAAAATTTTAACTAGAGTAAAACGGAAGTGGACAAGGAGTGGGCAGGAATGCCATTGGATGTTGCCCAGAGCCGACCGGAAATGGACCAGAGTAGATCATACGTAGTTTGGGATGTACTGGAAATGGCCAGAGTTGACCGGAAGTAGCCGGGGTCGACTAAAATAGGACCGGAGGAGGATCAATTGTGGGCCGGAAGTGAACTTTGGAGTGGTATTTTTGTTGAATTTCCGCGGTAATTTTTATCAAAATACTGTTTTACAAAAAATCAAAATGAATTTAATTGCAATTAAATCAATCGCGATTAAATAAATTGCAATTAATCAATCGCGATTAAATCAATTGCACATTTGCAATTAAATCAATTGCAATTAAAATGTTTAATCGCGATGAAATTAATCGCAAATGGCAATTAAAGGAATTAATCGCGGAATTAAATTAAAGGAATTAAATTAATTGTATTTGGCGATTAAAAAATAAATCGCGATTAAATCAATCGCAATTGATTTAATCGCGATTGATTCAATCACGATTAAAAAGTTAATTGTTTAGTCATACGATTGAAAAATTAATTGATTGATGCCGAACTCTGCCTCAAACTAGCTGTGCCCGCGAATTCGTCCGCGTGGATAGTGACGTAAGGCAGCATTTTTTAGACACATCATTTTGTTTATTTTGGATCGTCGTTGGGTATTTAAAAAAATCTGCTTTACAGTAATGCTTATCTATACACGATATTAGCGGGGATCAAAGCATACATTTCCCTCGCGAAACATAATTTGTCATTCCGAAACATAATTGTTTGGAATGTGAGGTATCTAAGGAATAAAAAAAATATTATATATATAATTATATTATATATCTATAATTATAATAAATTAGTAATTTGGGTCTGGAGTAAACTCCCTCCTAATGAAGCGATTTAGTTAATTTTTGCAACATAATTTGTCATTCCGAAACATAATTGTTTGGAATGTGAGGTATCTAAGGAATAAAAAAAATATTATATATATAATTATATTATATATCTATAATTATAATAAATTAGTAGTTTGGTTCTGGAGTAAACTCCCTCCTAATGAAGCGATTTAGTTAATTTTTGCAACATAATTTTCTCCGTTGATTATCACAAAGAATACCGATTTTCGTCTAAACATAACAAAGGTTACGGCTGGCAGTGGCAAATTGGTAATTTTGGTCTACACCAAAGCCCCCCTCTCCTACAAATTAACCGATTTTGTTTATTTTAAACACATTTTTCTATTAGTATGACCACAAATTATATTAATAATACCAAGTTTCGTTGCAATACAAGAATAACTGCGGCTGGTATGGGTAAATAACTACTTCCGGCCCATAGCCAACCCCCCTCCTTATCAATCGATTTCGTTTATTTTTAAAAGCCATTTTTCTATTAAAATGGCCACAATGACTACCGAGTTTCATCGCAATACAATGAAAATTACGGCCGGTATGGACATATAACTACTTTGGGTCCGAAGTAAACCCCCGGTCCGGATGAACCGATTTTGCTGGCTAACGAACTCGTTCAATCGTCTGCAAGGCGAATACAATATACCAAGTTTCGTAACGAAAAAAACAAAAACTCTGGTGTGTTAGATCATCAAAAGTTCGACGTGATACTTTAAATTGGCATAATGTTTTTATTTATGAACCGATTTATACAAAACAAATACTAAATGTTAAGTAAAACTTACCACAATATATTAGTAAACACTGCTCCTTAATCGGATAAGCCGTTTCTGGGATTAGAGCGCACAAAAAAAAAAAAAAAAAAACAGACGAAAATTCTAAAAATCACTGTCACCAATAATATTTTTTCTCATATATCTTCCATGTACAGACAGCGATCCGTAACAATTTTATTATATGTTTAGATGCTATTTGTATTCATAATTATTTCTAGAATGACCTCCTAGAGTTTGGCTACAAACAACCTCATTCACCCTGATGTATATATATATATATATATATATATACAGGGTGTCCCAGTATATGTGTCCACCCCCTTTTCCTCCTAAAGTTGTTGGAATTTCGAAATGAAACTTGGTAGGTCTTAGTTATGTTGCATGAGGTTACTTTTGAAGGTTTAGTTGACTTTGTAACATTCTCCAGTTTTTCTCCAGCGCATCTAACTCTTGATTTTCTAAAGGCGGCAGGTATTTTGTATGACGAATTCTGATAGAAAATTTAATTTTAAGACTAATTTATTCCGAGACATCTTTTGATCCGACGCACCGTTTGCGCGTAAAACGCAAAAATCTGAAAAATATCGCCCTTTTGTAGACAAATTCCTATTTATCACTGAAACCAAGCCTTGTAGGTAAAAACACCTCAATGTAAACGTTGTAAGCTATTAATTTTCCTTTCGGATGATACCAAGATCAAAGTTGTAGATTAAATATTTAACGGGGTATTATGAATGAAAACAAAGGCAAATTTTTTTTTTTTTTTTTTTTTTTTTTTTTTTTTTTTTTTTTTTTTTTTTTTTCAGTTGAGTGTCGGCCTCGGTAGTGTAAAGACCTCTTAAGTGCTCTCCGTCCCTCGAGTGGTTTATACCGGTGCTGCAGGTAGGAGTCGGCTTCCACAGACGGATTACTCATTGCAGGTAAACATACGCCCGCCCTCGGCGTGTGGTCTCTCTGCTGAAAGGTATGATGTTGCTTGGAAACCGAAGCCAATTCAACAAGTTCACACTCATTATTTCTCGTGAGTAGATTTCTAATACCAAAAAACTAGTCGAGAAAGAAAATAATTTTACTTAAAAATGGCTACATATTCAAGAACAAGAAGTAACAACAATATTTGTGACAACGGAAATAAGAAAGAACCTCCCAAAAGCTGGTTCAATTTAACAAGAACAAATGAAAACAAAAATATCCCACAATTCATGACCATAAAAATAATTGATAATGAGAGAAATTTTAATAACATTAGTCCCTTTTTAATTAATAGATGGATATCATCTATCGGAAAAGATATACTAGTTAACAAATGCAGAAAAGACGGTTCACTAACCGTCAACTCACCAAGCGAGAACACATCTATTAAAATATTAAAACTAACAAACTTTGAGGCTTATAGAATTTCAGTTACGCCCCATAAAACATTGAATATGTCGAAGGGAACATTCCGCTGCGCTGACATTGAGTGGATGTCAGACGATGAAATAAAAGAAGAGCTCAGCGATCAAAAAATCGAACACCTAAGACGCATTACTCCGAAATCAGGCAGAACAGTCTTTGTAGCTACATTTGTAGCTGCATATTTACCTGAGAAAATTCGCCTAGGGTACATGTCCATTCCTGTAAGACCATATATCCCACGACCTATCCGCTGTTACAAATGTCATCAGCTGGGACATACAGTCTCGTTCTGTAGGAGCAAAAACGATATCTGCGGTAAATGCTCGAAGATTAAACACGAAGGCCCCTGCGAAGAAATCAAGTGCCCTAATTGTGGGCTAGATCACTTCGCATGGGACAAAAAGTGTGAAATACTGAAGAAAGAATCCTCGATTGTCAAGAAGATGACATTGGAACGAATATCTTACAGCGAAGCAAGAAGAAGACTAGAAGCTAGACAAAAGAATTCTTATGCACAGATAGCCAACACGACCACCGGAAATATTTTAATTTCGAGACTATCTGAATTAATTAGTAAATTAGAAATTCTCCTACAAACCCCTGAACAAACAACGACCTCAGCCAAACATAATATGACTGCAACACATCAACAAACGCCCGAAAGAATGGAAAATAGTAGCACCCTCAAAAAAATTAACTCCACCCTCAAGACACTGGAAAAAAGACTAGTATCACCAGGAAAGGCGGAAAACGCAGGCAACGCTCAAACTGATCCAGAGCAACTTGAAGGTACAGAAAAACTTCCCCCGGTCAAGAAACCTGGCAGAACAAAGAAGAAAACGTAACATATCTAAATCACATATTATTTCTGGTATATTTCACAACTGGACTTCACACTCAAAGGTATATATATCCTCTTTTCTTTTATTCTGCTATGTCAGTACTCCAGTGGAATATTAACGGCACCCAAAGGCACTATGCTGATTTAAAGTTCATGTTGCAAGACAATGCAAAGTCTTTCAATATAATTGCATTACAGGAAACACACACCGCTCCAGGTAAGCAAATCTCCATATACGGATATAAATCCTATTCTAAGGACTATCTCTTGGGGGGTAAGGCTTGTGGTGGTGTCTGTATCTATGTGAAAGACTGTATCTATAGTGAACCTGTTAGGCTATTGACTACAGTCCAAGCAGTTGCTGTTACTGTTTACATGCCGTTCAAAGTCACTGTCTGTTCCCTTTATCTCCCACCAGGAGAACCAATTGATAGTAATGCGCTCCAGGACATTGTTAGGCAACTCCCACCCCCTCTACTCCTGATAGGAGATATGAACGCGGAAAGTTTAATTTGGGGAGCACAAACTACCAATGCAAGAGGCAAAATTATAGAAAAACTTCTCGAAAATAACGACCTGATCCCACTCAATACGCACTTACCAACACATTTATGCCCACGTACTGGAACATACACGAATATTGATGTATCTGCCTGCTCTTCTACATTATTCACACGATTTACTTGGGAATTGAGCCCAGATCCACATGGTAGTGATCATTTCCCAATAATAATAAGTCCAACCCAAACCCCAACTGTTTTTGAATCAACCCCACGATATAATGTAAAAAATGCCGACTGGAATAAATTTCAAAATTCCTTCCTGGATCACTTAAACGAAATCCAGAACTTCGAAAATTTCTCACTAATTATAAAATTGTCAGCAGATGCATCAATGAACAAGACCCCAAGCACATACAAAAAACACCCAGTTCCATGGTGGAACGATAAATGTAAGCAGGCAATGACTGAAAGAAAAAAGGCACTCCGGTTATTTAACGCTAATCCTTGCCAGGAATTTCTTATTGATTACAAACGCAAAAAAGCCAAGTCACAATATGTCATTAACAAAGTAAGAGGGAATGCTGGGAAAATTTTCTGAATTCAATTAACAGTAATACCCCTCCAAGCAAAATGTGGTCCATGGTTAATAAAATTAATCATAAAAAATATAAACCCCCAATTTCGGCCCTAAAGCACGACAATAATATAATTACTGCCCCCGAAACAATTAGTAATATTTTTGGCAAACAATTTAGCTCTATATCGAGCAACGAAAAGCTCACATTAGACTCGCTTCAATTCAAAACTAATTTAGAAAGTACCCCTTTTCTCATAACCCCAAAATTCCAACACCCTCTAAACGAACCTCTGACCCTAAATGAACTAAGCCACGTACTTTCCCAAGTGAAGTGCACTTCTCCTGGTAGTGATGGGATTTGCTATAAGATGCTGAAAAACCTCCCCAATGCTGGAAAATCTATTTTGTTAAAATTATATAACAATGCTTTTGAAACTGGCATCTACCCGTCAGTATGGAATGAAGCATTAATTATTCCCATCCAGAAACCCAATAAAGACGCATCATCAGCTGATAATTATAGACCAATAGCTCTGCCAAGCTGTATATTTAAGATTTTCGAGAGAATATTGAATAAGAGGCTACTATGGTTCCTGGAACAGAATCAACTCCTTTCAGAGTATCAATGTGGCTTCAGATCGAATCACTCGACTATAGACCACATAGTTACATTAGAAAGTGAAATATTAGACTCGTTCATTAATAAGGAATCCATAATAGCCGTCTCTTTCGATATAGAAAAAGCTTATGATACAGTTTGGCGCCGACCTATTCTATCAAAATTATCCGAATGGAATATTCAAGGAAATTTCCTCAAATTTGTATTAAATTTCCTTTCGAATAGAACATTTCGTGTAAAAGTTGGAACCACTGCTTCCAACATCTTCCAACAAGAAAACGGAGTGCCTCAAGGCAGTGTGATAAGTACAACGCTTTTTAAAATAGCTATGGACACCGTCCGCGAGCGTATTACACCACCAGTAAGATATCGTCTGTATGTGGATGATTTGCTTATCTACATTCGAACAAAAGATATTGAATATGCCACTACATTAATACAAGAGACAGTAGATAAACTCGAGAATTGGAGCGATACTAACGGACTCAACCTTTCCACCCTAAAAACTCAAAGTATCATTTTTACTAAAAAGAGACAGATCCCACAAATCCAATTAACTCTCAAAAACTCCCCAATTAAACTGACTAACCAAATTAAATTTTTAGGACTCATATTTGACTCTAGACTAACCTGGGTTCCCCACTTAAAGAGTCTCGTTGATAGATGTAAAAAATCTTTACATCTCTTAAGGATTCTATGCAATACCAAGTGGGGAGCAGACAGAAGTGTAATGCTGACACTATACCGTGCATATACCACGTCCCTTCTGGACTACGGAAGTGTTGCGTACTCTTCTGCCAAGCCCAGTACACTTAAAATACTAGACCCGATACAAAATTTAGGCTTACGGATTGCAACTGGAGCTTTTAGATCAAGCCCGACCAACAGTCTCCATGTGGAATGCGGAGAACTTCCTCTGGAGTTCAGACGTATGCTAAACTGTTTAAAATTCACATTAAAATCTGCATCTATGAACAGCGCATGCACCCCTAGACGGACTGACGAAGTAACGGTGCGGAAATACCAAACACAACCATGTAGGCAACGCCCATTGCTAGTTAGATACGAATCCTACTCCCATGGTACGAATATACAAAGAACTGAACTTTACGTTAGACCCTCACCGACTTACCAACCATGGACTATACACAACCTAAGATTTGACTTGGAACTGACAAAATTTAAAAAGAAAAACCCCTTATCTACACATACTTACAAACACAACTTCAAAGCACATCTACAAAAAAATACAGATACGTTATTCATCTACACGGACGGATCTAAGACTTCACAAGGCACGGCCGCTGCAGCTGTAATTGATAAAAAGACCGTCAGCATTAAACTGCCAGACCTTACAAGCAGCTATTCAGCTGAACTGCATGCCATTCTACTCGCCTTAGAGAACATACAGGACGTAACACAAGACAGGATAACGATATGTACTGACTCACTCAGCGCAATAACAGGACTACAGAACACTTACAATCCAAACCCACTTAACATACAAATACTACAACGGATTTACGACACGAAGAAACTGATCACAATATACTGGCTCCCAGGACACGAAGACATTGAACAAAATACAATAGTCGACAAAATTGCCAAGACTGCAACAAAACAACAACATCAGGACATAAACCACATAACGTACAGAGATATGCAGAATGAAGCCAAGAAAATAGTTATAGAGAAGTGGCAGAGATCCTGGCACATGACAATAGACAACAAACTAAGAGAAATTAAACAAACAGTCGGTAAATGGTCATCCAGCATAAGGCAGAATAGAAGAGAAGAAGTTGTCTTATGCCGCCTAAGAATAGGGCATTCACGGCTGACGCACGTACACCTCATGACGAGACAGGACAGACCGACATGTGAAGTATGTAACACTCCACTGACAATAAAACACATACTGACTGAATGTCGGTTGAGAGAAAACTATGACTTACCGGACAACATGACTGAACTACTCTCAGATAAAAGCCAGTATATAGACAAGATATACACATATTTAAAAAATACAAATATATTTAACAAACTGTGACGATACGTCACATAATAAGATCCTCTATTTACGTATCTGTCTAACATTATTTGTACAGGTAATCTGAAAAGCAGATATATCTATCTTTGAGAATAACATTACACCAATTTAGAATAACATTACACCAATAACAATTAAAAAAAGCAATGTAGTAATAATGTGCAATATTAGTCTATGGATAATGATAAGGAATAATGTAATAATAATAATGTGTAATATAAGTATATATATAATAATAAGGAATAAATGTAATAATAATAATATTAATGAAGAAAATAATTATATAGATATAATAATGTACGCTATAAGTCTATAGATAATAATAATGTATAATGTATGTATAATGTAAATATAAACAATATAGATATAGTGCAATAATATACGCATATGTATATATGTGTGTGCATGTGTATGAATTCTGTAATCATGTCATCATCATTTATTGTCAAATCATCATATCTCCATTTATTGTTAAATCATCATTTATTGTTAACACTGTTATTATCATTTATTTTGTAATCATGTAATCATCGTTTATTGTTATAGAGTATATCGCTAAAAACTGCGAAACTTTTAATAAATAAAATAAATAAATTTTTTTAGTTTTATGATATAATAATTTCATATGGAAAAATAAATTTATTCTGTTCTGTTTTATAATAACTTTTATATACTTTTTTTCATAAACTAAATAAGTACTTTTTTTTTATTGCTCATGTCAGCTACTTTTTTTTCTATTCATATCGATTTTCTGAATTGTTACTTTTTAAAACTTGTAAGGTACATATTTCATTCATAATATCCCGTTAAATATTAAACCTACAACTTTGATCTTGGTATCACCTGAAAGGAAAATTAATAGGCTACAACGTTTGTATTGAGGTGTTTTTACGTAAAAGGCTTGGTTTCAGTGATAAATAGGAATTCGTCTACAAAAGGGCGACATTTTTCAGTTTTTTGCATTTTACGCGCAAACGGAGCGTGGGATCAAAAGATGTCTCGGAAAAAATTAGTTTTAAAATTAAATTTTCTATCAGAATTCGTCATAAAAAATACCTGCCGCCATTAGAAAATCAAGAGTTAGATGCGCTGGAGAAAAACTGGAGAATGTTACAAAGTCAACTAAACCTTTAAAATAAATCTCATGCAACATAACTAAGACCTACCAAATTTCATTTCGAAATTCCAACAACTCTAGGAGTAAAAGGGGGTGGACACATATACTGGGACACCCCGTATATATATGTGTGTGTGTGTGTGTGTGTGTGTGTGTGTGTGTGTGTGTGTGTGTGTGTGTGTGTGTGTGTGTGTGTGTGTGTGTGTGTGTGCGTGCGTGTGTGCGTGTGTGTATTTGAAGAACTAGTTCCATTTGTTATTAACCAACAGTTTGAAAGCATGTATCATTGTAATATTTATCTTATATTTAGAGGTATTTTCATTTTTCTTTTACATTTTAGCAATTTCCTCCGAAGGAAAGTAGCTATTGAGGTTGCACTCATGACGGAATTTTTGAAAAATTTCTTCAAATCTTTATTGATCCTACCTAGTAGACACCGAAAATGACCCCCGTTAAAATTTATATATATATATATATATATATATATATATATATATATATATATATATGTGTGTGTGTGTGTGTCTGTTAATACGATAGCGGCCAGAATTTTGGTTTTTTTCTTCATGAAACGTGGTATATAGTGCTCAATTAGGAAACGATTGAACGAGTTCGTTAACCACCAAAATCGGTCCACCGGGAGGGGGGGTTTACCCCGGACCCAAAACACTAATTTGACCATGCCAGCCGTAGTTTTTGTTATATTTCAACGAAACTCGGTATTCTTTATGTTGATCTAAAGAGAGACATACATTGTAAAAATAAACTAAATCGGTTCATTAGGAGAGGGGGTGTACTCCGGACCCACATTCCCAATTTGCCACTACCAGCCGTAATTTTTGTTACATTTCAACGAAACTCGGTATTCGTGGTGGTAATTAACAGAGAAAAATGGTTTGTAAAAATAAACTAAATTGAGTTATTTGAAGGGGGGTTTACTCCGGACCTAAAGTACTAATATACTCATACCGGTCGTAATTTCTGCTGTATTGTAACGAAACGCGGTATACGTCGTGGGTATCTCATAAGAAAGAATTGTTGTAAAAATGAAGTAAATTGGTCTATTAGAAAGGAGGGTTTACTTTAAACTCTGTTTCATTAGAATTAGCCCACCAGACGTAGGTTCCCAAAGCCGCCGCGAGGAACGCTATCTCCCACTAGGGGGACTGTATCCAGTTCCTGCGTCAGATCAAAAGACGGAAAATGAAGTTTTTGTGTATTTATTAAGTAGTACAGTATCATGTATTAACATAAATCTGGAAGCAGATTATTTACAAAATTAATAATTGAACAGTTCCCATAAGAAATGTAAATGAGCAGAACTATTCACGTTTTTATTTTATTTATATAGGTTATTTACAGCAAATTATTCAGTAATGTAGTCTACACTACAAAAATTCTAAGGGAAGTGCTTATTTATGCAGCTCCTGCGTGACGGACTTTTTACAATCAATTTTGCTATTATTTTCGTAGTTTTATTAGTTTGTTTTTAATTTACATATTGATTTTATTTGTTTGATATATTTTCATAATTATTGCAGTTTTCTTGCTGTTGATTGGTATGTTGTGTTGTAGGAACCCAATATAGTTGGGTAACTAAACTTTGTTTTTTTTGTTGTTAAATAAAGTTTTTTTCTCTTTTCCTTTCTCTTTCTCAGTAGTATATCTTCTTGCTGGTCAATTGATCATTCTGAGAAATATATAAGATTATTCTAGTTTTTCCAACAATAGATAGTCAAGGTACGATGAGCTACATAATTTATTCAATGTTTAAACTTTAAACCGAGTTATAGGTACCGTATTTAACACAGCGCTGAGATTTCTAAGCTTCGTCTGAGTTATTGTTAATTATAAAAAACTTATTGATTGTAAGTAAACATTGAAATATGAATTGAAAGGACAAATATGTCTTCTTTAAAATAGTACATTGTGAGTCTGTCGAGCACACAAGTCCTCCAACTAAGTCCTGATGTCTGACTTGTTAGTTCAACAAATCAGGAAGTTCGCCCGTTCTAGAGCATGTTTCCGACTTTACAAACCGTAAACTTCAATATTTGAGTGGAAACTTTTTGACATCACAAATATATCGAATGGAAAGGCGACACTCCGGTGTCACTATTCGTTTTTCCTTCCTCTGGAACACAACAAAATGCTCCGTTTACAAAGAGATATACTTTTAGACAGCATATGGAAGTCGGTGTATGAAATCTAATATTTTAACCGTTTACTGACCATCGTTGGAACTGTACGAACTATATAATAGCGGAAACATCGTTCATTTTTTTTAAACTAGGTGCATAGAATGGCTGGGTCATGTGGTCAGAATTGACAACAGCAGGATGAATTATAAGGCATTGTTCGCTACAATGTATGGGATAAGAAGAAGAGAAAGGCCAAGGACACGATGGTTGGAGGATGTTGAGAGCAACTTGAAAATACCCCTGGATTGACACCGTGGGGTGAAAAATACCCCCCACATTGTTCCATGGCGTGTTTATTAAATTCTGTAAATCATAGAGACTCCCTCCTTCTTCCTAAATAATCGGAAGGGTATTATCTGGTTTGACCTAATATAAACAACGCCAGTTGTCAGCTAATCGCTGCATGAGAAGGTCGCGAGTTATATGGGTCTGGGGTATTTTTTACCGCACGGTGTAGTTAACGTATGTCTTTTTCGCTGATCTGATAAATCTTCACGGGTCGATTACTTTCATGTTGCGGCTTTCCAAGTGACAAAATCTCCTGAAAACTGCCCAAAAAAGATTTTCTCTTTGATTTGGACTACCAACTGGTGAAAGCTCATGTGAAAGTTAGTGCCTAACCGCAGAACATGCCAAAACCACTGTAGACTCTAAAAGTTGTTGTTTCGGAAGATGAATCCTGATGGACCTTCAACATGTTTCGTTAACTTGGACAAACCCGTGAAATGTTTATTTTATAACCGAAAACATTTAGGAAGACCTGCATCAAGTACTCACCATAGTCCCCATTTGTGAATATCGTTTCCAAAATCTTTCAAGCACTTCCATTTTACCAAATATGATGACAGTATAATTAATTAATTAAGGAGTGACCCTAGTCTCTTCCCTCTCTAGCTGACTCAAAGCTACCGATTTTAATAAAATTTACTACAATAATACTTTTAGTCTTAAAATATCCAGTTTGAATCCATCGATTCATAGTTTTATTTATTTATTTATTTTTTGTCAATATTAGCGTGAAATAATTCGTAAAACATACGTATTTCACCTACAAGGGGAGTATACAGCGATGGGGTCACCGATCTTGACCATTTTTTTTTCTGGTGATTCTACATCTAAAAATAGTCGACACGTGTCCGAGCGTTCCATCTAATGCGCCTTAGGAGCCGAGAAATAAAATAAAATAGGTTGAAAGAGCTTTATTTTTTATATCGAGTTTAGAAAATGATATCGACATGATACTTTCACCAATTCATTTGTTTTATAGAGCAGATTAAAGGAAATTTTTTTATTTTTATTTTATTTTAATTATCCTGCCTCTACCCCATTGGGTCATTGGCAGCTCGGTCTTCTATAGCTAAGACCCATATGTCCGTTGAAATCACCAACGAACACTACTGGCTGCGGAAGTTGATACACTATCTGATGTAAGTAGAAATCTTGGTTTGGGGCTATATATACGTTGCATATCGAGATTGGGTCTGGGTTGTGTATTTGAACAGCTATTGCCTCCAGATGTGTTTTAAGATGTACTTCTTGTGCTACGATGATGTTTGTAATTAAGACGGCGACCCCTCCCCAGGTCGACGAAGCTTTTGCTTGACCTCTTCGAAATATTTGCAGCTCTTTAAGGTTTGTTATCATGGAAGGTTGTAGATGCGTTTCTTCTAAATATATCACATGGGGTTGTTTTTCATTTATTAGTATTTTTAGGTACCTACTCGTAGTGTCTATTAAAGCCGTCGCAGGTCCACTGGAGAATATGTAATTTTGGATTGTTCGACACGATGGTTTAAATAATAACCTAAATATTTGTTAAATGAGATTTGTTAAAAAAAAAAGAAAAAAAAAAGAAAAGTAAATTAAACATATGTTGATTAAACCTTAACTATTGGTCGTTCCCCCGAGTATATTTTAGATCAGAATAACTAGACTCTGGCTTAGAGGAATTCTGAATGTCCTTCGATACACCTAGTGATTTAAGTAGCTTGGTTATTCGGATTTTCGCATACCTATTCTTGCGAATGTTTCTGCGGGTATCAAGGAGCATTTTGACAATTCCATCTATATCTGAGGTGAATTCTGAAATAACCTCTTGTGCGTTTTTCTCCTGAAGTGTTATCTGCAGAATAGATTCAAGTTGAGAGAATGTTATTGGATATTTTGATTTATTCTTCTCTATGAAAGGCTTCACTTCTTCAAGACTGAAAGCTCGGGAAGGCGTAGAGTGTTCTGAACTCGTATCCAGATTATTTAAGTTCATTTGAATTGGTGCTTCAGAGTGTCCAGGAGAGCTTTTCGTTTCTTCTTTCTGTAGAATTTCTCCCGCGTTATCCAATTTGTGGTTTGTTATATTTAATTGAGATACTTGGAGACGTGGTTTAGGGTCAGGAGTAGAGCTCGTATTTTCGTGTTTCGTAGTATCCAGCACATCAGTTTTATCTGCCGCCATAAGCGTCTGTTCTATTGCATTATCAGCGATATTGTTGCTTAAAGACTGCTCTGTGACATTTAGAATTTTGGGATTTTCTTTTATAGAAGGCTGTAAATTGGATGGGACACTTTTGTTTAGAAGTGAAGAGGTAATAGTTAGCCTGTTAGACGACTCAGAATTTGAATTCGATGGGAAATTAATATCTTGATTAGGGATAGTATCATTAGGTTTATTTCTAGTGTACCCACATTTAGTACTGATGTGGCCCATTTCACCACATCTCAGGCACTTGGTGTCATCACCTAGAAATATCCTGTAAGTATCTCCTTCATAGTCAACTAAAACGGATGATGGAATAACTGTTTTTTCGTTTTTTATAAATACTTGTCTCCTAGAGCTCAGGACGTGTGAATATGATTTGTCATTTAAGCCAACTCGAAGAAAGCTTACAGCAGACAGCAAGGTTATGTTTAAATCATTTAACCTTTTTTCAATTATTTCAGGGGGTATATACGGTGGGGCATTTGATATTACCAAGCGTTTTGAAGGTATTATGAGTCGGCGAGCAGGAACAAATTCATTATTGATGGTAATTCCTTTGTGGTTAGAAATAAATTCATCAACACATTTGAGACTTGAGAGGAAGATGGAAATGCGGTTGTTGGATATTCTAGTTGCAAACAAGATGTTACTCGGACCAACAAGTTCACCTGTTGCATAAATATATTTGGAAAGAGGCGTGTCATCCAAAGCAGGGAAGAGTATTCCCTGATCCTTGTTAGGCACTGCTACGAAAGGCTGTTTATTACGACGAGTTACATTAGTAAAGGTTGGTTTGGTGTTGGTTTGAGCTGCAAGGTTCTCGCTAGGGAGATCCATGAGCAGCTAGCCTCGTAAGAAGCCACTGCTGCCTTGATCTTCTTCAAAACCTACGGCAAACCTATGTAGATGTAACTTACAGGCAGTAGATTCTTTTCCTCCTTCGTGAATAGTAGGTCTTCTATAAGCTGATAGTATTGAGAAGAAATGCAGCAATGAAAATTCACGTTTTTTACATTTACATCCCAGCTGGTAATTCAGATTTAAAATCAGCACCCCAAGAAACCCTAATATACTGAATATCATTGAAAACAATAAATAATGATTTTTCCTAGTCTGGAAGAGACTAAAAATCTGTAAGCGAAAAAGTAACGTGAAGTTTTGAAATTCAATATCTCCCCTTGAGATGATCCGATTTTTACATCATTGAAATCTTTCAAAAGAACAAAGACTCCTTTTTCTAACCATATAAATGACTATCGTATTATCTCAAAAGGTACTTGCAAAAAATGGGTTTCAAAATAAAAATAAAATGTAAACGTTTTTGTATATAACGTCGACCCCAAAACACGTAGAAACACACCCGAGGGAAATGTCATATTAGGTCCTTTATTAGACCATCCAAGTTTTGTTTACATTGGGTAAATATTCTTTGAAATATGGCCGGATTGTTGAATCTTTAACAAAATTTTAAGGGTCCCCCTGAGCGAAATTTAAAATACATTTTTTTTTATTTTTGTAATATTCCCAAAATTTGAATTTAGGGGGGCTTTCAATGTGCTAAAAAGGAATCTGATATCCGTTTTTTAATAAAAAATTGTTTTACATACTCCATATAAAATACTCCAAAACTCCAAAATATTCCATATACCTACATTTGCAAATCCGAAGGAGAAGTTCCTGCAACTATGCTTCGGATCCATTGTCGAAGATTCTGCAACTATGCTTCGTATCCATTGTCGAAGTTCTTGCAACTATGCTTCGGATCCATTGTCGAAGTTCCTGCAACTATGCTTCGGATACATTGTCGAAGTTCCTGCAACTAGGCTGTGGATCCATTGTCGAAGTTCCTGCAATTATGCTTCGGATAAATTGTCGAAGTTCCTGCAACTATGCTTCGGATCCATTGCCGAAGTTCCTGCAACTATGCTTCGGATCCATTGTCGAAGTTCCTGCAATTATGCTTCGGATCCATTGTCGAAGCAAGTTAATCCGGAACTGGGATTTTCTCAATAGTTTCTTATACCCTTCTAGTTAGGAGTTGAACTTAAAGCAACTCCTTTGAGAGCGTAAAATGTAAGTGTACAAGGACTGAAGGGAGGTTGGAGTAGGTGGATCCTAAGATGAATTGTGGGTCCTCAAAGCAAATTGGAAGAAAGGGGGGTACTCTCCCCCCACAATACAAATGGAGGAACTCTGTGAAATATTAGCCACCATGGTGGAGGGTTCTCAACTCCTCTACTTTATATCTTTCTCAACTTATCAATCAATATGCTTTAAATTTCTAGCTACATGAATATTCCTTATGTAATTATGGATGTGGTTATGTTAATTATATTTTTTATATAATTCATAATTTAATTTAATTTTTTTCCCCGTGGTCTAGTGACTAACGCCCTGGATTCTCATGCGGGAGATGGTGGGTTCGAATCTCGCCTGTACCAGGGATTTTTGTTATTTTCGGCCCATTTAGAAAGTTCCCAGCTGCACCGTGGATGTCGGCACTAATGGCGTAGAAGTAGGTGCGCCGTAAAGAACATAAACTAAAAAAAATCGATACTAGCTAATATTTGTGTGCCCTTTTAGTTTGCCACATGGCTATATATTATTCCGGTAGGGTGAATTTGACAAGACGCGTAACACACAAAGCGCAACTGGAGTAACGTCACTGATAACGTGAGAGGAAACTATAATTTGCGTAAAATTTAGCCGGAAAATTTGGCTAGAATCGTATATTCATTTATAAATGTTTTAGTGATTTTTTTCTGTTTTTTAATTTGGCCAACTCTGGACCGCCGCACAGTGGTCAAAAACCACCCAAATGCGCTCAATAACATTTGATATTGTTGATTTAGAAACCTGAAACTAAATATTTCAACTAGGACACGATTTTTCACTCGGATTACTTCAGACATTTTTTGCAATCAACACTGACTTGAGTACAGCAAAAAAAAAAAGAAAAAAAAGTATCTTCGATTTGATTTCAATGTTTACATAGAGATAACGCGCATCTGTCTTACCGAGTTCGTTCATCTCTATCACCGAAATAGGCAGACTTATGGAGCTAATTTCAGTCTGGGGTCTTTCTATACATGCCCACGGAATATTTAAGCCCGAAATTAGGGAGACGCAAAAGCTATATGACAAAACGAAATTTGATTCATGTAATTTTTTTACTTTTTCAGTATCCCCGTCCATGAAGGCGATTCGAAAAATACAATTATTTTTTTTGCCCTTCGAACACCCAATTAAAACAAGAAAAACATGCGTCAACCTTATCGGTCTGAAAAATTAAAGTTGAAGGAACGATTTTGGGACATAAGGATTTGGGAAATTTTCTTCGTTTCTAGTACTTCAATGATTAACCACCGTCCTGCAATAAACGGTGGGGGCCTAAAACTCAAGAAATGGCACTCTCACGAGGTATTTAACATATATGTAAGGCGAATGGGTTCGGAGAAAATACTTCAAAAAATCAACTTTTGAGCATTTTTTATGGCTATTTTTGACCACTGTGCGTCGCCGTGTCGTCTATTTGTGCCTCAAAAATGTACTTTTCCGAAGAAGATTTAGCAGCAATTTTAAATCCAATTTCAGAAATTCATCAATTGATTGATTTTAAGATTTGTTTGTGTAAACGTTAGTTACTCCGAAAATTCATTTAAATAAATTTGACCAGTGAGCGTTCAGACAAGTTTTGCTGAAGTCATCAAAGAGAGAATCATAGCGAGACTTGTGCCATATTTAAAGCGAATACAGTGTTTTGTTAATCCACAAACTTGACCTTTTTATGTATAAGGGTATTTGAGATATCAGACTATATACATATATTAGACGTCATTATTTGTTTAATCTGTTCTCCAGTAGATGTAATATTGGCTACATGTAGGAGAATTCGTCCCTTACCACAAGTGGCTACTTGCAATGAGATTCTACAATTATATCCACTCTGAGAATATAATAATCCTATTTATAGAAATATTATTGTACAAGTGGATTAGGATTTCTCTCTCTCCCGACCTGAAGATGCCGAGCTTAACTTCCCATAACCCTGAAGTGTTATTATTGAATGTTGTTAAGTCTAGGTAATAACATACACAGCCCTTGGTAGATTCCAGGTCTTGGACGTGACTAGGGAAGAGCAGGATCGTAAAATCATGTCACGTCCTTTGTTGTTAAGGGTGGAACACACTCCTAACACAGCGGGGGGAGTTGGTTGTCTTTTTCCTGTCTTCTCGGGGAAGGCAGTGGGCGAAGGAAGCAGGTTATTTATTATATGTATGCATATATAATTATTTGTTTATGTTTACATACTAACACAGAAACACATAGATATGTATATGTTACCGGCAATGTATAGAATCCAGGCATCATATAGAATGCCTAGGTATTCTGTAGAATGCATGTTGCTTATTTGGCATTGTATAAAATTATAAACGTTTTGAGTTTACTCTAAACACTTTAACCTAGGTAATTTGAATAACTTTAAAAATTGGTTAAAAACAAGCTCTTTTCGTACGGTAAACAATTTATTTATAACAATATATTAAGTGAGATTGTTATTTACATATTTAGAGCTACTTGTTGGAGCAGGGCTGAGTATTGTCACACTTAGAATTACATTTTCTTAGCTCTTTTACACATTTACACTCTGTACTCTAGACACTTATTCACTCCTAGAAGCTATATATTCTTTCTTTCATACTTTGCATAAAGAGCAGTAGGCATTCTATAAAATGCCTAGGAAAAGTATGAAATAAGCTTTATTTCATACATCGCCGGCTGGATTTAGGCGTTCTATAGAATGCCTAGGCATTCTATACATTGCCTGATTATATACTTTGCCGGTAACATATATTTATACATATCCATGTCTTTTTGTGTGATCAGATGGATAAAGATTTAATTTTGTTTTCTATTAAAGGAAAAAATGTCTTACATTTTTTAATATAAAGGTGTATTAGTTGAATTTAAAAAGTGGGATAACGTACAAAATATGAAATTGATCTATAAAGAAAAAAGTCCGACTCAGAGGAACTGCGTCATCTCAGCGAATTTTAGTTCATTTCCATAGTGGCATTAGTAAAGGAATATAAACAGTGATTGTTAGGGAAAAATTTAAAATAACATCTTAGAAAGAAGATTTAAGGCGCCACAAGAGGAAACTGATTCTATCCTAAGCGGAAATTACTCCATCCTCTAGCTCAACGTTCGCTCTTGGAAACACTATAATAAATTGATTGTTTTTTTCAATATTTGTTAACCTTTAAATGGAATTTATTTTTTAAAAAACAAAAACCAGTTAAAAAATTAGACAAACAGAGACAATAACCCGTTAAAAAAAAAAAAAAACTAGCAATTTCGAAGTATTATACACTTATTTCTCAATAATATTTTTGAGATTACCCTAACGAAAATTACATTAGAACCGTTTTTTTTTTTTTTTTTTTTTTTTTTTTTTCCTATTCTTCCATAGCTCCAAATGCAACCAACATTTCAATGCGTAAATGGTATGGATATATATATATATATATATATATATATATATATATATATATATATAACATATATATATATATATACATATATATATACATATATATATATATACATATATATATATACATATATACATATATATATATATATATATATATATATATATATATATATAGTGTCTTCGTACATGGGTTGAATTCGGCCTACCTGACCGTCTAGGCCAACCCAGCCTTCAATTAATTTAATAATGGGTACCTTGGGTGCTAATGACTCTAGCAGTCGAAGCAGCCAAGGGGAAAATCAGGCGGTCAGAGCATAGTACTGACCACACTATTCCTAGTGTGCCGTATGGTCATGTATCAGATACCTCTATTGTATCTGCCCCTCAGGGCCCTCGTGGCCTGTTAAGGGACTGATTTTTTTTTTTTTATACATATATATATATATATATATATATATATTATTGAATAAACGTTGAATTAATTATTGCATTATAACAGGACCACCACATGGGGGAGACACCCAGGTACTGTTGTCCCGGGCCCGGGCCGGGCCTCGCTAATTGGAAAAAATTGTATAGGTTTGAGCTTGTAAATAAAATGGGGGTTAGAAATATAGACGGGCGTATCCTATATTGATTTGATTTCGATCTATATTTTTAAACGACAAAACAATAGTGCTGTCCCAAAATAGTATATATCGTCGATACAAGTATCGAATGTGATAAGTAGTTGGTACTTTATAGATTAATTATATATATTTTATCTCATTATACGTTTTAATTATACTTATTGCACATTCGTTAGTTTGTCCTTTTGTAATTGATAATTATTTTTCTTTAATTTTTGAGAGTATGTCACAACGTATATCAGTCCAACATCAATCAGTAAAGAGTGGACTAAAAAAATGAGTTTTTTCACATTCGATACTTTGCATTTGTATCGACGATATCATTAGGAGTCGTAATAAAACTACAAGGCGACGTCTGGCGTGGTCAGTACCTGAATGGGTGACCGACCACGTGCTGTTGGCGTTATAGAAATATAGACAGCCCGGCGTTAATAGCCCTAATGTTGATACGCCGTTAGGAAAAAAAAAAAAAAAAAAAAAAAAAAAAAAAACTACAAGTACAGAAAGTGACCTTTGCTGCACCGATTGTCCGTTTTTATTCTCATTTCGCTCAAAACTCAAGATGAAAATAATTTTAAAATGTCCAAAGTCCTATACCAAAATACCACCAAAATAGTGGGGGCCCGGCTGTGAGAAGTGGGGGCCCGGCTGTGAGAAGTGGCGGCCCTGCATTATAAAGACATGGAGACTTTTGTATATATATATATATATATATATATATATATATATATATATATATATTATTTATTACGATTGGGCATGGTTGACCCGTAAAGTTACATCATTATAACATAGGATGAAGTCATGTGTGTGTTTGTGAGTTTCCAGTTTGTGTGTGGATTCCATATGCGAGTGTACGCTTACGTGCTTGGTTCTGTATTTTGAATTCGATAACTCCAATGTTGCGAGAGATCCCTGTAATATATTCAGAGGCCGTAATCCTAGCGTGAAGTATTATTCAATTGCTGAAGAAGAGCGAGCGTCTACAATGAGCTGGTATTGTCTGTACTGCTTTATTCTGCGGCGTAGGGATTGTCCATTGTCCGGGGCCATGACGCCAATGGAACCAGTTCCCATCCGCTGTATTTCTGATGCGGGACGCACAGAAATGGGAAAGTGATTGGCAGGCCTGTTGTATGTGTCTAATAAATTACCTACATGCAAAAAATACATTTACATTTGTAAACGAAATGCATATTTATATTTATAAATAAAAAAAGTCCGACTCGCAGGAACTGCATCATTTTAGCGCGGTTCCGTTCTTATCTCTAGACTCATTTAAAATGATTAAAATAGAAGCTGTTATTATTTTGGGTCCACATTTCTAGAAAGCATGAAGATTAGATAGTTAGCCGTCGAGGTGATAAGTAAAGATGGAATGGTTGGGATTCTGCTAAAGAAACGTCAATACGATTTTTATTAAAAAATCTATATTTAGGACGTTTCAGCTACTCATTGGTAGCCTTCGTCAGCATTGAAAGTGCCGGGAGGCAGAGGAGGACCAAAGTTGACAGTTCCATCTTTACTTTCAAGAAAGGTCTTATTTACGATCTTACCTGGATAGGCCAAACCGCCCTAGGAAGGACCCCGCTAGGGAGTTGAAAAGCTATATCTTGGAAATCCATATCTCTAAGATTAAATTGTTTTTCTTATTTTTCTTAACCTGATTTATTATCAAATACATTATCCAACTATAAGCAGTTAACAAATAACAAGGAATTAAAACAGACAAAAAGAACAGTTCGAATAAGCGAAATCAATTACTTTAAAGTTTTAAGCACTTATTTCTCCGATTGACATCGTCTAATCAAAACTTTCATCAGAACCTTTTTTGTAGAGCATTTCGTAAGCTTTCTAATGGTATTCTTTCGTTTTTTTACCAAGATTCTCAACCTTTTTCGAGATATTAAGGAAGGTATACAAAGTTACCAAAACTTTTTATGTCTGTTAATAAAATATTTTATTCTAACCCTTCCTTAACTCCAAACGTAACACAAATTTCAACATATTAGTTTTAATGAAAGTAGAACATGCAGAAAATGTTTCAACTGAATCCCATGATTCTAAGTACCCAAACCAAAAACGGTATTCAAAAAGTATTTTTCCAATTTTCTCGAAAACGGTTAAAGCTATCGCCTTGAGAATGGCTTCATTCGTTTTCCTAGCCCAAGAAGCATATAGAACGAGTACTTATAAGCTTATGAACTCAAAAACGTAAGCGTTACGATTTTTTTTTGCGCGAATTTCGCCCCAAACGCCATCTTCCAGTAGGCGGAATTTGCTGGTTAACGAACTTGACCTTCAAATTAGACGAAAGATTTTTGTACCAAATTTCATCAAAATCGGACCATTCGTCTGGGAGCTACAGAGTGAACAGACAAATATATATATATATATATATAAATTTGAACCACCGTTATTTTCGGTCTCTAGGGGTTCTGAAACACGAAATTTTCTAGTCGGCACTTCCGGATTGTTTCATTGTATCAACCTTATAAGCGGGGTTCCTCCCTATGGGGGAGGGAGGAACCGCGCTAAAATAAAAATTATATCAAAAAATAAAAAAAAAGCAATAACCTTATTTTGTCCCGACATGTTTGACACCTTTTTGATGCCTCTTCAGGGAAACAAGTTACTAATAACAGGGGAGGAGAACCTTCCACCAGTAGAGACCTTCCAATATTGGGGTCTGATAGAACCCAAAATGGTGGAATATATTTAGCCAATCGATACTCGATATGCCATATGTTTTATAATAAGATGTCTTTATTCGTTTCAGGTTAACATTTCTAGCTATGTACGATTTTACAACACCGATTTAATTCGCCTAAACTTTAACTAATTTAGTTCATCTAAAAAAGTTATCTTGTTGTTTTTTATGGGTATGCTAAATACCAAACATTTGTGGAGAAAAGACAACTGGCACTGATGTTTTATATATATATATATATATATATATATATATATATATATATATATATATATATAGTGAGAGAGAGAGAGAGAATATATATATGTATATATATATATATATATATATATATATATATATATATATACATTTTAGTCACGGTCATTTTTGGTACCTAATACGTAGGATCGATAATGGAAAGCAGAAATGTTCCACGATTTTTGTAATAAGTGCAACCTCAATAGCTCTATTTATTTGGGAAAAGCTAAAACAAAACTAAGATTCTAATTATCACTTGATTTGGCGACCATACGTTGTCATAATAATATCATGTCAACGTATGATCAGAGAGACATATTATCACTTGATTAGGCGACCATACGTTGTCATAATAATATCATGTCAACGTATGATCAGAGAGACATATTATCACTTGATTTGGCGACCATACGTTGTCATAATAATATCATGTCCACGTATGATCAGAGAGACATATTATGTATTGGTATATCAATACTTTTCAAATGTTAACTTTTATATAACTAATGTTAACTAAAGTTTTTTCAAATGTTAACTCGTAGGCTTCCACGGTCCGAGTCATTACAAATATTATAGTCTTCTGGTATTGACCGTGTCACAAACTTCTTTGCCGACGTTTTGCTAGTCATACTGCCAGCTTCCTCAGGGCTTAGTCTGAGAATTCTCAGACTAAGCCCTGAGGAAGCTGCCAGTATGACTAGCAAAACGTCGGCAAAGAAGTTTGTGACACGGTCAATACCAGAAGACTATAATATTTCTAATTTTCAAATGTTGTCTTAATGTGTAGCTTATATCTTAACTTACCAAGTGAAATATAGGAATAAATTCGGATAATTTGGTATATTTATAACCTATATAAAAAGTAATTGTTCATGATAATACCAAGTCCAATCCCTAGTCGAACTAATACATCATCTCAATAGCCAAAGCGGAAAATAGGTGCCCACTTTTGGGAGTTAATAATCTCAGCGAAATTGGTTACTCTTGATCTACGTCACGCGAGGGCGGAAAATCTATTGGTTTTGATTGATGGTGATTGGTGTTGGGTCTGAAAATGACAGGAATCCGAAACTTAAGTTTAGATCTCAGAACTTGAAGTGGCTCAAGTTCCTAATGAACCAACTTGGATCTCGGCGATTAGGGAAATTAGAATTCGCAGGATCGGCGGTTGTTAGCGCCTTTCCATATCTATGGTTATTTACTCCCTCCTACTCTCCCTCTACAGGGAGAAAACCCGCTTATAAGGTTGACCTCATGACGCAATCCGGAAGTGCCGACTAGAAACTTTTACGTTTCACAATCCCTAGAAAACAAAAATAACAGTGGTTCAAATTTTTATATATTATATATATATATATATATATATATATATATATATATATATATATATATATATATATACAAAGTAAAGCTAATTCCTTTGCTAATAGCGCTAGGGATAAGAACGGAACCGCTCTAAGTTGACGCAGTTCCAGCGAGTAGGACTTATATAGGTAGACTCAGATTTCTGGTCCCTTTGAGGTAACGGAGGATTCGCTTTGCTGCCATCAAGTGATCATGTCCATAACACGTGTTGTACTCGCTTAAAAAACTTACTGGATAATAAATATCTGGTCTTGTGCCAATTGATAGGTAAAAGAGTGACCCTATAAGATTTTGATAAGGCTATCCTGGAAGACCTTTTTCTGAATTTCGCTCGAGTTTGAGACTAGGGGGTTAGACACAGGATTGAACTCTTTCATATTATATTTCCTTAGCAATTCATCAATATAAAAAGACATAGAAGTTTCTTAAGGTAGACATATGGCAATTGGATCAAACACATTTCGAATAGAACCTCCACGAACTATGACTCGTGGAAGACAAATACTCTTGGCAAACAAAAATATGAATAGAATGTAGACAGTACAAAGTACACAAACAATGAATGAATCGGTAATATATAGATTATATTAACTCCCTTCCGTTTATAATACATCTTAGGTCCGCCTAAAGGCCAAGTCTAGCTTAAGGTTGATTCGCGCTAGACCGTGCCGGGCCAGGGCCGTGCCCCGGTGGGACACGGTGAATCAATCACCCCAGCATTTTCAATGGATTCGTTCAAGCTATACCGTGTGGAGCCCGTGCCGGGACCGTGTCCCAGCTGTGCCCCGGTGAAAAACGGGGTTGGACATTCTTTCCCGGCCCGGCCCGGCCCGGCTCCCTATCTCAGTTGTACTGCAGTGTTTAATTACATAATTGCAATCATCAGTAATAATAAATTGCTCACATGTGTAGATGGAGATAGTTAGCCGCTGTAGAGATACGAAGACAGGTATAGTTGGGATTCGGCTAGGAGAAAAAACGTCAGACTTTCAAAAAGAAATCTGTATTTTGGACGTTTCGACTGCAACAATGGCAGCCTTCTTCAGCTAAAAAATATATACAACTTATAAGTAAAGAAAATGTACAAGTAGTAAGTAAAAGACAGGAAGAAATGAGCGGAGAATATATATCAATACAATAAATTTTAACCAATCTTATTTTTAAAACCAATGAAGATACGGTAGTTGGAAAGAAAACAGCATGTAGAACTTGTTAGTAAAAACTTGTTAGTACAAAAAAAATTAAACAGTAAAAACAACGCACATTTTTTATGTAGTGAAAAACAAAATCTATTTTATAAGTGAATACAATTTATAACAATTAATATATAGATACATACCACTAGAGAATGCCTAGGGGGGAGGGAGGAAGACCTCGAGGACAACTTAGGTAACCATGGTAGAAGTATGAACGACAGCAACAAAACCCGTGGTCTTTATAGTTATGAAAAAGGGGTGGGGGGGGGGGGGCAAATCGGTGCAGATGAAAGAGGTACAATTGCTGGGTTGTAAAGGCGGGTTGTAAAAGGTGTTAAGAGCTTAGGGACACACAAGTAGAGAAATTGTCTGGAGCCTGGGAACAAAGATAAAAAAGGAGGTCAGGACAATTTTTGGAAGACGGAGGAGTAAGCAGGGGAGATGTTTTGTTTGTCGGTTTTGTAATTAATGTTATTGGGGTTTAAGTTAATGTGGACGCATTCGGAAATCTGTCGCTTCTTGGTGTTTCGTTCTGTGGAAAGTATTTTGGTGTCGTCAAAGTTGAAAGTGTGTTTTTTAGTTATGGCGTGTTTTGCGAGGGCGGATTTGTGGATTTCTTTGTTTTTTATTGTCCGTTTGTGTTGTGTTATGCGGGAGTGAATATAATTTTTGGTTTCACCTATGTATACAGCATTACAGGAGGGGGTTTGGCAGGGTATTTGGTAAACAACGTGGGTGGCGTAGTCATAGGGGAGGGGATCTTTGAGTTTGGTGTACAATGTAGTAAGTTTGTTAGTGGTTTTTAACCCAAAGTTTAGTGACGGGAGGGCTTTTTTTAAAGTCTTTGTGAGTTTTTCCGTCAGTCCTGGTGTGTATGTCAGGGAACGAAATATCTGGAGGGAGGATTCAGGGGAGGTATTGGGGGAGGTGGCATTGAAGGATTGGGATTTTATTTGTTTTATAAGCCGGTTTATGAGGTTGGGGGGGAATTGATTCAGTGTTAATATTTCGGTAGCTCTATTCAAGTTTTCATTGTGGAAGGACTCATGGGATAAGGAGAGGGCGCGGCGAAGAAGGTTCCGTGCTACATTGATTTTCATGTGGTAAGGATGGGAAGAGTGGAAATTGAGTAAACGTCCAGAGTAAGTAGGTTTAGTATACCAGTTTGTGATGATAGTGCCGTCAGTCTGTCTGATAAGTAGAACGTCCAAGTAGGGGAGTTGTTGGTCTTGTCAGTACTACTTGTACATTTTCTTTACTTATAAGTTGTATATATTTTTTAGCTGAAGAAGGCTGCCATTGTTGCAGTCGAAACGTCCAAAATACAGATTTCTTTTTGAATGTCTGACGTTTTTTCTCCTAGCCGAATCCCAACTATACCTGTCTTCGAATTGCTCACATGGTTATTAATGACTTTCCTGAGACACACTGCTAATCGCTCAGTAGGTGAATGTGCTCATGTAATGGTGTCTTCTGTTTCATGAGACCATCCTGTACTTCAAGAAGTAAAACATTCGAAAATAACCAAATAATTACTTTCATCGTCCAAAAAATCTTTATATAGCTTGTCAAATTCTCCTTCCAGCTTACGCTTACGTCAAGTCGGATGCACACGCAATCTTCTTCTAGTTTCTCCCTTTGCTCTTCCTCAAGTGGAATTGCAATTGCTCCTAAATCTTCTTCGGAAAAGTACATTTATGAGGCACAAATAGACGTCACGGTGACGCACAGTGGTCAAAAATAGCCAAAGAACGCTCAAAACTTGATTTTTTGAAGTATTTTCTCCGAACCCATTCGCCTTAAATATATGTCAAATACCTCGTGAGAGTGCCATTTTTTGAGTTTTAGGCCCCCACCGTTGATTGCAGGACGGTGGTTAATCTTTGAAGTACTAGAAATGAAGAAAATTTCCCAAATTCTCATGTACCAAAATCGTTCCTTCAACTTTACTTGTTCAGACCGATAAGGTTGACACATGTTTTTCTTGTTTTAATGGGATGTTAGAAGGGCAAAAAAAAAATATTTTTGTATTATTCGAACGCCTTCATGAACGGGGATACTGAAAAAGTAAAACAAAAAAATTACACGTATCAAATTTAGTTTTGTCATATAGCTTTTGCGTCTCTTGGATTTCGGGCTTAAATATTCCATGACCATGTATAGAAAGACCACCGACTGAAATTAGCTGCATAAGTCTGCCTACTTCGGTGCTAGAGGTGAACCAACTCGGTAAATGACAAACAGACAGACGCGCGTTGGAAACGTGCTAACATTGGAATCAAATCTAAGACGGATTTTTTCTTGCAGTACTCAACTCAGTGTTGACTGCAAAAATGTCTGAAGTGATCTGAGTGAAAAATCGTGTCCTAGTTGAAATATTGTTGAATTCAAACGACAAAAGTGTACTTTTGGTATGCGAGTATTTGACAGATCAATTTCCAATAGCTGACGAGCATATTTCGTTACTCCTACGGAAATTATCTCAAACTGTTGTGCTGAAGTTTAAAAAAAAGTTGGCTGAGATAGGAGTAGATGTATTTTTTAAGTTGGTTTTGACCCCCTGAGCCCAGCCGAGTGCAGTTCAGAGGCGGGGGCGACTACAAAAAAAATTGTCATTTGAGTGACTTATCAATACCTTCATTGTAGTTATAGGTAACTGTGCACAATTTCAAGTTTCTTAATCAACAATAGCAAATTTTATTGAGTTTTGAGCGCTTTTTGGCTGTTTTTGACCACTGTGCGACGGCCCGGACGGAACTGTCGGAATAGGCCTTTATTCTTAAACAAGTTCTATTACTTTTAGCACGGTTCCTCCCTCCCCCACAGGGAGGTTGATCTCATGACGAAATCCGGAAGTGCCGACTAGAAAATTTTGCGTTTTAGAACCCCTAGAGAACGAAAATAACGGTGGTTCAAATTTGCGAATCTTGGTAAACGGAAGATTACCATTAGAAAGCTTACTAAATGCTCTACAAGAAAGGTTCTGAAGAAAGTTTTGATTAGGCGATGTCGATCGGAGAAATAAGTGCTTGAAACTTTAAAGTAATTCATTTCGCTTATTCGAACTGTCCTTTTTATCTGTTTTTATTCCTTTTATTTTTTAATTGCTTATAGTTGGATAATGTATTTGAAAATAAAACAAGTTAAGTAAAATAAGAAAAACAATTTAATGTTAGAAATATGGATTTCCGAAATATAGGTTTTCGACTGCCTAGCGGGGGGCTTTTTGGGGTTGGCCGACCCATCAAGGTAAGATCATAAATCACGACCTTTCAAGAAATCTAGAACCAAAATAATAACTGTTTCTATTTTAATCATTCAAAATGAGACTAGGGATAAGAACGGAACCGCGCTAAGATGATGCAGTTCCTGCGAGTCGGACTTTTTAAAATAATTTACTTAATTATCGAAATAACATGATTTACATTAATTCGCGTTATTTTAGTAAAGCTAAACTAAACTAAAGCATTAATTTAGTTTTTAGTCAATTCCTAATGATTTAGTTTTAGTTTATTTAAAATTCATTAATTAGTATAATTTTAGTTTTAGTTTGGATTTTTTTAGGTTGAAATTCTTAGTTAAGATTTAGTTTATTCCAAAAAGTGAATGTAGTTTTAATTTTAGTTTTAGATTTAGCGCGGTTCCTCCCTCCCTTCATAGGGAGGAACCCCGCTTATAAGGTTGACCTCATGAAACAATCCGGAAGTGCCGACTAGAAAATCTTACGTTTCAAAACCCCTAGAGACCGAAAATAACGGTGGTTCAAATTTGAATGTATATATATGTGTATATATACATTTGTCTGTTCGCTCTTTCCTTGTACAAAAATCTTTTGTCTAATTTGAAAGGTCAAGTTCGTTAACCAGCAGAATCCGTCCACCGGAACGTGGGTTTTGGGGCGAAATTCGCGCGAAAAAAATATTTACGCTTACATCATATGCTTGTAAGTACTCGTTTTATAGGTTTCTTGGGCTAGGAAAACGAATGAAACCATTTAATGCGATAGCTGTAACCGTTTCCGAGAAAATCGGAAAAATAGTTGTTAAATCAAGTTTTTGGTTTGGTTACTTAGAATCATGGGATTCGGTTAAAATATTTTCTGGATGTTTGAAATTCATATATACAAAGATGTTTAAATTTTGGTCACGTTTGGAGTTAAGCAAGGATTAGAATGAAATATTTTATTAAGAGACACGAAAAGTTTTGGGAACTTCGCATATTTTCCTTAATATCTCGAAAAAATTGTGAAATTGTGGTAAGTGGATAGAAGCTATTCGAACGCTTACTAAATTGTCTACAAAAAAGATTCTAAAGACATTTTTTATTAAGGGATGTCAATCGGAGAAATAAGTGCTTAAATCTTCAAACACGTTTATTTTGTGCTTTTCAACGAGTTTTTGTCCTAGTTTAATTTTTGTCTATTTCCCTTAGTTTTTTATTGTTTTTATTTTTGTAATTGCTTTTATTAGGGTATTTGTCCGTAAAACAGGATACGTAAAATCAATTTACTGTTGTTAAAAATAGATGGGTTAGAAAAATATGGGCATCCTTGCATAATTTCCGAGCAAGATAAAAATTTGCATGAACGTTAGAGACACCATTATAATGGGTTTTTTTTTCTTTAACTGGTTTCCTCCTTCTCTCCATAGATAGGAAACCTGATTCTCACGTCGACCAAATGACGTAATCCGAAAGTGCCGACTAAAAGATTTCACGTTTTAGAACTTGTAGATAACGAAAATTGAGGTGGTTCAAATTGAAATATATTTTTGAGTAATTAAATGAATTATTGTATGAAAAGTCCAGTAGTTAAAATTGTAACTATTAATAGATATTAAAAAACAAAACAAAAAAAAACAACAAAAAAAAAACAGAAAATTGTACATATCTCCTTTTCCTTCCGGAATCGAACCATACTTCAAATGAACTTTTTTGTTGTAAATTATGTCTACAATCACCTCCTAGGGCTGTTCCTGGCGAGTTCTTGAGGCCGGGATTGAGTTGACCGCCGCACAGGGGGGCCAAACGATAATTCGTCAAAAAAGACTACAGCCTCTAAACTGTTACCTACTTTAATGATTACCTACTTTAATGATTTTTTTTTTTTTTTTTTTTTTTTTTTTTTTTTTAAATGATCTTTATTGAAAAAACAAAACAATTTTATTGGACCAATACAAAACGTATTATACACAAAACAATATTTGTAAGATAAAAATTTAAAGGGTTAAAATGTCTTGATAAAGTCTGTGTTTGATTCGCGAGGTTTTTCTTTGTCCAAGTTGATAAAACATGGAACTGCTGGAGGCTGGAAGAGTCTGGTGATATTTTCGCACTAGCTTTTCTATGTGAGTGAAAAATGGATCAACCTCCAATTCTCTATGGATCTGGCTGTTCCTTACGAACCAAGGAGCATTGGACACTATTCGGAGTACCCTGTTTTGAAATGTTTGTAGACGTTTTATGTGTGTGGTTCTGGCGCCAAACCAGACAGGACATGCGTACGTTAGTATGGGTAGTATTGTCGATTTGTATAGTAGTGTACCACAGGTGTGTTTTAGGGGAGTTTTTCTATTTATTAATGGGTAAATTTGTAACAGTCGTGTGTGAGCTTCTTGTAGTTTTTTGTGTATGTGATGTCGCCAAGTTAGTCTTGTGTCTAGATGTACTCCGAGATAGCGTATACTCTGGTCTTTTGGAGTCCAGAGAATTGAGTGATGACCAATTTTCAGCTCTGGTAAATCTTCATTTTGGAATTTTCTGAGAGAAAACACTTTACATGAAGATTTCACCGGATTTATTGCCAGTTTCCATTTTCGGAACCAGGATGACACCTCATCTGCAGCTTCATGCAGGTGAAGAATCGCTTCCTTGACGTCGGTGCTCTTCGTGATGATGAGTGTATCGTCTGCAAAGGTAGCAAGGGCTGAGTTGTCAGGTTCTGGCATATCGCTGCAGTACAATATGTAGAGCAATGGGCTTAGTATGGCCCCCTGCGGTACACCAGCTTTGATAGTTCTTTTCGTGCTGAGTGTTGTCTTCACTCTTCCTTGGAATGTCCTGCCACGAAGAAAGGAGGAAATGATGGAGTAGAGGTAAGCTGGAGGCTTCGTGTTCCGTAGCTTGTGCAGGAGTCCTTCGTGCCAAACTGAGTCGAAAGCGTTGGCTACGTCGAGAAACAGTCCAGTGGCGTATTCCTTCTTATTAAAACAATCTGTTATCATTTCAGAGACTCTTTGTAATTGTTGGACAGAAGAGTGCTTCGGTTTAAATGCGAACTGATGGTTAGGTATGCTGTCTAAAAGATGTCTTCTTAATCTAGCGTCAACGAGCCTTTCGAGAAGTTTCCCCAGAGTATTCAGCAGACTCATTGGCCGATAACAGCCAGCGTTGTTCTTCGGTTTCCCAGGCTTGTGGATGAAGATCACAATGGCATGTTTCCATCTTTCTGGAAAATGTCCTCGCCGGAGACAAGCATTGAAGATACTTGTTAACAGGCTGATGCATTTCCTGGGTAACTGTTTCAACACCGAGTTCGTTATCTGATCTTCTCCAGGTGTTTTATTTTTAGGAAGCCTACGTATGAGAAGCGAAATTTCTTTAGGCTGTATGAAGTCGATTGTACTGTCAGTTAGTCTTGTTTCTGAGAGTGAAGTACATACTGCAATGTCCGTCTGTGGGTCGTTGTGGTGTCCATGATCTTTATTGATAATTTACAATCTGTACAGTTAATGTACAATAAGTAAATATGGTCACCTATACATAAAACACAGTGAATAAGATGAGGGGAGAAGGCAGACATTACTGCCACTCCCAGTGAAAGTTATTGTATTTCTTATTTTAATTAAAACTTGGTCTCTTTTTTAAACTATATACATTATTTACACTATTTACATTACTTTATAAGACTAGGCTAATTGACCAGTTGTAAATTGTCTCGTGGCCAATGGTGGCGAAGGCGTCGAGGAGGATTACCTGGGATGACATGAGAAGAGAGGGATCTGCCAAGAGGATTGGGGTGGGCTGGGAGTTTAGAGAAAAACTCCGGAACTCAGGAATCGGGATTTGGCTAAATCATAAACGAAGGGTATTTCAGTGTCTCGATGGATGGTTAGGTTTGAGACGTAGAAAGGAGCGTTGAGGATTTTACGAAGGACTTTGGATTGGAAACGTTGGATAATTTGTATATTTGATGGCTTAGTTGATCCCCAAAGTTCTATGCCGTATGTCCATATCGGTCTTATTATGGTCTTGTATATTGTCAGTTTGTTTTTTGTGACTAGTTTTGATTTGAGTCCAATTAGTCGTCGGAGAAGTCCGAAGCGTTTGTTCAGTTCTTGTCTCTTGTGTTTTATGTGTGTTTTCCAGGTAAGTCGCTTGTCGAGGTGGAATCCTAAATATCGAACCTCGTTAGATTGGGGTATTGGGATATTGTGGATTGTTACAGGAGGGCACTCAGCTCGTCGCAGGGTGAAAGTTACATGCGTACATTTCTCTGGGTTCATTTGAATCCTCCATTTGTTGACCCATTTCTCGACGTCATTGAGGTAGTTTTGAAGTTTTTCAGATGCCAATTTAGGGTCGGGAGAGGATATAAGGAATGCAGTGTCATCGGCAAATGTACAAGTGACGATATTTGGGGTTGTTGGGATATCTGACGTAAATATAGAATAAAGGAGAGGAGCTAGGATACTGCCTTGGGGAACACCTGCTTTAATGGTTCGAGGAGAGGAAATTGAAGAGCCGTATTTGATATGGAATGTACGATTTTCTAGATATGATTTTAGGATAAGATAGAAATGGAAGGGAAGGAATGTTTTGAGTTTGTAAAGGAGTCCGGGATGCCACACTCGATCAAACGCCTGTGCCACGTCAAGAAAGACACCGGAACAAAAACTTTTTTGCTCAAGTGTGGAGGAAATAGTGTCAACTACACGGAAGACTTGTTGGGTAGTGGAATGCTGGGAACGGAAGCCAAACTGGTGATCAGGAATTTTATCGCTTGAGTTTACTATGGGTAGGAGTCTTCTGTACAGGAGTTTTTCGAATACTTTAGAAATTATTGGGAGAAGGCTAATAGGACGATAGGAGCTGGTAAGTGTTGGAGATTTAAGGGGTTTTGGAATAAGGATTACTTCAGAATGTTTCCAGGATGAGGGAAATCGAGTAGTACGAAGGATGCTATTAAATATTAGGGTAAGGAACATCAGGGTTTTGTGTGGCAGGTGTCGAAGGATATTGGCAGTTATTAGATCAGGACCAGGAGATTTCTTAGGAGGGAGATGGTGAATTGTATACTTGACATCTGCAGGACTGATGGATTTAGGTGGTTCCGAAAGAGGAAGAGGTTCATCAAGAGAGTTCAGGATTTCAGTAGTAAATGTGGGATTAGTTTCAGGGTTTGGAGTAAATACGGATTGGAGATGGTCGGCAAATAATGTTGCTTTTTCCTCGTCACTTCGTGCCCAGGAACCATTCTCTTGGCGTAAAGGAGATGAGGTCGGTTGGAATTTTAAGATGTGCTTTGTTGCTTGCCATAGGGAGTTGTCACTGGTGGAGTGGGAGGAAAGGTAAGTATCGTAATTGTCAGTTCGAATTTTTTTAAGTTCGTCTTTTAGCCGTCTCGTCAGGTTGTGGAATAAGGTTTTATCGGAAGGGTATCGGGATCTCTGCCATTGGGCTCGTGCTCTGCGTTTTACTGACAAGAGTTCAAGGATTTGGGGAGGGAGTTTTGAATGTTGAGGAGATGGCATTGGTTTCCGTTGCTTGCTTGCAACTTTCATGCTGAACTGTATGGCCTGCGTAACTAGTCGATAATTAAGTAAATTATTAAAACTAATAGGACTTGCTTTCATTTTGTTTTAAATAGGCTGAAGTTGTAGTTTTAACTTCATTTTGCCCTATTATAGATATATACACTCTTTATATAAGTAAACACTCTTTATTTAAAGAAAAATACATACATGCCTACTTTTTTACCCTTGTTCTGAATCAAAGTATGCAATAAACTAATTAGTGAATCAAAAACTAAAACTAAACTAAAATCATAAATTAATCTCTTTTGCTTAAATTAACTAATTACCATATTAATAACGGATGGTTAGGGTTATTAAACTAATTACCATACTAATAACTAAACTAATAATTAAACTAATTACCATACTAATAACGGATACTAAAACTAAACTAAAATCATAACTTAAGGTCACTTTTGCTTACATTAAACTAATACCATACTAATAACGGACACTAAAACTTAAATTAAACTAATTATCATATTAATAATTGAGTAGTATTGTTTGTGCCCTCATACTGTTCACCACGCCATTGTTTGCTCCGTTTTCCAGTTAGTTTTCTGTTGTAAAAAGTTAATAACTATTGCTGAATTTAACACCGATTTGTTGTTTAGAAAGTTATGATTCTAGTGGTAGTAATAACTATTTCAATATACATCCAGTGATTTTAAAATCATCGTGCAAAGTTGAGGTGTTTTACTAGTTGAAGAAAGTTATAAGGTTATAAAGGCTTCAGTCCCTTGGTGGTGGGGAGGAGCGCCTGCGTACTACTCCCAAACGTCATATCCCCTGACTCAGCACCCTTGAGTAAGGTTAAAGGTGGGTTATACTTTTTCTTTAATCACTCTAATACGCATTCATTCAATAATACAAGGATGGTGGTCTGCTCAATCTGTAATTCTACAGTGCCTAGAGATGATAAAAGGATTCTCAGGTGTTCAAATACCTCCTGTAAAGCTGTTTATCACAGCAAGTGCTGTAATTATGAAGGGACAGATATAGACAGTCTGAAAGCACTCAGAAAAACATGGGTGTGTATTAGTTGTGAAAAAACTGATAAAAATGTTTCGGCCTCCGAGGGTACTGACGTGCATTTAAAATCCCTTTCACAATCGTTAACGCATGAAAACTTGGAGTTGCAAAGCCTTAGAGATATTATAATATCTATGGCAACAGAATTCAGGGAATTCAAAGCTAATTTCCCATCTTCTGAGACATTCAAATCCATGCAAGACACGATGGATAAACAAACCGATTTAACGTTCGCCCACCTCGAACAAATAAAAAAAATGGAGAGCTTGATAGAAGCCCAAAGCCAAAAAATCCAAGAACTATCCCTAGACAATTTTTGTCTTAAAAAAAAGATAAAATCCCTGGAAGAAAGAGTTAACCCTGGAATACTAACGTTCCCAGAGTAGTTGTTTAATACTAATGTACGTATTGGTGACGTACTCAAGATATTTTTTTTTTTTTAAGGTAAAATAAAAAGGCAAATTTTTTTTACAACTAACATTTTTTATTTCACAAAGCACATTACAAACATAATCATCAAAAAAAAGTGAAACAAAAGGTCGATATAACAATAAAAGTATTAAAAAAGTTGAGCAATCAATTTCCGAATTTTTAAATTTTTAAAAAAGTAGCAAAATTTTCATTTCACATAGCATTGATATACAAAAATGATACAGAAATAGAAAAAAAATATTAAAACAGTTAAAAAATCACTTTTTGTTGTGCGCACACTGAGGACACATTTTATTTGTATGCTCGCCGCATATTGCGAAGTTGCAGATTCCACAATATGACTTTGTCATCCTCCTTTTAGTATAGGGGCAGATATAACAGTATGACCGTTTCCCAAACTTGTTCGTTTCTTTTACCTGTTGTGGTGTAGAGCGATCGTCTTCTATTTTCAAAGTTTGTTTTATAACCAATCTCAGCTCATTTGACATTGTTGGTATCGATAATCTTTGGTACTGCCAAGGTTTCGCTAGTAGGTCGTGTAAATGTAGCATGAATTCAATCCTTGTCAAAGGTTTTTGATTACACTTTCTTTGGCGATAAAAGTTATGAGCATAAATAACGTACGAATTTATGCAAGCGATATTCAACATATTGTAAAAATAACACAATGGCCATCGTCTCGTCTTTCTTCCACAATTTATATTTTGACACATTTGATCAAATGTGTCTACTGCACCCTTTGTTTCATTGTATGTGTGTATAATTTCCGGTTTAGCACTACTTTCTCTGACTGAAGCTCCATGATGCATTGTCGATACCATGGTAACTAGCTTGTTTGTTTTTGGTTTGTAAGAAACGATTGTTATGTTGTCAGAGCTTAGGAAAAATGAAGAATTAACACCCCTTTGTTCAAATTTTAAATCAACAAATTCTTCTGGCAACTCTCTCTTATTTTTCCTTATGGTCCCAACTACGGTTAATTCATATTCATCAAACAGTTTTTGAGCCAGTGGAATACTCATAAACCAATTGTCCATAGCTAAGTTCCTATTGGAGTATTTGATCGTCTCGACTAGCTTTTCCACATAGTAGCCAGGGACATTTCCTTTAGTGGATTCACTTTCTTTTCCAAGATATGGAATAGCATCCACCATATATTTGGAGCTATTGTCACAAAGCATCATGATTTTTAAACCGTATTTGTTCGGCTTGTTGCTCATGTACACGCGAAACGGACACCGGCCCCTAAATCCTACCAATTGTTCGTCTATTGTACAGTAGGAGCTCGGCTTATAATTATTTTTGCAATTACATATAAACTTTTCCCAAATCGACTTAATTGGTGCGAATTTTGATTCTTTCCTCCGTTCCATTCTTGTCTCAAAATCATCAAAGCGAAGGCAATTTACAATGAAATGAAATCGTTCTTTTGACATAGTAGCTCTATATTTATTTCCACTGTATTCAGTATTAAATAAAAGGTCCGTTGATAAATGGTTATCTTTTAACGCCGCAGATAATATCAAAAGTCCAAAAAAAGCATCAAGCTCAATCTCAGTTACATTACATAGAGTGTTGTTAGAAATTTTGTATTTCTCTCTTTGTCTTTCCATTTCTTGGTTTGTTCTCAATATAATTTCATCTATTATACTTTTAGAGAAAAAGGTTTGAAAAAATTGCAACAAATCTGGTTCAAAAACTTTAGTTGGACCCGGTCTCACATGTACAATATTTCGAGCTGGAACTTTAGATATTGAATCGTTCGTTTCTACTGACCATTTCATACCACTTTTCCCAACGAATTCATGTTTAGTTGGTGAAACAATATATTTACTTACGGATTGACTTGATTGACTTTCATGAGCAATGGGGTTTTTCGGAGCCATGCTTTTCTTCCTTTCCTTTTTTTCTGGAGGAGGATGATCTTTTCGAACTTCTTCCAGAATCTGCTCTTCGATTTCCTCTTCTTCTTCAAGTTGATAAGTGGGGTCTTCATCAGAGTCATCAGAATTTTCAATGTACTCTAACTTATCTCCAGCTTCACGTTCTTCGTCACTTAGCTCACGCATGACTTCAAGAATTTCCTCTAGAGTGGAGTAAGTTTTCACTGAACCCTAGAACAATTTATTATCTAGTTAAAACCATAAGCAAATAGGAAATTGAGAATGGCCAAATATAGAACAGAGGAAATATTAATTCGTTTTTGGAAATCATTTGAAATGATTTTATTTTTATTCAGTAACTATTGATTGAAATAAACATCGCTGAAACGTTAAACGCACATGCAAACACCAACCAAGTAATGTGTGTTTTTTGGAAATAAACAAATTCAAAACGAAAATTAAGGCTAAAACTTCGAATTCTCGGTTTTAGTTTGGCTTATAAAAAAAAACCAATAATACGGTGTTACTAACGTACGTAGTGGCGACGTGTATAATGATAACACACTATTACTAATGTACGCTTCAGCGACGTGTAAAAAATATTCTACACCAACTAATGTACGTATTAAAGACGTAATGACTTACCTTATTCATTGTGGAGAGCACTAAATACGGCGCAGTAACGATGTTCTCTTCACGGCAACCTGTGGCTAACTAAACACTAGAGGCTTACATTGGAGGGGGAACTTGAAACTATGAAAAACAAAATGGCGGCAACCGATTTGCCTTTGAAGCACACGTAGCGGAGACGTACATTAGTATTCTAGGGTTAAGGATGCCGAACAGAATCATCTGAGGAACTCAGTAGAAATCAGGGGAATTCCTTCAAAACCTGGTGAAGTGCTCCCGGCTGTGGTACAGAATGTTTGTGCTGGCCTCGGTCTCAAGATAGTCCCCGAAGACCTGGACCATGTATTTAGACTCAGATCGAGACAAGAAGAAACACCAGGCCCAATCATAGCCCGATTTGTCCGCCAATCCCTGACTGAGGAGGTTATCCGCCTGAGAAAAGTAAAGAGAGACTTTTCTACCCGACACTTAGGTTCGACGGACATCGACTCCAACAGAATCTACATCGGCGAAGCGATGACTCCTACAAATAAACACCTTTATTGGTTGGCCAGACAGAAGAAATCTGCAGACAAGATCAAGTACCTCTGGTTTAGCGGTGGTCGAGTCAAGTGCCGTCGAAGTGATGGTCATCCGGTTGTTATTGTTAAGAGTTCCGAAGATCTTGATGTATTTCCTTGACGCAGTTTTATCAGTCTCCTCATCTCTTCCCCTAACAGAGCCTTTTATTTTCTTTTATTTTTCATTAAAACAAATTTAATATTTATATTTTTATTAAGGACTTTTATATGCTATATAATTAGAAATTATATTTATTCATCTGCCAGAGGTAATTTTCACTTAGTATCCAGATATTTTTGTTACTTATTTTATACTGGTCAGTATTATTATGTTGATTTTAATTATTGCTATTTTGGTAAATATTTAGTTTTTGGTTTTTATAATTATTCGAATGTAATTAGTATTTGTATATTGTATGTTCCATCCACTTCCTTTTTTTCTTCCATCAGTTCCACACCCAACAACTTCTTCCTGAGTTTATTTTTCCATAAATCCCCGTCATGACTAATGTCCTGATATCCTGTCACGTTAACGCCCAATCCCTTCTTGCACACTATGATGAATTCCTCCTGTATTTTAACGAAAATTTTCATCATATTATAGCTGTTACGGAAACCTGGCTCAAACCTTTTATCCCTTCCTCTCGAGTTTCCCTTCCCAACTATACCCTCTTACGTCATGACAGAGAAGACAGAACAGGAGGAGGTGTCGGCCTCTTTGTTCATGATAGTTTAAAGTCTAAAATCCTTTTTCATTCCCCTCCGTCTGATCTTCCTCACCTTGAGTATATTTTTGCCGAGATATCAACGTCTTCTTCACCTCTCCTCTTTTCCGTTGTATATCGTCCTCCCCGTGTGCCAATCTTTTGAAACCTTCCTTTATCAGTTAGTCCCCTGTTATTCCCATGTAATTCTTGCTGGTGACTTCAATACCAATCTTCTTGTCGAATCCCCTGACGTTACCTACCTTTCTGAACTATTCTTTTCACTTAATCTTTTTGTGGTTTCCTATTCACCTACCCATCACTCCCAGTCCTCTGATACTTGGCTTGATCTCTTTATCCTCGACTCCCAGGATAAACTCCTCGCCTCATCTCAACACCCTGTGCCCTTCCTTTCTTCTCACGATCTTATTCAAATAACTTTTGATTTACCTATCCATACTATCACAAACAAATTCTTTACGTTTCGTAACCTTAATTCTCTGTCCTTTGAACAATTAGAACCTGATTTAGAAAACTTTCCTTACGATTCCATTTATTTCTCTGACTCCATAGATGACATGGTTAACTCCTTAACTCATCACCTCCACTCCCTTTTAGATTCCCATGCTCCTCTTCAAACCCGCCGGTTCAACCGTCCTCCTGCTCCCTGGCTTACACCCGAGCTCAAATCATTAATAAAAAGAAGAGAAGCAGCGAGAAGAAAATTTAGACGGACCCGTCTTCCTCAAGATTACTCCTCCTACAAATACTTGCGTAACCTCACCCAATCCTCCATCCGTCGAGCTAAGTCCCTCTACGTCCACCAATCCCTATCCAATGCTCCTGACTCTAAAACAAAATGGTCAATCCTTCGTAAACTTTCCCTTTGCAAAATTAACCGTCCTTGCTCTATCTCATTATCCCCTGATGTTCTTAATGCTCACTTTGTATCTTCTCCCTCAGTCCTATCCAGTCCTCCTATACCTTCCACACTACCTTTTAATTCCAACAACTTCTACTTCTCCTATATTACCCCAGAAGATCTTCTAACCGCGGTCCTTCAATCCCGAACCAATGACTACGGTCCAGACTCTGTTCCCGTTAAACTGATTAAGGCCTGCTTACCCGCAATCCTTCCTATCCTTCTTCACATATACAACTATTCCCTTCAAAACTCGACTTTTCCTTCTCAATGGAAAACAGCGTTGGTTCGCCCTCTTAACAAAATATCAAACCCCTGCTCTCCGAAGGATTTCCGTCCTATCTCCCTTCTATCCAATCTTTCCAAACCTTTAGAGCGCCTGGTCCAATCTCAAGTATCCAACCACCTTGAACAAAATAATCTCCTTAACCCTCTCCAGTCTGGCTTCCGTCCGTCATACTCCACTCAATCAGCGCTCATAAAAATCACCCATGACATTCAAACTGCCATAGATAACCAACAGCTCACTATTCTAGTTCTCCTAGATTTTTCAAAGGCATTTGATACCGTAGACCATCAAATCCTCCTCACCAAACTCCAATCTCTTTCCTTTTCCAACAGTGCCATTAGCTGGTTCCAATCCTTTCTATCCAATCGATCCCAATACGTGGTCATCCCCGTCAGCAATCCTTCTAGCCCTCTTCCTCTTTCCCGTGGTGTACCGCAGGGCTCCTCGTTATCCCCAACTCTATTTTCTGTTTACATCAATGATCTTCCTCTTTCCATAGTTCATTCCAAGTTTCATCTTTACGCTGACGATACCCAAATCTACCTATCCTTTAAGCCCTCTTTGCTACGAGATGCTGTAGACAAGCTGCAAGTAGATCTTAACAACATCAATGCTTGGGCTGCAGCTAATAAGCTTTCCCTGAATCCAGACAAATCCAAAGCCATTGTTATAGGCTCCCAATCCCTCATAAGTTCTACTTCCCCTTTTCCAGCCCTTTACCTTAACAGCATCCCTATAAAATATTGTAAATCAGTTAAAAATCTTGGGATCATATTTGATCAGAACCTTTCCTGGAAAAATCATATTTCCCAAATTTCCCGTCGGTCCATATTTATCCTGAGACAGCTCAACCTCTCCCGCCATCTCCTGCCAACAAAGACCCGTCAACTCCTCGTAACTTCCCTATTATTCCCCCAATTTGACTATGGTTGTTTGGTGTACGGTGGACTTTCTGGCGATCTCGAGGCAAAACTCAAACGCCTCATGAACTGTTTCATTCGTTTTATCCTCGGGATCCCCAGAGACTCCCACATATCACATTTCTACCAGGAGCTAAATTGGCTATTCCCTCTTTATCGTCGTCAGTACTTCCTCGGCTCAGTCCTTTACCAAGTAATTCAATCCCGTAGACCTTCTTATATTTTTCAACTTCTTAAATTTAAATCCTCGGTTCACTCCCGTAACACCCGATCTCGTCCTTCCGATCTTTATATTCCTTCCCACCGAACAGCAATATTCGAAAAATCATTAGTCTCCCGTGCCACCTCGCTATGGAATTCCTTACCTCTGTCTGTCCGCCATTCTACCAACCTTGAAACCTTTAAATCCCGACTCTTCCACCACCTTCTATCCCTCCAAGTTTTACCCAACCCCTAGTCTATATTGAAGCTGTACACTATATACTGATACTTAAAATAAGTATAAGTTTATACGTAAAATTCAAAATTATTTTGTAATTTCAAAATTATTCCTATGGGACTTCTGTCCCGGAATAAGAATAAAACTTTTCATTCATTCATTCATTCATTCATTCATTAATAACGGATACTAAAACTTCAATGAAACTAATTACCATATTAATAACGGATACTAAAACTAAAAAAGAACTATTTTTCTGAATTAGCATGATTAATAATTTTACAAATCTAAAACTAAACTAAAACTAAATCTAATAATATAACGTGAGTTTATTTTTAGTTAGAATGAATTAACGTTAGTTTTGCCCAAAACTGTCTGTGATCCATATATTAAAATATATTAGGACTTCATGAAAAAATGGGGAGCTTTACCGCTTGGGCTGGTAAAAAGGTCATATTTCAAGATGCTTGGACGGATTGCTGGAACCCAGCTAATACAGTTTATCTTCTGATGTCTTCGTTCGTCGGTTGGATTCGGGTTCCAAGACCGTCCCTAGTCCCACCCAAGCTTTAATTAAATTATTAATGCGTACCTGCAAAGGGAAAAATTAGGTGGCCGGAGCATAGTAGCAAACACACTATCGCCCTTGTGTGCCGTATGTCCAAGAATCAGGTCTTTAATCTAATTTAAACCATTCCTGGTCATAATCTACAGAGAAAAATGGGTTGTAAAAATAAACTAACTCCGTACCCAAATTACTAATATACTCATAGCGGACATAATTATTGATGTATTGTAACGAAACGCGGTGTACGTCGTGGTTATCTCATGAGAAAGAAGTGTCGTAACAAAAATTAAATTTGTCTATCGGAAAGGGGGATTTACTTCCTACTATGTTTCAATAGAATTAGCCCGCCAGAAGTAGGTTCTGAAAGCTACCGCGAGGGAGGCTTTCTACCATTAGGGGAACAGTATGCTATTCCTGGGCGAATAAACTCGAAAATATGAAGTTTTTTTGTATTTATTAAGTCTGGAGTACCATGTATAAACATTACTCTGGAAGCAAATTAATTACAAAATTAATTGAACAGTTGCTCATTAGAAAAGTTAAAGAGAACTATTCATGTCTTTATTTTATTTGTATAGGTCCTTTGAAGCACACTATTCAGTAATGTAATTTATGTAGTGCTTAGTTATGCAGCTCTTGCGTGACGGCCTTCTTTATATTTAGCTTTGGAGAAGGAGACTGGAAGAGAATAAGGAAATAAGAGAAACACCAATGACCATGTTGTATTTGGAAAGGGGATGTAGGATAGTCTTGTAAGAGCTAAGGGATATATAGAGCTCGAGGCACGTGTAAATACCAATAAAGGATAAGACAAGGGCTCGTGTCCTGAGGCGATCCCTTTGAGATCTCACAGGGAGGTCTGTTGGGCTCTTTCCTTTTATACCTCTAATCTACCTAGCTCTATCCAACCCCTTATTATTGCCAGGGATGCTCTGCGGAAATCTTTCATATATCTTCAATTTTATCTCATTTTCTGGGATCATCGTAGTATATGCGAACCCCCATAATTATTCATAAAAAAAAAAAAAAAAAAAAAAAAATGAAAATAGAAATGACAGACAAAAAGGCATAAGATACGTCTGGGCCGGTCTAGGTCCTTCGCGTCCTCGTTCTCGCCCTCCCCCACCCGTCGCCATCCGTCCCACTCTTTATCACTAATCTATATATATATATATATATATATATATATATATATATATATAAATAAATCACGTGTCTGTCTGTTTGTATGTTTTTCTGTTTGTTCCTTATACAAAACTACACCGTTTGACCGATTTTTACCAAACTTGGCACACAGGTAGTTATTGATACGGGAAATCTCCTAGGCTAGGTCAAATTTCAAAATATGGTCAAAAGGTCAAACGTTTTGTTCAAGAAAAATTGGCTACACTGAACCATTCAGATTGTGACGGCCATTCTGAATCGACAGCCATTCACCATGTTCCTGATAATTAGAATAACTCGAACTCATTGATGACTTTTTTTTTTTTTTTTAAGGCGTGTCAACCTTAGGGTCATTGACGCCATCGAGTGAATGTTTTATTATATTTTGTGGTGAAATATTTTCTTATTACTTTTGAATTTATTAAATGATTAGATCAGCTTTTGAATTTTATTTAATCATTTATAATTGATTCTGGTTTATTTTGCTTACTGAGATTACTTGCAATGTAATTTTCACTGTCAAATATAGATTCAAACATACACAAAAGCGCGCATACCTGCACTCAGAAACAAATGTACACATACACTCATACAGACACACATGGACACACCTACGCACATACACAAACCCAGTTCCATTCAATCTGACTCACAAACATTAAACACACTCACCATTCGCTATCTATTCATTGTATGCTTTAGATTTTATCAATAAGTTCCTTTTTGTCTATTGATGACTTTACATCATTATATTATCATGTAATGCAGTTTATTTCAATTTTATTTCAACAGTCACTATCTAACTAAGGTGCGCTGGCCTTTCTTTGATAAGAGCTATCTTACTCGCAAGCTTCTGCTGGCCTCTGTTGGCTGTTATATGAAGTGCTGAGGTGCTGGCCTCTGCCGGTTCCATTATGAACTACTAGACAGATATAAACAAATTCACACCGTTTGACCGATTTTGATCAAGTAGATCTTAATACGGGGAGAGTCATAGACAGAAAGTAGGTGTAGCATGGAACACTGGGTAACAGTCAGTAATAAAATTAAAGACTAAAAAAACATTCAAACTATACATTCGTACTTCACTAACATCTTAATGACTGACACGTCACAAAATGTAAATTAAACACAAACCTATATTTCATTTGAAATTTTGAGAGTATCAGTCGTCTATATGTATAATGGTATATGTAAGTTGAAATAAGGGTGCACCGGTAATGCTTTAGAAGCGGGGCGAGTGTTTGTGCGCCGTTTCACAAATAGAAGAGTCTTTAACACTAGATTTACCAGACCTGGTACTGGTATAAATGGCAATAACAAAAACTATTGTTACTAACATATATAAAGTAACATTAAGTTCATTAAATATATTCTCTATTTATAGCTACAAAAGTCATAACATCATTTAGGAAAGCAAATGTTATATGTAGTAGGAATTTTGAATTGACATTGCACGACCAGTCAAAATGACTGGTCTGGTAAATCTAGTGTTAATCGACGAGTCTTTTTGTTAACTTTGAATAGACTAGGAGAGACTTTAAGTGGTTAGTAAGTATTACGCCTGACTCAAGCCAGTATACATGAAGAGAGGACTTCCTGATAAGGAAAACCCCTGAAGAGGTGAGAACAAAGGCAAGAAACATGTCGGGCAAAATAGAGCAAATAAAGTAGTTGAACAAAAAAGGATGGTGTACTGCTTTATCAACCCCTTGCCATAAAAAGAAACTAGAACACGTAAAAATATATATTGGGTCATCATTCGCATGAATTAACTTTTATTCTAATACATAACAGTACTAGCTGTTACCCGACGTGCAATGCCTACACCTACTTTCTGCCTAAAAAAAAGAAAAGCCTAAATGAATTAGAAACTAAATAAGTATTATTAAAATCTACTAACATTAATCTGCAACTGTTTCGAACCCGTGATCTTCCAACTGTGAGTCCTAGACGACTTTGACCTAACCTATAACACCCCCCGTATCAAGACATACATGTATGCCAAGTTTGGTAAAAATCGGTCTAACGGTGTGGATTTGTATAAGGAACAAACAGACAGACAAACAGACACGTGATTTTTATATATATATAGATATCATATTTTATTTAGGTTTTATTTAATATCACCATCTTGTTTTAATACTTTCCCTTTCATTTTTTTTTTCTTCTTTGTTTTATTTTATTTTAAAATTTACGTGAAAAACTGACTGATATTTGAACGGATCTTTCTTCTGTCGTTTTAGTGAGTTAACCGCCACTGTTGCGGAACTCACTATGCACACACACACACACATATATATATATATATATATATACATATAAATACAAATATATTATTTAAATAGTTGAATGTCTTGTAGCAGTAAATATGGTTTTCTATAATTTTATTTATTGTTTTTTTTTTTTGTTTCTAGCTGCTATGTTAGCTTCTTTCGAATGTGAAATGCCGGAGACTCCTGAGGAAATAGAGCTTCAGAAGAAGTTATTGTGAGTATATCTTATTTAGATAAAATTAATGCTTAGTTACTTCATATTTTTTTATCTCAGTGTCAATCTTATTAAAACATAGGTAAATGCCGTTTCAGTTATATTCATCACAGTCTCCAATATGATATTTAAAGCAAAAGGATGTTCCAAGCCCAATCATTTACTGCAGGTTATATTCATCACAGTCTCCAATATGATATTTAAAGCAAAAGGATGTTCCAAGCCCAATCATTTACTGCAGGTTATATTCATCACAGTCTCCAATATGATATTTAAAGCAAAAGGATGTTCCAAGCCCAATCATTTACTGCAGGTTATATTCATCACAGTCTCCAATATGATATTTAAAGCAAAATGATGTTCCAAGCCCAATCATTTACTGCAGGTTATATTCATCACAGTCTCCAATATGATATTTAAAGCAAAAGGATGTTCCAAGCCCAATCATTTACTGCAGGTTATATTCATCACAGTCTCCAATATGATATTTAAAGCAAAAGGATGTTCCAAGCCCAATCTTTTTCTGCAGGTTATATTCATCACAGTCTCCAATATGATATTTAAAGCAAAAGGATGTTCCAAGCCCAATTATTTACTGCAGGTTTAAGGGGGCCTAAGTATAATCGAGGCTCCCTGAGTACTAACTGATGAAGCACAGACATTTTTCGAGGGACACATATTTTGGGGACGAGGTACCGAAATGTCGTGCAGACGGGTGCATCATTGAGACCCTGGAATCACCGATACAATTTCGAGTAAAGGCTAGAATAAAATTGGCAAAAACCAAAAATTTAATTTGAAACAGGATACGTTTTATTTGCTATAAAAAAAATTGTTTTTAATCAGAAATTAATTCTCTTCTCTCTCTCTCTCTCTCTCTCTCTCTCTATATATATATATATATATATATATATATATATATATATATATATATAAATTCATGTGTATGTAAATGTTTGTCAATCTCTTGGGACATTTAAAAATAGCTGATTCATGATTCATTTCAGAAAATGTTTATTGTAGAACCTATATCGGAGGAAATATAGAAAAGTTAAATGAAAAAAAAAAAAAAAAAAAAGAAAAAAAAAATATACTATTTCACAAGTGACGGCAACAAAAAGAGAAAACCCCGGCGGTCTGAAAGGAAAGCTAATACAAACGTGAGCGAATGGCTTGGTGCTTGGAAAGGGCGAAACGGGGTTATTTGATAAAAAAAATATAAAATGTCCCCGCTCGCCGCCTCAGAGGGGGAATCTCTCCAACAATTTATAAAAATGGCAAAAAAATATGTTAACATTCTATAAAATTGTGAAAATTTAGATGCCGAATTCTTTTTATTAGATATTAATGAATGAATGAATAAGTAAATATATTTCTCTTAAAATATGTACATTGTTTTAACAATAATTAATGCCTATTTACAAATGAAAAGCTTGGGCAAGGCCCGTTAGCTGGAGTGGCATTCTGCGTACCCAGATTGAATGAAAAGCATAAATAAATATATAAGAGACAAAAGAATAAATATATAAAACTCTGAATAATAATAATAAAAAAAAATATATATACATATATTCAACAATATCAATAAATCAAAACACAAATCCACTAATAATTAAATTGTTGGACCAAAAATTGCCGATACTTATAAATGGCGTCGAGGTACTTGCCAAGGACGTCCCAGTTTCTTCTATTTAGCTCCTTCCGTAAGTCTTCCTTAGTAAAGGATGTTTTCCCATAATACCTCAGTCTGAACTCCTTCAGAACGGGACATACTGCCAGAAAATGGAAAGTATCCTCGTCTTCTTTCAACTTGCACATAGAGCAGCGGGATCTCTCTCCTTCTCGCCAAGGCTTATTATTAAGGTGGAACATCTCTGATCTTGCCCTTATTATCAGCCTTATTCCATAAAGATGTCTCCCATCTGCTATGTACGAAGTACCGCTTTCTTGGAAGTCCAGCTCTTTGTACAGGAGGTGGCACTGTGCAGCAAACAGGTTTTCCTTCCTCTTCTCGCCAAGGCTTCTTATTAAGGTGGAACATCTCTGATCTTGCCATTATTATCAGCCTTATTCCATAAAGATGTCTCCCATCTGCTATGTACGAAGTACCGCTTTCTTGGAAGTCCAGCTCTTTGTACAGGAGGTGGCACTGTGCAGCAAACAGGTTTTCCTTCCTCTTCTCTTCCTCCAGGGTTGCTACTTTAGTCAGGATCCTGTTGATTTTTTATTAGATATAGAACAAGTTAAATTACCTATTGAGAAAGCGTTCTCCTTCAAAGAAAAATTTTCAACTCCTAAGTGTTTTTGTCCATGTAAATTAAAGGTCCGTCACGTAGGAGCTGCATTGCTAAACGTATTCCTGAGAAGGTAGTCTACAATACATTCCTGAATATTTTTTTTAAAAATAACCTACATAAATAAATGAAAAGGCCACGCAGGAGCTGCATAACCAAGCACTTTCCTCAGAATTTGGATAGTGTCGAGTGCATTCCTGAATAATTTGCTTAAAATATCATATATAAATAAAATAAAAACATGAATAGTTCTCTTTTAATTTTGTAATGAGTTCCTGTTCGATTATTAATTTTGTAATTAAATTGCTTCCAAAGTTATGTTTACACATAGTACTTACTACACTACTTAATAAATACAAAACAACTTCATATTTTCGTCTTTTGATCTGACTCAGGAACAGGATACAGTCCCTCTAGTGGTAGATAGCGCTTCTTGCGGTAGCTTTGTGAACCTACGTCTGCCGGGCTTTTCTATTGAAATATATTACAAAGTAAACCCCCGCTTTCCGATTGACCGATTCAGCTCATTTTTACAACACTTCTTTCTCATGAGTTACCCACGACGTATACCGCGTTTCGTTACAATACAGCAGAAATTACGATCGGTATGAGTGTATTAGGAATTTGGGTCCGGAGTAAACCCCCCTTTCTAATGAACCGATTTAGTTTATTTTTACAACACATATTTACCTGTAGATTACTACTAAGAATACCGAGTTTCTTCAAAATATACCAAAAATCACGGCTGGTAGTGGCGAATTGGTATTGTGGGTCCGGAGTAACCCCCCCCCCCCTCCTAATGAACCGATTTAGTTTATTTTTACAACACTTCTTTCTCATGAATTACCCGCGACGTATACCGCTTTACCTTTCTATAGAGCAGAAATTAGGATTTGTATAAGTATATTAGTAGGTAATCAGGGTCCAAAGTAAACCCTCCTTCCTAATAAACCGATTTAGTTCATTTTTACAAACCATTTTTCTCTGTAGATTACCACTACGAATACCGAGTTTTGTCGAAATATAACAAAAATTACAGCTAGTAGTGGCGAATTGGTAATGTGGGTCCCTAGTAAACAACCCCACCCCCCTTCTAACGAACCGATTTAGCTTATTTTTACAGCCCATTTTTCTCTGTATTTTACGACTACGAATACCGAGTTTCGTCGAAATATAACAAAAATTACAGCTAGTAGTGGCGAATTGGTAATGTGGGTCCCTAGTAAACAACCCCCCCCCCCCCCCTTCTAACGAACCGATTTAGCTTATTTTTACAGCCCATTTTTGTCTGTATTTTACGACTAAGAATACCGAGTTTCGTCGAAATATAACAAAAATTACAGCTAGTAGTGGCGAATTGGTAATGTGGGTCCCTAGTAAACAACCCCACCCCCCTTCTAACGAACCGATTTAGCTTATTTTTACAGCCCATTTTTCTCTGTATTTTACGACTACGAATACCGAGTTTCGTCGAAATATAACAAAAATTACAGCTAGTACTGGCGAATTGGTAATGTGGGTCCCTAGTAAACAATCCCCCCCCCCTTCTAACGAACCGATTTAGCTTATTTTTACAGCCCATTTTTGTCTGTAAATTAGCACTACGAATATCGTAGTTTCGTTCAAATATAACAAAAACTACGGCTGGCATGGCCGAAGGCACACTGAAGCTGGGCTGAATGCTATGGCCCCCGCTTCCGGTTCTCTCCTGACCCATGCACATAGAGCATCCCACAATCATAACAACGGAGGAACCGGATACAGCGCACCTCTTCAGCGCCCCTAGTGATAGAAAAACTAAGCAATGCCGGGGTCTCCCGAGGTCTAGTGTAGTGGCTAGCCCCTTAGATTCTTAAGCGGGAGATGTTGGGTGGGTCCCCACCGGCGCACAGTGTAACGAAGTAGTGAGGATTATGGACAAAAATCATTAACCACTAGTTATTTTCAAATAAACATTTTTATTAATTGAAATCAACTCAAAACAAGGTAACAATAGTATAATAATGCATACTATACGGCTATAATAATATTAATTGTAATATTAATAGAAATAATAGGGGTCTCCCATGGTCTAATGGCTAGCGCCTTGGATTCATAAGCGGTAGATGGTGGGTTCGATTCCCAACCTCCGGCAGGAATTTTATCATCCCACGGCTCGCTGGTAAAATTCCTCGCTGCACCCTGGATGTCGGCGCTAATGACCTAGATGTAGATGAGCCGTAAAAACAAAAAATCAAAAAAAAAAAAAAAAAAAAAAAAAAAAAATAATAAAATAAAAAATAGAAATAATATAGCAGGGAATAATATTATTAATAACAATATTATAAAATATATTATAACTGTAACATATAATGTAGTAATAGTATAGTAGTAAATTATACTTGTAGTAATATTGCCATAGAATAATAATATTTTACCATTTTCTATGAAATTATTAAATAATTTCTTAATTCCGAATCTGAATCGTTTTTGGATTCTTGAGAATGTAAACTAATATCGAAACCAATATCTATTTGATTATTAATGTCATCTCTATTATACATTCATTACTGCCTGGACTGATTTTGTTTTTCCTTTTTATATTTTTTCTCCGTAAAGAAAGCTCTGGGCCAGATATCAAAAAAACCCGGCGCTTTTTCGATCTCTCACACAACGCTGTAAACTCTTTTTTTATGTCTGCCTCTAAGGAAGCCGGAAGGGCCATCAGGGCGTGAATATCTTTTTTCTTGATAAAAATTTCTTCTAAGTTGATATATTGCTTAAACCAGTATTTATATAAGAGTTTTTTCTCTGCGATGAACAAGTTCCCACGTTGTTTGCATTTAATATAGGACTAAACTGGCAGTCTTTTTAATATTGCTTAATATTCCTTTAGGATCATCCTGCAGATCAAATAGAATCATTTGCCCGAGGATTAATACCGTTTTCTTAGATTTATCCACATTTTTTCAAATTTGGAAGAAAAAATAAATTGTATAATGTGATGGATCTAAAAATAAAAATCTTTGGAATCGGTAAGTTTCAGCAAACTAAATTGCCCTCAGTACATTATACTTGAGGTAAACTTTAACCTTTAAAAAACTTGAGATGTGTTCAGATGAAGTTTTTTTGCTATGGTCTATCAAAATTTTGTACTTAAGAATAATGTGAAAGATCAATGAAGAATAATTCAGGATAAATAATAAGGGATTAATTACCCATAATCAATTATATCAGATAAAAAAGGAATATTTTTGACGTAACACTGTCCTACATTCAACGAGAGAGGCTCAAATTGACAGTTGCTATAAAGCAGGTTTTAAAGACTTTGCCTTGTATATAATACTGCTAATGTGTTTGTTGATCAAAATAAAACTAATATTTATTAGTATTATACGATTTTAATTCCTTGAATAGTTTCTAAACTTAGCTAGAGGATTAAAAATCAAATATAAGAAAACAAAAATTTAGATTTTGTCCATTGGACGTTACACTGTGCGGCGGCAGGAATTTGCTCATCCCACGGCTCGTTGGGAATCCTCCAAAGATCCTCGCTGTCGAAGGGCCGGTATAAAAAAAAAAAAAAAAAAAAAAAAAAAAAAAAAAAAAAAAAAAAAAAAAAAGGCTAAGCCGAATTAGTTTTATTCACTTTCTTTATAGAAAGAGTTATCTTGATAGCAATTTCCAGGCTAATTTCGCCCCTCAAAAACCTTAGAACTGACGACCCGGTGGAATGGATTCCAAAGATAAAGATGTATTAGCATAGGTAATAAGAGCCATACGTAATCGAAAAAATCAAATTAAAAAAAAAACTATCAAAACTGTATTCACAACCAATAGGAAGATTAGCGGTTTTGACGGTCGCTGAATTCGAATCCGAGGCCAGTTTCAACAAATCGGCGCAAAATCTAGTTCAGTTTAAGGACAAATATGTTTATTTTGAAAGAAATGAATCTGGATTTGCTGAACAGACCTTGGAATCGAATGGAGCGTTCCTCAAAATCATGGAAGCTATAGTTATTTCTTCATTAGCGACTTGACGGGGCGAAGTTAGCTCAGTGGTAGAGCACTGGACTAATAAGCTGGAAGACCTGAGTTCAAATCCCGAGCAAGCACTAAAGATTTTTATCTTCTGGTGTCTTCGTTCATGGATTGAATTCGGCCACCCTGACCGTCCCTAGGCCAACCCAGTCTTTAATTAATTTATTAATGGTTACCTTGGTGCTAATGACCCTAGCCAGTCGAAGCAGCGACGGGAAAATTAGGCGGTAAAACTACAGACCACACTACAAAGTACAGACCACACTATCTCCCTAGTGTGCCGTATGGTCATGAATCAGATACCTCTATTGTGTCCGTCCCTCAGGGCTCTCGTGGCCTGTTACCGGACTGATTTTTTTTTTGATTTTTTTTAATGTCTTTACACGAAATCAAATGCTTTTAAACCTGGCGGGTGGTGGGGTGACACGGACTCCAGAATTGGATTCAGCGTGTCGAAATACATAAGAATATATGTATGGCGTCTTTGGAAAAGACCACTTTTTTTTTTGTGCGCCTCTGTTATAAAACTTATAGATCGGCCGGCGCTAATGCCTTACAGTTGATATGCCGTTAAAGATACATTGGGTAGATGCCATGTCCAGGTGGGGACAATTATACAGGGAAAACTGGTCTACCGATTTCTACAAGACTCCATGAACATTTTAAAATAACTTAAACGAAAGATACAAAGAGATCAGCCGCATAAGACGTCTTTAGCACGAATCACTCCGCATTAGTTGAAAAAAAGTAAATTTCAAGTCAAGACATTTAACGAAGGTGAAACGATTATCCAAGAAGCATATCTATTGTGAAAAAAACAGAAATTGTTAAATATCAGAAGTTGTGAAATATCAGAACTAGTTGTACATCAGAAATAGTGAAACATCAGAAATTTTTAAACATCAGAACTAGTTAAACATAAAAAATAATGAAACATCGGAAATTGTTAAACATTAGAAATTGTGAAACATCCCCAGAATTTCTTCATCATACCAGCGAAATATCTACGTTATATTAAAGGCTTTAATATACAGCACTACCTCGTATCTTATTATTAAGTCAAATATTTACTATGCAGAAATTGGTGATGAATCGTCAAATTACATCTAAAATGTCATATTCTGGAAATTATTTCTTGATAAGTCTCGGTTTCCATAGGGACGAAATGCCCGCGAGAAAGCAGTCGATGGTAAATCGAGTCCTCTCTAATTGTTGTTGGAATTCGCCCAATTAACGCAAGACTAATGAAGAAGAATCGTTGTAATTTCCTGAAGCATTTTCCTGCGTCCCTTTCCTGTGTTTTCCATCCCATCACTCCACATATATCTTTCAATTACCAACCAGTCTCCGGGTAAAAGATTTAGAACAGCTCAACTTTAGAGAAAGCCCGACTCGCAGGAACTGCGTCATTTTAGCGTGGTTCCGTTCATATCTCTAGTGCTATTAGTAAAAGAATATTAGCAGCTATTGCTTGCTAATATTCTTCTATATTTCTAAGGGTTTGATATTTCGTGAAAAATATGTTTTACTTATTTATTCATTTAATGAAATTACAATCTGTAAAATAATTACATTTTGTAATGTGCTTACATTAACATATAAAAATAGCGAGTGTATGCACCAGCTGCCCCCTTGTCTCCTCGGGTAAGCGAGATGACTAGGGACAGCCGTACCCCATTCCTCAACCAGCAGCAGTACGAAGTACTGGGGCTGGAAAAGGGACGAGAGAACTGCAGACACTCTAGGGGCTTGTGGGGAGAAGATAACCTCTGCTATCACTCCCTTTTATTACTTAAAGCAGATCCTGGTCAACCGTCCTGGTGTGGAATAGGGATGGCTGGGAGTGGACAGTGACTGGATAGCAGGATTAGGGTTTAGGGATAATTTGTGATGAGAATTTGCGAATCTGATGGGGTTAAGATCCTGTATTAGGGGAATTTTCTTGTCTTCATGGAGATTTTTATTAGTAATGTAAAAAGGAGCATTGACTATAGGTCTGAGGACATTAGATTGGTAGGTTTGGAAGCGTCTGATGTTCGATGGTTTTGCAGTTCCCCATTGTTCTATTTCGTACGTCCAAATGGGTTTTATAATTTTGTTGTAGAATATGAGTTTCGTTTCGAGTGAGAGAGGTGAGTTTTTATTTAGTAATCAGTAAAGTTTGTCCAAAGCGTCTGCTGAGTTTTTGTCTTTTTAGTGTAATTTCGTTTTTCCAAGTAAGTCTAGAGTCTAAATGAAAGCCAAGGTAACGGACTGTGTTGACGGGAAGTAGGAATTGGTTATTAAAGGATACTGGAGGGCAGGATTGACGGCGGAGTGTGAATGCTATGATCTGGCTTTTGCTTTCATTCACTTTGATCCTCCAAATTATGGACCATTGTTCGATTTCATTTAAATGGTTCTGGAGATTATTTGAAGCAACGTTCGGATTGGGATGGAAAGAAAAAAACTGCTGTATCGTCGGAGTATGTGGCTACGAAAGTATTAGGATGGACAGGAATATCAGCTGTGTATATGGAGTAGAGGACAGGTCCTAAGACACTACCCTGCGGAACTCTCGCTTCCGCTGGGTATTATTGCTCTTGTAGGACTCTGAAAAACCTGTTAGTCAGACAGGACCGGATGATTAGGTAAAGCGTACTAGGAAGGAGTTTTTTGAGTTTTTAAAGTAAGCCAGTGTGCCAAACCCGGTCAAAGGCTTGCTTCGAGGAAGACTTGATGAATGGAAGTGGTGAAGGAATTCACGGCGTCGACGAGATCTTCGGGTGATTAGAGGGGGATATTAATGTCAATGGATTCTTGAACGATTGAACCTCCAAGGTTTTTGTATATAAAAAAATCTAGGAGATCAGGAAGGCGGTTGGGATCAGTGGGCCAGTAAGTGGTTGACTTAAGAGATATGGTGGAGCAATGTTTACTGGAGATTACAGCATGAAGAGAACGACCTCGGGAGTTGGTTATTCTTGAGCCCATTGTTGGTGCTTCGCGTTGTAGTCACCACCAGCAATGACCAATGGAGTCGAAGTGCCTATGGAGGGTCAGTTCAGGAAGAGGCTTATTAGGAGGAGAATACACAGCTGTTAGGGTGAAAGGGAAGGACAAAGTGTTCAAGGAATAGCAGTGGATTGAAGAGAAGGGGTGGGATCCTGGGGAATAAGGTGATGACTAAGGGTTCGGCTTATCAAAAAAGCAGTTCCACTATGGGACTTTCCGTCAGTGTGGTAAGTCCGATACGTGTAATATCCGGGGATATTGAAGAGTCCTCTAGTGGTAAGTCTGGTTTCTGCCATGAGTGCAGCGTCAAAGTCTTTTTTTGTAGTAATGCTGTGAGTTCGTAAGTGTGATTTCGAACACCGTTAGCATTCCAAACAAGGAGGAGCAAGGATTCTTTTGGATGTCATTTTGAGGTGAGAAGAGGAAGTAGGTTCGTTTAAGAGGGTTATAAGAGGAGTAATAAGTGATCAAAATTTCGTTATGAAGAAGTTTAGAAAGGAGGTAAGTTCATTTGAGGATGGAGGAGGAGGAATTCTAAAAGTAAGAGGACGTGAGGTATTTGTGGCCCCGGATATAGAGTGTCTTCGAGCTGCAGGTGCTGCTTGCTGGGCTGGTTGTTCGTGCTCAGGGCAAGCCTGTTCTCGCAGCCCTCGATGCATTCAATGGCCGTGGTCGAGCCTCGTCCTGATTTCGGCCCGGTTGTTTGCGTGGAGTTAGTAATCGTCTTTGAAGATCTTGATATGCCTGGCATCCTTTGTAGCTCGCAGGATGGCTCTGAGCACAAAGGGCACAAACTGCGGGGCTTTGCCTGCTTTCGTTGCAATCCTCGTGTTCGTCCTGGAACACACTTGACACACCTTGCTCTGTAATTACAGATATTTTTAGTGTGACCATAGCTTTGGCAGTTTTTACACTGTGTTATATATTTTTTTGTATGCGGTTTTTCAACTTTTATTTTTGTGTGAAATATATCCGTGAGGTTGTATATTTTTTCTATTCCTACTTCTGGTTTCAGGTCAACTACAAATAGGTGCAGGGGGATTTTCATAGAGACGTCGCCTTCTCTTTTGTGCTTAACTACATTCATGACTTGTCTAACTTTGAAGCCAAGAAGTTGCAATTCCTCCTTGATAACTTGTGGGGGCGTCGTTGCGTTAAGTCTTCTAAAGACAACTCGTAGTGTGCGATTCTCCTTTATTTGGTAGCTGTGGAATTCCGCCTATGTTTCCTCTAAGTATTTGACAGCCTTTCGGAATCGGAATGATTCGGGAGTGTGGGCATTATTTTAGTGTCGGTCGACCGATTAATACATTTGTATGTCCCTAAGCCGTGCTTCTGGTTCAGTTGTGAGCATAATAGTTAGTAATTATGGATATTCTTGACGAAAATTGGTGGTGGTCTAACGGGTTTTGTAGCTGGCTGGGCATCCATAGACCCTTTTTGACATTTTCTTTGCCTAGAGAGAGAGGGAGAGAGAGGAGGAGAGAGAGAAAGAGAGAGAGAGAGGGAGAGAGAGAGAGAGAGAGAGAGAGAGAGAGAGAGAGAGAGAGAGAGAGAGAGAGAGAGAGAGAGAGAGAGAGAGAGAGAGAGAGAGAGAGAGAGAGAGAGAGAAAATGGGCGAGACAGAAATTCAAACATTCTCTACCAGAAAAATTCCTTATTGAAGGTGAAAATATTAACTAATTAATAACATTTTGAAACGGACATTTAATAAAGTTTTAACACAGAAATTCCAAATGTTATTAACTTATTGAAGACTTTAGTGTGCTATTGTTATTTAAATTACCCACTAGCATAGCTGTGCTGTAAATGTAATAGCATATGTTATATATACATATATATATATATATATATATATATATATATATATATATGTATATATATATATATATATATATATATATATATATATATATATATATATTTAGGTGTATCTGAATGTGTATAAATACATATTTTTCTAATGGCTATTATTTGGTTTGTTGCAGAACTGAATCAAACAAGACTTAATACCGCCGTTTTGGCAAACAGTACATCATCTATTCCATTTCTGAACATAACGTTCTGGCTCAATAGGTAAGTTTTAAATACAAATAAAATATTTAATGTTTTCTAAAGTTTTACCACACAAAGAAAAATAATAAGGAAAGTAGCTATTGAGGTCAATTAAATTATTTTAAATTTAAAATAAGATGTCATGTACGTTGTGCCAAAATTCTTCAAACCAAATTCACAGCAGCCACCCAAACAAATAACTTATCACGAAATAAAGGTTTTTTTTTGCATTTTTAATGTTTGGTTAGGTAGATGGGACTCAAAAAAGTTGGACTATACGAATTGAATTTGAAACATTAACTAATATTAATATAATATATTATTTGTCCAACAACTAACTAAATATATATAGATTTTAGATTTTTAGAGACAAGGTGCCCGGCTAACCGAGGAACCGCACCGAGGCCTATAAGACCTATTGTGCCACCTGACGTGTCGTTCTGTTACAATGCCAGACCCGTATCCGAGATGAACTTCCTTAACGTTGTGATGTTCAGCTCCGGTATCCTCCTTGGATCATCAATTATCGCCGTCCCAAAGTGCAAATACCTCTTGGCTGCCAGCGTCGTGCATCTGCATACAATGTGGTATGGGGTCTCGTCATCCTCAGAGCACAATCTGCACCATGTTGTATTGGAGAGTCCCATGGAGTAGAGGTGTCTCCGTAGTTTGCAGTGCCCTGTAACTAGGGCTGTCAGTAGTTTCACCTTGCTTCTACGTAGCTTAAGCAGTGAATCCGTTCTTTTCTTATCCGCAAAGACCATAAATTGCTTCGCCTGTCTCTGGGTAGCACTTCTGCTCCATTTCCTCTTGTGTTCAGCTTCAGCCCACCTACGGATGCTCAATCTGGCAACAGCCGGTGCAATTCCACATATTGGTTCTGGTGAAAGAGGTGTCATAGATGCTCCTATATTAGCCAATTCATCAGCCTTCTCATTCCCAGGTATGCCAGAGTGCCCTGGTACCCACTCTAGTTTGACCCCGTTTTTCCTGCCTAGATTATCCAAGCTATCCTTACACTCCTGTACGACCTTAGATTTTATTCTGTTTGCAGCTAGTGCCCTTATAGCGGCTTGGCTGTCAGAGAATATTGTGAAGCGTTTGTCTCTAGGATGTCCGCTGTTCATGATGTCCGCACACATACTAATGGCCAATACCTCAGCTTGAAACACTGTAGCATAATTGCCAAGTGGTATGTTGAGACTGTGTGTGGTATTCTGAATCCACACCCCTGCTCCTGTACCTTGTTCAGTTTTCGAGCCGTCGGTAAATCCATAGCTGTCTACCCGGCTTTGTATCATTTTATGTCCCATCGCCTCCTCTCTTGTTTTGATTATTGTAACAAAATTTGAGCTGAAGGTTATCTGGTCTTGGTAGTCCGAAGGCATGCAGAGAATTGGTTCCTGCAGATTCCTCCGGATAATATCACAGTGTGCACTAAACGTTGGACATGGTTTCTGTCCCAATATACTGAACCTATATGCCGTATGTCTAGCCGTTTCTTCAATAAAAATCTCTATTGGCCTTAGGTTAAGCAGGATCTCCATAGCCCCCGTGGGGGTGGAGCCCATTGCGCCTGTAATCATCAGGCAAGCCATCCTTTGCGGAGAGCCTAGTATTCTCTTATTGATTGTAGTGTCGCAGCGATGCCACCACACTATTGCACCATACGTAATTATCGGTCTCACAATCGCAGTGTAGATCCAATGCATAGCCTTAGGGGTTATGCCCCAGTTGTTCCCAACAACTCTCCTACATGCCCACAGGGTCCGTGTGGCCTTGTTGGCTGTGTTGTGGATGTGCTCCTTCCAGTTAAGTTTCGAGTCCAAGGTGACTCCTAGATATTTTACTGTACTGGAATAACTTAAATTGCTACCTGCAAGCTTCGGTGTACCTAGTCCCTCCACTTTCCTTCTTGTTGTGAAGGGTACCAGTGTAATCTTCTGCGGGTTAATCTTAAGATGTTTATCCCTGCACCATTCGTCCACAATGCGTAGTGCTGCATCGAGCAGTTCAGCTAGAGTAGGTAGTACCTTCCCCGCCACTGATATCACCAGGTCATCAGCATACGCCTGTACGTTAAATCCCTGATCCTTGAGTCTTGTCAGCAGTGTATCTACCACCATACACCACAACAGAGGTGATAAGACTCCCCCCTGGGGGCAGCCTGTCCTTGGTTTGATATATTTGCAGTAAGTTCCCTCTAACAGTCTTATGGTACGATCTCTCAAAAGGGTTACCGTCCAGTCTGTTATGAATTCCTCTACTTTCCTACTGACCATGGCGTCTCTTACCGCCGCGATGGGAGTTTTATCAAAAGCTCCCTCCACGTCTAGAAATGCACATAGTGCTGTCTCCTTGTACTGTACAGTCCTCTCCAGCTTGCACACCAGATCATGTAGTGCCAATTCGCACGATTTGCCTGTCTGATATGCGTACTGTTGCTTGTCAAGAGGATTATGTCTTAGCGCAGAATCCCTGATGTGTCTGTCTATGATCTTCTCTAGTGTTTTAAGTAAGAAAGATGATAGACATATCGGCCTGTAGTCCTTTGCATACAGGTGTGACGCTCTTCCTGGTTTGGGGATAAAGCATAGTCTGGCTACTCTCCAGTTCCGTGGTATGTAGCCTAGTACAAGACTACTTCTGAAGAGTGTAATGAGTGCTGATAAAAGTATCTCCATCCCTTGTTGCAAGAAGGCAGGATAGATCCCATCTATTCCCGGTGATTTGTATGGACTGAAGGACCTGATGGCCCATCTGACGTGTGCCGCTCTCACTACCTCCTTTCCACGTTTCCATACCTCCGGTTTACCTCTCCTGACTGGACAACCATTGTCATCCGGATTAACCAGCTCGCTGTCAGGAAAGTGTGTTGCAAGTATGTAGTCCAGGGATTCCTTGGCTGACTCCGTGAAACCCTCTTCTTTCTTCACAGTCCCCATATTTTTGGTGGGACTTTTCGCGAGTATCTTGTGGAGTCTTGAGTATTCCGCTATACATCCCACCTCAGAGCAGAATTTCCTCCAGGCCTCTCTCTTCGCTTTCCTCACGGCAGCTGTGTACTGTGCCATTTTCTTCCTGTACTCCTCCCAGGACCCATTCCTTTTAGCCTTATTAAAGAGTCTTCTCGTCTCCCTCCGGAGCTGTGATAGGTTTTTGTTCCACCATGTGGAATTGCTGTTATTGTTCTGAACCTTCCCAACACAGCTATCCTCATACGCCTTGATAACAGCTTCCGTGAGAAAATTGTTCATAACCTCAAGTTCAAGACAAGTGTTAACCCTCTGTGGACAGCTATCCATCCTACAGGCTAGAATTTCCCTATACCGATCCCAGTCAGTGTATCTTGGATTTCTTAGGGTAAGAGCTACAGGCCCTTCCCCGTCTAACCTATATGTGATATACCTGTGATCTGAACCCGAAACTTCCTCCTCTACCCTCCAGTTCCTGATCACCGTTGTTAACCACCTAGTAGCAAGGGTAATATCAATGACTTCCCTCCTATTCGCAATTATGAAGGTTGGCTCATTACCTTTATTGACAACGTGCAAGTCATTATTCATAATATATTCTAATAGTAACTCACCTCTAGGATTACAATTAGTACTTCCCCAGATTGTGTGGTGTGCATTTGCGTCGCATCCTACCATACACTGCAGTCCTCTCCTCCTGCAGTGTTCCACGGCGCTTCGCATTCTCTCTCCAGGTGGATTGCACTGCTCGTATGGGAGGTAGGCCGAGGCCACCACCACTTCTCTCAGCACACCTCCCAGACGAGCAGTAAAGCTTGCTACACACAGGTCTCTGTAACAGAATTGCCATAGAGGAAAAACATTAAGTCCATTTTTGAACACAATACAGGCCCTGGGATTCGGCTCGTGCCCTGAAATATTACTGTAGCCTTTCCATCCCAAGCCCCGTACCTGTCCTTTAAAAACATATGGTTCTTGTATAAGGATAAGATGTAAACCCTTACCTCGTGCATACTGCTCAAGCAAACAAGTAGCCGCTTTGCAGTGGTGCAGATTGACCTGCAGTAGCTTTATCGTCATCAGCGTAAGGTCCCCGACACAATGGGCTTCCCACTGGAGGTTCGGAGAGGCTCGCTTCCAGGCTCTGCGGAGGAGGGGCCACAAGGACCCACAACCTCCAGCCTAGAAACCTCCCGTTGCCCACAGCTTTCCGCCCTACCGTCCGGACACACTTCCACTGAAGACTTCGGCTCCACCACCGGCGGCTTAGTCTCCTCTGCTTCCTTCTCCCCGTCCTGAGCGGCTGGGGTGTTTTCCTCCATGGCCGTGTCTATCTCCTTCTTTTTCTTCAGCAGGGGCTGCAGCACGATCTTGAATACACCGTATCCAAGACGTCCGTTCCTCCTCTCCTGAATTGCGCCCAAGTCGTTCTCTGGCAGCTTCACCGTGACGAAGTGTCCGGTATCTCTCTTCTGCTGATCCAGAACAATCCAGCTCTTGGTATTGCACTTGTTCTGGCAGCCGATCCTCCTCAATAGGTCTTGGCTGTCAACCTTTCCTCCAGGCACAAACATACCAGCTCGTACCATCGGTGTCAGTTCGCTCAATTCTGCCGTTCTGATCTTGTACTCACCTAGGTCCACCCCAGGCATGTACTTTTTGAGCCATTCCTTTGATTCACCATCAAGACTGTTCACTACAATGGCTCCACCGTCCATGTAGATTCCATCGATCTCAATCTCGATGCTAGCCTCATTATCTCTGTAGTAATCATCCATTCGTTTGATTACTGCATCGTTCAGTGCCCTGTAGTGATCCATGGTAAAACCACTCTCGGGGTACTCCGTCGGGATAAGTGCCAGCTTGAAGTCTGACGCAATTCCGGCATAGCTCACCGGTCTTACCATCATCTTCTGCCGCTTCTTTACCACAGGTGAGGGAGTGTTAGAGCCTTCTTCGTTCCTGCGCTTTCCTCCAGAGGTCCCAGGTTCCGCCTTATCATCAGCAAGAGCCAGAGCCTTCTTGAGTCTTCTTCTCTGTGCACCTGAGAGTTTCTTCCCTGGTGCAGAGTCTTTTTCTTCTTCAACAGATGTTGACGGCACGGGAGAACCCATGACCAAGTCCCCTACCTCTCTAACTAAATCCGAAAGGGATTCCGTATCTGTAGCAGGTGTTAATGGATTGTCGAGTACGTTAGTCACCTCGGTAGTTTCATTAGTATCATTTGTTTCATTAATTTGCTCTGTCGGTGCCGAAGCCCCAACAGGATCAGGTAAGTTAGGCTTATTTTTATGTTTTTTTGTCATTTTAATTCCCACGAGAAGCAAGGGATAAAAAAAAAACGTCACCTGCAACAGAGACCCCGCATGCCCCAGGAAGGCTACTTACAATGGGGGGTCGCCCGGTGCCCCAAGGGGTTACCTACTCAATGCACGTCATGTTTATCCACCCTGTGCCATCCATCCTCTCAGCGTAGGCTGCCGCAACCTTAGGATTGGGTGTTTTCTGAAAAAAAAAAAAAAAAAAAAAAAAAAAAAAAAAAAAAAAAAAAAAAAAAAAAAAAAAAAAAAAAAAAAAAAAAAAAAACCCACCCACCCATGGTACCACTTTCGTCTGGCTTCTCCCCTAGGTCCTGTTCAGCATGGTTGAACCTGAGCTGACATAGCACCAAGGTTCCTAGAAGCACGCAAGCCCCAACACCTGCTCGCCTAGATAGGGTCATCACCAAGGTATGGTACCGTGGTTGGGGCTATATATATATATATATATATATATATATATATATATATATATATTCCTTTTTCTAGGCCAATAAACCTATAAAACAAGTACTTGAAAGCATATGAAGTAAGCGTAACGATTTTTTTCGCGCGAATATAGCTCCAAAAAACCATGTTCCGGTGGACGGATTCTGCTGGTTAACGAACTTGACCTTTCAAATTAGACGAACGATTTTTGTACCAAATTTCATCAAAATCGGACCATTATTCGCTGTGGTAGACCGCGACTTTATAAATATATATATATATATATATATATATATATATACATATATATATAAATATATAAATCGCAATTGTTAGTTTTGCTGTTTTGAATGGGTTTTTGCATATTTTTACCTAACGTTTTAACTGGTTGTTGCTTATTTTAGTTGAATTTAACATTAAAACAAGTACTTGATTAATACAAGGTAAGAAAATGTGAAACGTTGTTACAGTGTTTCCAAGAGCGAACGTTCAGTAGGTGGGGGAAGTCGCCATGATACGGTCAGTTTCCTGTTGTGGTACCTTAAATATTTACCTTAAATCGTCTCTTCGAGATTCTATTTTATATGTTTCACGAAAGATCAAACGCCACCAATAACTCCTACTATTCCTTCACTATTAGCACTAGAGATAGGAAAGGAACCGCGCTAAGATGACGCAGATTCTGCGAGTCGGACTTTTTTGCGCTAAGTTCTTATAAAAAAGAGAGAAAAAGTTATACATAGCGTAGTATCCAGTAGTGAGCCATGGAGATTACTAGAATAACGAGAAATGTTCCCTTGGTAGCTCAAAAATTCATATACATTGGAAAGCTCAAAACTCAGCCTAACACTCCCGCGTATTACCACATATTTTAACCACGAAACACTAAACTCTATGATCTAAAACCAAGAAATTCAATTGCTACAAGGAAAAGACCAATAGTGAATGAATTTCTTCAACTTGATAATACCAGAGCCCAGAATGCTAAACCATAAATCTGAAAGCATTCCAAAATTTTACACAAAAATGTTATCAGAATACGCAGACAGCAAAAAAGAAGATAAAGTAGGTGTTGCAGTTATCCATAACGAATCTCAACCTCCATTTTACTCAATCTATACTACGAAACTCCAAGCTGTGTTGGTGGTTGCAATTGAAACGACGAACCATAAAATATGAATCTGCAGTATTCACGGGGTTCAAATCTCCAGCCGGAATGAAAAAAAGGACGACATTCCTCTGGATACCAGCTCAATCATGAATACTGGGAAACGAAGCTAAAGCAGCCAAACAGGCAATAGAAACTTAGGACACTCCTGTGTTGCACGTCTACAAAAAAATTTACATGAAGACAAGATTGAATTGGAAGGTTAGAAAAGACTGGGAGAGAATGTGAAATGAACATCCTCAGACAAGAAGCTCAAAGGAGACAAAACCTCAATAAAGATATGGAAGAGTGGAGAAAGTGAAAATCGAAGAGAGGAAGTAGTAGCAACGCGACTTCGAATAGGCCATAATCATAAGAGACATTTCATGAATGAGCAATCTCCACTTCCATGTGAACCATGCTCTCAAGTTTCAAGTACATGGCATATTACGAAGGAGTGTCTGGAACATGAAATATGGTTCAGGCAACTAAATATACCTCGGATTGTAGCACCGGCTTTTAAAATTTGTCAGGAAACTAGAGACAAAATGGCCCAACAAAATATAGACGAAATACCAGCGGGTATTAACCTTATTTTTGCAAAAAAAATAGCGTCTTTTTCAGCCCGCACCAGTGCGGGAGCAGTCGCCAAAGATTTAATTCCGCATAGTTAACCTGCCGTGGTGTAAAAATGTGAATCTTCAATTAAGCGTTCCAATTTGAGCACGCACCTTCAATCTGAAATCCATTCGCGATATCTCAGCATTTAACAAAGTAATACAATTCAAAGCTCGTTTATAATTGTATTTGTTTTCTTGATTATGTCAAGGTAAAATTAAAATCGCATCGGATCCTCGAACAGGATGATCCGTTTTGTAAACAGTGATGAGTAAATGGTCGAGGTAAAAGCAAACAATGGGGTTTTCATGAAATCCCTGACTGGATTCGTCAGTAATTGTAATTAAAAAAAGAGAACTCAATCGTCAGGCAATTTTCAGGAACATCATCAAACCTAAATGAATATTAAAAAGGGTTTACTTTGTTTTAGAGTAAACATTTAAATCCATTAATACATTTTTTTGAGTGAATAAACTTGAGTTCCTTTATAAAAAAAAAAACATTACTTTTCCGATAAAAGGAGCAGGAAACTCACTATTTAGGAATAAATAGAATGTACCTTATCTCCCCCAAATATATATATATATATATATATATATATATATATATATATATATATATATATATATATATATATATGGGGCGAGGTTAGCTCAATGGTAGAGCACTCGACTGATGAACTGGAGGACCAGGTTCAAAACCCGAGTGCGCACTAAAGATTTTTTCTTCTAGTGCTGCCGTTGGAGGGTTGGATTTGGGCTCCCAGATCGTCTCTAGGCTCACCCAGCCTTTAATTAATTTAATTAATAATGGGTACCTTGGGTGCTAATGACTCTAGCAGTCGAAGCAGCCAAGGGGAAAATCAGGCGGCCAGAGCAAAGTGTTGACCACACTTTCGCCCTAGTGTGCCGTACGGTCAAGAATCAGATACCTCTCAGTATCTGCCCCTCTGGGCCCTTGTGGCCTGTTACGGGACTGATATATATATATATATATATATATATATATATATATATATATATATATATATATATATATATATATATATATATATATACGTGCTAACTAAATTTATTTGCAACATCCATTCAATGAACGTCTTTGTATGTGCACTTCAAAATTACTTCTTTTTTACAAAAAGCGAAGAGAGAAGTTCCTGATAGGGATACCGGAATCTCGCAAAGGTCGGAAAAGTGCCCCAGGAAAAGCGAGACTATTTTGTTTTGCCATAGCAGCGCCATTACACTAGATGTCAAAATATCTTACCGCCTTTCCTCATCAACAGTCATACAACTTCCTCATAGGGAACCCGGAAGTTCCTCAATCGGCCCAAGATATGCCTCTTAAGGCCCTAGGCGTCCTTTATACAGCCCTAGACGTTTCGCATACGGCCCTAGATGTTTCTCTCGCGGCTTAAGATATGCCTCTTGAGGCCCTAGGCGTCCTTCAAACAACCCTAGACGATCCCATACGGCCCTAGATGTCCCTCAATCGGCTTAAGATAAGCCTCATAAGGCCCTAGGCGTCCTTCATACAGCCCTAGACGTTTCGCATATGGCCTTAGACATTCCTCTTACGGCATTAGACGTTCCTCATAAGGCCCTAGGTGTTCCTCTAACGGTTCTAAACGTTCCTGATAGGGCCCAACTCGTGCCTCATACGGCTCGAGGCCATGCTCATGCAATCGTTTCCTCGATTCTGATATCCTTCATCGCTGAAAATTGTGAAGCAACCGCGATAGTGAATAGCGCTTTCCTTGTTCATCGATGTTTAGCTGCTATGTTCTAAGTAAGTGGGGGTCAGGAAAAACTTTGCATACATTTATTGCGCTAAATATGACAGCTCTTTATGTAAAAAGTTTTCATTGCGTTTTAAAAAATAACAATTTTAAGAAAATATGAACTAGACAAGCCAATTTTGGTTTCTTGATTAAAAAAGTTTTCTGAATCTTTAAGAATAAATAAAAAAAAGTGCTGAAAAAAATGGTCGACTTAACCGGCAGAATAAGGCGGAAAGTTAATGAATGTCTTCAGCTTCATTTGTTATTCAAAAACTTTGATTAAATGACTTTTAATTTTTTGCCTTCCCCCTTACTCGAAATTAGGGAAGAAACGAGAATCTTAAACGGATAGAGGATTTTTGTCTGTGATATTCTTTTTCTTACTGGTCTACATTTCATCATGTATGTCTATTATATACATATGTATATATATATATATATATATATATATATATATATATATATATATATGCCTGTGTACATACTAGTTATGCTTTTATCTTAAAAATGGCTTCTTTTTTTTTATAATTACAACAATACGATATACATATTTCCAGTAATTTTCATTACAATGACTTTGTGAGGCATGATTTGGGAATATGTACAATTACATAACCCACTAGACTAACACGTTTTAAAAGAATATTGAAACAACTGTTAAAATTTAAAAGACAAAAATATATATTTTGTGCACTGTAGATGCTAAAGCAAATTGTCTCAAGGCCACCGCCGCTTCAGTCTTCTATAAGGATTTTCTGGATAGTACAACGAAGAGAGAGAATTTATCAAAGCATTCGGATGGTTAGGTAGATTGGAAATGAACTTCTGATAGACTTGACTTGGCCAGGGATTGGTTAAAGGGGATATTGAAGTCATTATAAAGGGTTAGGTTCGAGACGTAGTAAGGATCATTGAATATTCTTCGAAGGATTTTGGACTGAATTGTTTGTATTATGTAGAAATTGGAAGGTTTAGTGGAACCCCTGAGGTCTAGTCTATAAATCCATATTGGTAGGAGTATGTTATTGTTTATCGTTTGTTAGACAATGAAAGTTCCGTGCGTTTGTCCAATAAGCGTGATAAAAGTCTAAAACGTCTGTTTAGTTCCTCTCTTTTCTGTGTTATTTTTCGCCCGACATTTCGCATACCTTTTTGCACGACTTATCACGTAGTCTCTCTTCTCAGCCCTTTCACAGCTCTTTAGGCGCTTTGGTTTTTTTATTTTATTTTTTCCCCTTTCCTTTATGTTTAACATTTAGAATGTAATCATAAAAGATAGGATTTTTTTTAATATAAATTTATTTGCTTTTAAGTCACAAATCATAGCATTTATTATACAATACCGTTTGTTACAAAACTTAAAAATAAAACAGTAATACAAAAAAATAACACTAAAGTGTTAACATTGCCTGCTACGGGGATAATACTAATAGGTCTAAAAGTATTATTATTTTTAGGAACCGGTAATACTCTAGATATCTTCCACAATGACGGGAAATGACTTTCTTGAAAACATTTTTTATATAGGGAAGTTAAGAATTTTGGAAAAAGTTTGAAAATTTCTTGAAAGATATCTACAGTAATTCCATCAATTCCTGGGGCTTTATTTTTATTTAGTGATTGGATAGCATCCTTGATCTCTGTTATTGTTAACGGATCGTCTGGTAGTGTGTCAGGAAGTATATTCATTGATTCCCTTAAGGATTTATGATAGTCGTTGTCAAGTTCAGAATTATCTTTTATAAAAAATTGATTCATTAAATGCTATAAAGTCTCTTCTATATTTTTAGTGGAAGTTCCATTACCCTTAAAGCGGATCTAATGCAGGCAATGTACAAAATTCCAACTCGCAGGAACTGTGTCATCTTACTACTTATCTATCTGCGTTTTCGTACTTATTGCTAGTGACACTTGGAAAGCTTCGAATAAAAATAACAATTTTTTTTAGCAATTCGTGAAAAATTTCAACGGTTGAATTGTAAGGAGAATTGCTCTCCCATATGATGTTCGAGTCTAATAAATTTTGAATTTAATTTTCTACGTCTTAGTGTAAATTCTTTACTTCATAATTTGATAAAAAAAAATGATATAAATAAAGCAATAAAAATAGAATATATATTTATACTTAGCTTTTACTCACATTAAATAATAGTTCATAGCTATAGTTATTTATTCATTACCTTTAATAATATAAGCCCTTTCGCAATTCAGAGATGGATTAGCAAATTCGGCAACAACATAAAAGTCAGAAAAATAAGAAGTGACGGATCCCTGTTTGTGACGAGTCCTACCGGGGAAATCTCATCGAACATTCTCGAGTAGACGTACTTCTATCAACATAAAAATATCAGTGTTTCCACATAAGGCATTAAATTTCTCTAAAGGGATCTTCTCGTGTCCCGAAATAAATTAATTCAGAGATGAGATTATTTCAGAGGAACTTAAAGCTCAAAGTGTCGTAGAAATACGAAGTTTTTTAACCAGATCAGTTCCTCGCAGGACGATGTATGTAGCTATTTTCAATAGACCTACAATCCCCGAGGAAGATAAAGGTTCGCTATAGCACAATTTTGTCAGCTAGACTTACAAAATTGGAAAAATTGCTACAATCCATAAGCCACCGTTTTATGAACTCAGGAACTGATGGAAGATTACTTAAGTAAATTGGAGATTGAATGCAATGGAATTGATTCGACAGTTTCTGGTCAAACTATACATCTATTATCTAGTAGTAAGAAAGAAAAGGCAGATGCCAAAAACACAACGGATCTGAAAAATAATGACGTTTCAAGGAACGCAGGAAGAGGATGGCGAAGTCGAGGCCGCACCATTACTAAAAAAAAGTCCGACTCGCAGGAACTGCATCATCTTAGCGCGGTTCCGTTCTTATCCCTAGTCTCATTTGGAAAGATTAAAATAGAAACAGTTATTATTTTGGTTCCACCTTTCTTCAAAGGTCTTGATTTATGATCTTACCATGGGCCAACCCCAGAAAGGCCCCGCCTTCGATTTAAAAAAAAAAATTGATTTAAAAACGGATGTCAGATTCGTTTTTAGCTCACTAAAAAAACACTACATATATGTATATATATATATATATATATATATACATACTATAAATATACTTCTTCGCTGGCGTTCATATAAATGGTTTGTGAGACGGCTTCTCTCTCTAGCGGTGTACAAAGAAGCCATCTCACAAACCATATATATATATATATATATATATATATATATATATATATATATATATATATTTGAACAATGGTTATTTTCGTGATCTATAGGTTCTGAAATGTGAAAGTTTCTAGTCGGTACTTCCAGATTGCGTCAGGAGGTCAACCTGATAAGCGGGATTTCTCCCTATGGAGGGAGGAAGGAACCGCGCAAAAAAACGTATTGTTTCTAAAGGATTTTTTTTTTCGGTTCATCGTAGCCAGAGATGTAAACGCTTAACACTAATCGTGTCCTCGCACGTCAGCAAAAATGTATGCCTTTTGATATACTCAACCTTTTTTTATCTGAATAATATACAAAAACATAAAATGTATAAACAAATTAATTTTTATAGGTATTTTATACGTTTAAAGTAAGATTATAATGAGCGGTCCGCTGTGGCATACACCAGGATACTTATGTGGAGTGCAACTGGTATAGAGCTGTACGTCAGTACCACTGTGGTATGTAAAGAGCGGCTGTTCTGATACTGGCAAAAATTAGAAATCCTACCCTCCAAACAACTTTAGGGGAATGTAAGATTTCTAATTTTTGCCAGTATACAAAAAAAAAAAAAATAAATACAAACAACCCATTACTGCACCACTGCACAGTACAACAACTAATGTTTCTCTGATGTGTAATTTACTGGGTTCTCATAAAATTGGGTTTTAATTAAATTTTCTAGTTCCCAAAATTACGCTGATGGATTTCAACAGTAGAAAAACTCGAAAGACACGATACCTTTACCGATCAAAACTAATTACAACCATCCTCTGAACGATTTATTAACAAAACATGACCTAAAACTTGCACTGACTAACATACCCAATACTTTTCCGGGAAAAGACATAATCTGTTATCAAATGTTAAAGAACTTACCCAACTTGCTCTCAACGATCTTCTAAACATTTATGAATCCCGAACATCCCGTGATTCTTGGAGGGAATCTATTGTGGTACCTAGCATACTCATCGGCCCGAGACAGTGCTCTTAAAATGTTATATTACAGGACTTCGCAAGGGGGGGGGCGTTTAGATCTAGCCCGATTAGCAGTATTTAGGTGGAAGCAGGGGACCTGCATTAAAATACACGAGAGAGGCGTTATACTCGTCCTGAAGCACAAATATTCGAATATTACCTGCACAAATATGGTTCTGAATAACCTATTCTACAATAAATATATGCAAGATCGTACTAGACCGAAACCCCACATTGTCAGGTTTGAAGAATACATAAAAACATAACTACTGCCAATATACCATTAATTACGCACACATTACTACAGATACCTTCTTGGCAAATGTGAAATTTGACGACGGACACTACTTTGACGAACTACAGTAAATCTGACGAAACATCAAGACACATTTATATATTACGATTCAAAGAACTCCTCAACACGAACCCTGACAGCCTTTTCTCTTTTAGTGATGGCTCTCGGACTGAGCATGGAACTGGTCCTGCTGCAATAATCGGAGGAAAGGTTTTCCAACAGAAACTAGCAAAAGTATCAAGTTCATATTCTGCTCAACTTGAAGCAATGTTGTTAGCTTTAGGTAATATCGAACAAAATGGGGAGAGAACAGATATTTCGTTTACAAACTCTTTGAGTTCATTAAAAACATTGCAAAATACATACAGTACACACCCTTTGGCTATCAAAATTTTAAACGATGTTAGTTGACTCCAAAATTTAAATAAATGTGTAACTCTGGTATGGCTACCAGGACATGTGGCCATTATGGAAAGTAAAGACGTTGACAAACAAGCCAAAGAAAGGCCTGACGGCAAAAAATAAATACAAATTCAATGGCAGATAATGGAACAACATTAACGATAATAAACTGCGACAAATTAAACAAACAGTAGTAGAATGGCTATCCAGCTAAATAAGTAACCGGAAAGAAGACGTAGTTTTAACCCGACTCCGTATTGGTCATTCTCTACTTAGTCACGGAGACCTAATGACTAAACAAAACGTACCAATATGTAGACAGTGTAACGAACTACTGACCATAAGACATTTACTTACAGACTGCAGAGGACGAGAACCGACCTTACACTACTTCTGACTGATGGTAGCCATTACTTGGACACAATATTTAAACACTTACATAATACAGGTAGTATATATTTTAATGAAAATGCTCTTTTGGTGATGTTTTTTATTCTTTCTGTTTTGTTTTATGTTTCTTTACTTTTTATATCAGGGCTATATACATGTACAGGTATATATTTTTTCTATTTTTTTCAGTTTTCTTTTTATAAAATTAATGTTGTGTTTTCCCTTTTTCGACGTTATCATAATAATTTATTCTTCTTCTTTATTAGTATATTATTCTTTATTAACATATTAATCATTAAGTATTTTTGACCTTAATTTTATTACTGTGTCTGTCAATGTGCGATGTGATGCCTGTATTGCTGCAAGGGGCCAATTATTAGAAGAAGAAATTTTTATTTTATAATTATGTATGTGTACAGTTAAATGTTAAAATGTTTTAAGAAATGAAAATCTAATTTTATTAAGAATTGAAAGGTAGTATTTTATCACTTTCCTGCGAATAAAAATAGCTATTTTAAATGATGTGGAAGTTGCAGCTTTACAAGCCGTCACTTAGTTTTTTCGACCAAGATGATTTTTTGTTGTTTTTTTTTTTGGGGGGGGGGGGCTGTATGGTTAGAGAGGGGAAGATATAACATAAACATTTAATGATTTTTATACAGGCATTATGAAAGATTGCCTTTTCACAATTGTGTTTTAGTTTTTTGCGCCTTCTTTTTCGTACATGACGACTAGCGGACACATTTTTGTGACACTCTTTTGTAACGCTTAGGTCCACCCGACAAACCTATGTAATGTTCTCTAATACTTCGTACATGGCCACTGCCAGCGGACATTTTTTTGTGACAGTTTTGTGTAACGTTTTTTTTTCAGTTTAGTCACCGCTAAATCATATTTATGCTAATATATATATATATATATTACCTCTTTGGGGGTAATTGTGACGTCACTCTGGTTTTGGTTAGGTAAAACACGTGTTTATTTTAATATTTAACATATTAATAATTTAATCAAATAATTAAATACAACAACTAATAACATTAAAATAACTAATAAAATATTAAAATTATACGCTAACCTAGGAACTACTTTGTACATACTGTAATCTATCTTATCCTACATATATATACAATTAATACAAATGCTACTTGCGGATATCCATCACAACTCTTCATTAAACCTACTGATACGTTATTATAACAACACACAACCAAGCGTAAGTATTCACAAAAACACAGGTGAGCGTCCTATATTCGGAAACTGACTAACTGCTTAACCTCCTAGGCAGGAACCTTCCAGCTATATAGTCTACCATAGAGGTAGGATCTATATGCGCAGTTATTAGCCTATGACGAACCGCCACAGCACTCCCCCCTAATAACTGCGTCCAAAAATCTGACGTTTGGCTTAATGGTGCGGCCAAACCTACTCTTCACCGGGTGTACTGGTAGTCCTTCTTCCTTGTCCTCTTCTTTAGCGGCTGCAGTTGGTTCAATAGAGGTTTCAGGGTTATTAGCTGCTGTGGTCACTGTTCTGCTATCTTCATCCTGAGCAAGCAGGAAAGCTGGTTTCACTCTGTCTAGTGAAACTGTGAGCTCTCTGTTCGGCAACTGAAGTGTGCATAGCTTTTCGGTCCTCCGTAGAACAGGATAAGGTCCATTATACGGTGGGGTAAGACCCTTCTTCAACGTGTATTCCCTCAAAAATACAAATTTGCATGTCGCTAAAGCCTGATGTACAAACATCTTCTTACTAGCTCGAAATGGGGCTGGACGTAGATGGCTTTTATCTTCCTTCAACCGGCGAACAAATTCTGGTACGGTATAACGTCCGAGAGATGGAGCTAAGAACTCACCAGGCAACCGCAAGTTCTGACCATAAACTGATTCCGCGACACTGAAACCTGTGTCATCTCTTATCACGGTCCTCAATCCTAGAAGAACTGTAGGAAGCAGGTTAGCCCAATTTTCCACACCCAGGTGTGCGATCAAAGCTGCTTTCAAAGACCTATGCCATCTTTCCATACACCCGTTAGATTGAGGGTGGTATGGGGATGTCCTGATCTTGTTGGTACCAAGGAACCGAGTAAGACAACAAAAGAGCTCACTCTCGAATTGCCTCCCTTGGTCCGTAATCAATCTAGATGGCACACCAAATCGAGACACCCATCCATGGTAAAATGTTTCTGCTTCCGACCAGCGCGTATATCTGTCAATCATCGTGACCAGATACCGCTTACCTTTTGAGGCGGTAACGGTCCGACGATATCCAAATGGACGTGCTCAAACCGCTCAGCGAATACAAAGTTACCAGGGCTTGTAATCGTGTGTCTTCCAACTTTACCTCGCTGGCATCCAATACATGTCTTTGCCCAAGCGCTGACATCCTTATTTAAACTTGGCCAAAAGTACTTCTGAGCGACAGATTTTCGGGATGCTCTTACTCCGGGGTGGCTCGCATTATGCAGATCGATGATCTCCCGACGAAGTGCTGCTGCCGGAACGTAGACTCGCACTTGCTTCTGGGATGTCCCACACAGGATAGGTTCGGCTGCTCCAGGTAAGCTGATCAATTTCAACTCCAAATTCTCCTGCTTCTTCGGAGCTTCGACCTCCAGATCCTTCTTCTGTAGAGCTGCAAGCCTATCCAAATCGCTAGCAAGATGAATAGCTTCCACGCGTGATAAAGCGTCAGCTACCTGGTTGTTCTCACCATCAACGTGCTGAATATTGGTCGAAAATTGGGAAATAAAATTTAACCATCTCATCCTAATCGGAGATGCTGTAGAGGCATAGCGTAGACGAGTGGTCTGTGATCCGTAAAAATGACAAAGCTCCTCCCTTCGATGATAGGTCGGAAGTATCGCACAGCTGAATATATAGCCAGGAGTTCGCGATCGTATGCTGAATATGTACCTTGCGCCTCCGATAATGCTTTTGAGTAAAATCCCAAAGGTGTCCAATGATCTTCTTCCCACTGCTGAAGAACTGCTCCCATACAACTGCTGGACGCATCGCAAGCCAATGATAATTTGGCATCTGGTTTGGGATGAGCAAGCAATGCTGCTGACTTTAAGCCTACAGCGCTCAAATGCCTCAGTGCTCTCCTCCGTCCACTCAATCAGTGATTTGTCATTTTTCTTAGAGCCTTGGAGATATCGGTTGAGAATCCGTTGTACCGCAGCGGCCTTGGGAATACAGCGACGATAAAAATTAATCATCCCCAAAAATCTGCGTAACGATCTAACGTCCTGGGGCTTTCGATATTCGGCAACGGCCTGAACTTTTGCTTCCTGCGGCCTTATTCCCTCCGGTGTTATGTGATAACCAAGGAAATCGATCTCACTCAAACCAAATTGACACTTATCTGGGTTAAGTGTCAGACCATAATCGTTCAACCTTTTGAACACCTCCCGTTGATGATCGATGTGCTCCTTGAGAAATCTAGCCTTGAGAAATGTGTCTTACCGTACAGGTTGTTGCGAAAGTCCATTATATTTGGAACGCCATATCGGTCAGGCACTGTCTGAGAATTAAGTTGGCGGAAGTCTCCACATGGACGAACTTTTCCATCTTCCTTGTCCACAACGTGCAAAGCACTCGACCATTGGCTCTTAGATGGACGACATATACCCATTTCCACCATATGATTAAACTCCTCCTTCACCTTCAGGTACTTATCAGGGGGTACTCTTCTAGCCTTCGCAGAGACAGGATGTCCGGTCGTTTCAATGAAGTGAACGGTGTCATGCTTCACCGGCTCCTTCATGGAACTTGGTCTGGTAATGTCCGGAAATTCGCGAAGCAAGGAGGCGTACGGGTGTCCTTCGGGAACGGCTGAGATAGATGCTGGAATCTCGTTGATGATTTTGCCTCTAGAAGTCAACCCTGTTGTTTTGTCATTCAGTTGTCGACCCTTGAGATCAACCATCAGGTTGTAGTAGTACATAAAGTCCGCTCCGATAATAGCTCTTGGTATGTCCGCAATTACGAAAGGCCATTTAAAAGAACGACGAAGTCCAAGGTCCAACTTCAAAGATTTCTCACCGTAGGTCTTAATCTTGGTACCGTTTGCAGCATATAAAGTAAAATCCTTCTGGACAGGCTTCATGCACTTCCTTGTAGGAATAACAGAAATTGCTGCGCCAGTGTCGATTAGCAGAGAAAGTCCTGTTCTCTTATCCTGTCCAAAAAGACGGCGTTGTGCAATACTGCTGGCACCGGCACACGCCACTTCCGGGCCATCAGCTTAGACCGTGATAAGAGATGACACAGGTTTCAGTATCGCGGAATCAGTTTATGGTCAGAACTTGCGGTTGCCTGGTGAGTTCTTAGCTCCATCTCTCGGACGTTATACCGTACCAGAATTTGTTCGCCGGTTGAAGGAAGATTTAAGCCATCTACGTCCAGCCCCATTTCGAGCTAGTAAGAAGATGTTTGTACATCAGGCTTTAGCGACATGCAAATTTGTATTTTTGAGGGAAGACACGTTGAAGAAGGGTCTTACCCCACCGTATAATGGACCTTATCCTGTTCTACGGAGGACCGAAAAGCTATGCACACTTCAGTTGGCATTTTAGAAAAGGGTGGCAACCTGTAGATAGCCCGGTGTTAATACCCTAATGTTGATACTCCGTTAAACACACACACAAAAAAAAACATAACATTTCAGCTTGCTTTAGAAGAAGTATTAAAGCGCTTGAATGGCTCTCTGCCAATTTCTTATCAGTATTTACTAGCAATTAGCTCTTGTCGATTTATATAATTAATGTTTACTCTAGGTTGATATTAGTTACTGACAGCTTCATCGGATCCAGTTACTCCCCCTGATAAGCTATCTCTCGGGTTTCTACCCAGTTTTCCCCCGTAGATATAGTCTCAAAGTCAAGTTCCCTCCGAGCAATGAGAACTTGCTACAAAACTAATTATCAATCCTGTTTTGCCGAGACAATAACAACCCCCGTCCCTCTCTCCCTCTGGAATTAGAACCTCTCCTCTGACTTGACAATTCAACTTAAACTCATTTAATCAAAATTCTTGATTCCAGACAGCCAATCTCGGCTCGTCGGAACTCCGGGTCTTCAAATATCATTTTCCCGAAATGATATTCAAGATTTTGAAGGTTTTTGTTGTTAACAGTAACAAAATATTTGTAGGGGATAGCATTTTTCGGGGTGTTTCTCAATATTTTGTACATTGAACATAAATAAGCCATAGCGTAGACCCCCGAATATAAGTTCCGGTATCAATACTGTGGCAAAACGCAATAAATGAAAGTCGTACTCAGCGATTTTGAGCATCCAAATCACTTCCACAGTCACTACACGAAGCCGGGTGTCCGCAACACCGAGAGGTCAGTAAGCAATCTTGCGGGAAAAAAAGAGACGAGGTTCTAGACCTTCACGATTCGGAGATACATTTCTCCTCTGGAGCACTTAAACAATTCACACTTTTCAGCTCGGAAAATCATAGCACACTTCTCAAATCGGATTACGTCGGGCTAGCAGTTTCGCAAGCAAGGTACGATTCGCACACAATAACAAAACCAATGACCATGGGCGTATATAGAAAATAATTTCGGACGGGGGCTGGGAAAATTTCGGGGGCTGAGACCATTTCCGGTGTATGGAATACTAACAATTTAGATCTTGGATGAGTTTTTAATAACCTAGAGGAGGAAATTTTGCAGGGAACAAATTTTTATTCTGAAAGGTTGTCTTCTTAGGGTTGCCACCCTAAAGATGCTTTTCTTCTTTTCAACTCTTCCAACAGTGGCGCCGCCTACCTCACCGGGGCGAACTACCCCCGGTCAAGTCGACACAGACGAAGTCCACCCCACTTTAAGACAGCGTGTACAGTCAAGAATCCATCTCGCTACACAGCGTGTAAAGTAAATTTTGTTCTTTTTCACCGGGTTCAATACACCATGGCCGAGTAGTCACCTAAAACCACCTGTGCAACATCTTGATTCAGTTCAGGCTCTACGTCATACCCCTATGTGCAGATCTCGTAAAAATGTACCGCCAGATCCTGCTGCATCCATCTGATAGACGATTCCAGCAAATCCTTTGGCGTGAAAGGCCTTCAGATTAGATTCAGGAATTCGAGCTGAACACGGTTACATATGGTGTCAAGTCGAGCGCATTTCAAGCCATCCGAACCATCAAGCAACTCGTCATCGATGAAGGCGCAAACTATCCTATTGCAGCAGGCCTTGTCTTGAAGGACATGTATGTAGACGACATCGCCAGCGGCGCCGATACCATGGAAGAAGCCATGCAATTGCAGAGTGAATTGCAAGCTTTGTTCCAGAGGGGAGGTTTCACCCTTGGTAAGTGGGCCTCCACAATCTCTGATATAATTCCTGCCGACGCGGACACGGTTTCATCCAAAACTCTCCAATCCCCAGATGATCATTGCTTAAAGATTCTTGGCCTTATCTGGAACTCTAGGGATGACGTATTTTCATATACTGTGCGCTCACCGCCAACGCATGGTGTCACAAAGCGTGCTATGCTGTCCGCTGTGGCAAGAACGTTCGACCCTTTGGGTTTGCTCTCCCCTGTCATATTTCTCGCAAAGACTCTAATTCAGGATGTATGGAGGACCAAACTTGGATGGGATGACTTGCTCAAGGGAGAACTCCTAGAAAACTGGAAGAATTTAACAAACGATTGGTGCGACTTGTCACAACTCTCAATACCACGCTACATATCCTTTCCTAATGCTCAGTTCACCGTGATAGGCTTTTGTGATGCCTCCCAGAAAGGTTATGCAGCAGCGTTGTACTTGCGAGCAGAAGCTCCTAGTGGCGACGTGAAGGTCTCCCTAATCAAGGCCAAAACGAAGGTGGCCCCCTTGAAATACACATCTATCCCCAGACTAGAGCTCTGTGGTGCACTTCTTCTCTCTCGTCTGGTATCCTCCGTTCCAGACACACTAAAGCGTGAAGTCATTTGTTTCTCTGACTCCAAAGTTGTTCTCGACTGGTTAGCAACCCCGGTGCATACTCTGAAGGTGTTCGAGGCTAACCGAGTGTCCCAAATTGCGAAAACCGTCCCTGACAACTATTGGCGCCACGTACCGTCAGAGGAGAATCCCGCCGATCTGGCGTCCCGCGGCTGCACCCCCTCCCGGCTTAAGGACAAAGGACTCTGGTGGAACGTACCACCCTGGCTATGCTCTCCCACTAGCGACTGGTTTCAGCCCACCGAAACAAGGGTTTCAATGAGTGCATTTTCTCAGCCGAGCAAAGAGCAGGAACTCACGCATGATTGGACCAAGAGATTTTCTACCTACGTCGCCTTAATTCGAGCCATCGCCAGAGTCTTGCGCTATACGAAACGAACCCTTCGTAGATTAAGGAACCCTCCTCAAAGGCAGCCTGACACACCATCCTCTTGCCTTGAAGCCATTTCATCCGAGGAGTTTCGTGACGCCGAACTTAGAGTCATCAGGTTCACACAAAACTTGTACCTGCCCAAAGAACTGTTCAACGAACCTGATACGACACCCAAGACCTACGCTCCACTCTCACCATTCCTTGATGAACGACGAGTTCTCAGGGTGGGCGGAAGGCTACATAACGCTCCAATTGAGTCATCGCGGAAGCATTCCATTTTGCTCTATTTTATTGTATATTTGTTCATATTTCTTTTCTATTCTCGTTCTCTCCAGATGGAATTACATGTATTTTTTTTCTTTTTCATCCCTTTGTCTATGTCTAATTGACCCTTATTCGTTCTTCCCTTGAAGGCATTGCATATATATATATTTTATTTCTTACTTTTCTTGTCAAGTTGACTAACTTATTTATTTACATTATCATATTTTTTTTTCTTTTCTTTAAATTATCACATTGGGTGAAGCTCACTAAATTACAAATGTATTTTTTTTCTTTAAATTATTACGAACAATTTAGGTGGGCGGTTTGTTTAGGGTTGCCACCCTAAAGATGCTTTTCTTCTTTTCAACTCTTCCAACAGTGGCGCCGCCTACCTCACCGGGGCGAACTACCCCCGGTCAAGTCGACACAGACGAAGTCCACCCCGCTTTAAGACAGCGTGTACAGTCAAGAATCCATCTCGCTACACAGCGTGTAAAGTAAATTTTGTTCTTTTTCACCGGCTTCAATACACCATGGCCGAGTAGTCACCTAAAACCACCGGGCAGTGGAGGAGCAAAGACATACAGTTGACCATAAATGAGGAAACAGGGAGAGATACACCCCTTCTATACAACAAGGCACCATCAACAGGTACATGTTTAATGTAATTTCATGGATCTCCAGCAGCCCATCTTCATCACCACTTCATCAGCTCATCATTATTTCAACTCATAAGTCCCACCACTTTCAAAATTTCATTAATATACTAACCAACATTTGTTTCTGATTTTGGCAATCCCCCCCCCCACTCTTCATTTGTACTCAATAAATATAAATTATCAACTCATTATTCATACAGTCCACTTATTTATCCAGCCCCACAAAATATTACTTCCACATCATACCATATAAAAAATGGTGGTGTGGCACTCCTTTTTACATGGTCGACCGGGCCGGATATTTTTCAGTTTTCTCTAAAGTAGATAATTTATATTTATTTCAAAAAATGCTACATATGAGCCATTAGCAACAAGTAGCTGATATTTTGTCTCAGCATTTCACTTTTTCTATATGCACTTACCTTGCATATATCTCATTGTTCATACAGTTAAATGGCTCAAATAAAATTAATTGTTTAACCATTTCATCTGTGTTAATTATTTCTATGATAATGGTTTTCTAAATCTAAAGTGGGCATAAAATCAGTATTTATTAATTATTGTGAGGTGAGCTTCTAATATACATTAACTTATGCTATTAGTGTTAAATTCATATTGAAACATCATTAAATTAAATTGTTTATTTTCCATTAACTCAAGTAATTTCTAATTTTAACACTATTTCAAGGCTGATTTTTTAAATTAAATTTTGCAAAGGTAAATAACCTTCACTTGATACATACTGAGATGATTTTTTTTCTCTTATTTCAAATCTTAGCTGTTAAATCTTAAATCTTTCACAGCATTTGTTAATTAATTATTCTTTCTGTGATAAGGTTTAATAAAATCATCTTGAACACTTAGTTATTTTATTTATTAAGTGAATACATACAATCATTAGGACTCATATTTTACATTATCATTTCTTAATGTCCTTTATTTCACATAATTCACAATATATGCTTCAATTATCACATTTCACTATTGATCAACCACTAGTTTTCAATTATTTCTTCACAAATTCTGCAGAACAACTTAATTTATTCCAGCTTCTTGATCCACATTGTTTACATGGCAGGTAACCTCCCTACTGGTCTCCCGCTTGCCGGCTTCCAGCGAGGTAGGCACTCCCGCGCTTTCTCAATCAAGAGCTGGTCTTTCTCATGCCTGTGACGTCACGGTGTATTCTTCTTGTGGCGTCTCACAGCGCTAGCTTGTTCTTTTTCATTCAGATTTGTCCTTGTGTTGATCATATTGCTTTAATTCATTTCTATATGTGTTTGAGCATTATTCAATTATTTCATGTGATTTATCTCATTTTCTATTTTGTATTTTTCTTATTGCTGACATGTTGGGCTGCTGTTTAATTTCTCTTGTATCTCCTCTCCTTTTATCGGCCAGCTTTGTCTTCTAACCTCCCGCCCGGTAGGTTGCTTATTTTGTCATCCTTTCATCCATTCGATTTATTTGACAAAAACACCATGTCTGATAAATTGGCGTTATCATTAGAACGGCGGCTACGCAGTTTAGCCCGTAGCATCACCGGCATCATCAACACATTGAAGGCCACCGCGGATGATGATGTCCACCTCCTTGAGGCGTCTCTTGACACAGCGCGCTCTTTCTGGAAGCTGTACCAGGAATCCTTTCTACAGCGCGAGGAACTATCCGGCGAACCCGAAGTGAGCCCTTTTCCCGCCGAATCATGGAATGCACAGTTTCTTTTGTTTCAAACCGAGATGATCACCCATGAGGCCAAACTCCTTAGGCTCAAAGACGCAGCATGCAGAGCCGCTAGAGTTTGTGAAGCGGTACCACAGCCTGACGACCTTCCAAATGCTACCTGCAACGGAGGCCACACCCGTCTGCAGCTTCCCAGGATTCCTATTCCTTTCTTCTCAGGCGACATTCTCAAATGGACACATTTTCGAGACACCTTCGCCTCTATGGTGCACGATGATCCTGGCTTGTCTAATGTAGAGAAGTTCCACTATTTATTAGGAGCATTGAAGGGAGAAGCCGCTGCTCTCGTATCCCGCTTTCCTGTTGAAGACTACTCCTACGTCCAGGCTTGGGAAAAGGTGCTCAAAACCTATGACAATCCCCGAATTTTAGCCAGTCTTCTAATTCATCGTATAGTGGACTGTGAAATCAAGACCAACCGGAGTGAACTACAACGGTACGATGAGTTCCTCAAAACTAGAACACACTGAGGAGTTTCTTCTATCTTCGCTTGCTTTACGAGCCTTAGACGCCGACACTCGAAAGGACTTCGAGTTAGACATCAAATCGGTCAAAGGTTTCCCCACTGCTGATGATGTCATCAACTTCGTGCGGGAACGCAGGACAGCCTTAATGATGTCGTTCCGCGCATCGACCACGTCTTCAGCAAGTCGTATTTCTACAAGGAAATCTTCTACCAGTCCTCGTTACCCCAACAGAAGAGCCACCATATACAATCCTGTCTCTCTTCACGCCAGTTACGCCGACACAAGATGCAAAGATGGCTGTCAAGATGTAACTTCAGGCGGTGAATCTAGTTCTCAGAATCTCAGTAAGCCTCCTGCTCTGAAACAAACCATTAGATGTCCCTCTTGCCAAGAAGCGCACTATTTAGGTCTTTGTCCAAGGTTTCAAGATCTTCCGCCCAGCAAGAGAGCAGAGCTTGCTAAGTCTCTTCATGTTTGTTTTAATTGCTTGAGAACAGGCCACGGGGTAACTCGTTGCTCCTCCAAATTTAGATGCAGACATTGCAAGGGTAAACACCACACCCTCATTCACTCCAAGACCAGGAATGTGGCAGAGGTCAAGGATGAGAACCGCGACCAGACAGAGCCTGAAATCTTCACAGGATTTGGATCGACTCGTCAATCCATCAACCCGAGCAATGGTACGGTTGTGCTTGGGACCGCCAAGGTCCTCGTGATGAGTGATAATGGAGATTTTCAAATGGCGAGGGCAGTTCTTGACTCAGGAAGCCAGAACACATTCATAACCACATCACTTGCAAACAAACTCAAGTCGAAAATTGTTCCATTCGAGGGCTCCATTACGAGCCTCGGCGAGTATGCTCTCCCAAAATCACAGCTTAGAGGCTCCATCAATTGCGATATCCAATCTTCGCGAGGCAATCACGAATATCCGGTAAAACCCATCGTGATTGATCGAATAACGTCTGTTCTTCCAGGTCGCCGCATACCTCTGAGCATCGCCGAAAAATTCCGCCACCTACCCCTGGCCGATCACGATTTTTGCTGTCCTGGACCAGTAGATCTTCTGATTGGAGGCGATATCTACACTCGAGTCATCACGGGAGCTCCTTACCACTCAGAAGTTGAGGATTTGTACTTGACTCCCACAGTATTTGGTCTCATCATATCGGGATCTCTGAACGAGGACCCATCCAACTCCAGCTTCTCATTCTTTACGGAATCCCAGCTCAATGTAGAAAACCAGTTAAAACGGTTCTGGGAAATCGAAGAGCCTCTACCTACAGATAGGAGCGACCCACAAGACAAATTCTGCGAGGAACATTTTCTTCGCACCCACTCGCGTTCCTCCGATGGCAGGTACATCGTAAACTTTCAGAAAAATACTCGGAATTTATGACAGAGTATCATAAGTTAGGGCATATGTCACCAGCAATTGAATCATCTTCATATCTCATACCCCACCACGGTGTTTGGCAGGACGGCACGCAAGGCCGAAAGCTGCGAGTGGTCTTTGATGGCTCGTGTCAGTCTTCGATTCAAAGCTTGAACGATGCCCTCCTATCAGGCCCCAGTCTGCAAGGTGACCTGTGCAACATCTTGATTCAGTTCAGGCTCTACGTCATACCCCTATGTGCAGATCTCGTAAAAATGTACCGCCAGATCCTGCTGCATCCATCTGATAGACGATTCCAGCAAATCCTTTGGCGTGAAAGGCCTTCAGATTCGATTCAGGAATTCGAGCTGAACACGGTTACATATGGTGTCAAGTCGAGCGCATTTCAAGCCATCCGAACCATCAAGCAACTCGTCATCGATGAAGGCGCAAACTATCCTATTGCAGCAGGCCTTGTCTTGAAGGACATGTATGTAGACGACATCGCCAGCGGCGCCGATACCATGGAAGAAGCCATGCAATTGCAGAGTGAATTGCAAGCTTTGTTCCAGAGGGGAGGTTTCACCCTTGGTAAGTGGGCCTCCACAATCTCTGATATAATTCCTGCCGACGTGGACACGGTTTCATCCAAAACTCTCCAATCCCCAGATGATCATTGCTTAAAGATTCTTGGCCTTATCTGGAACTCTAGGGATGACGTATTTTCATATACTGTGCGCTCACCGCCAACGCATGGTGTCACAAAGCGTGCTATGCTGTCCGCTGTGGCAAGAACGTTCGACCCTTTGGGTTGCTCTCCCCTCTCATATTTCTCGCAAAGACTCTAATTCAGGATGTATGGAGGACCAAACTTGGATGGGATGACTTGCTCAAGGGAGAACTCCTAGAAAACTGGAAGAATTTAACAAAAGCTTGGTGCGACTTGTCACAACTCTCAATACCACGCTACATATCCTTTCCTAATGCTCAGTTCACCGTGATAGGCTTTTGTGATGCCTCCCAGAAAGGTTATGCAGCAGCGTTGTACTTGCGAGCAGAAGCTCCTAGTGGCGACGTGAAGGTCTCCCTAATCAAGGCCAAAACGAAGGTGGCCCCCTTGAAATACACATCTATCCCCAGACTAGAGCTCTGTGGTGCACTTCTTCTCTCTCGTCTGGTATCCTCCGTTCCAGACACACTAAAGCGTGAAGTCATTTGTTTCTCTGACTCCAAAGTTGTTCTCGACTGGTTAGCAACCCCGGTGCATACTCTGAAGGTGTTCTAGGCTAACCGAGTGTCCCAAATTGCGAAAACCGTCCCTGACAACTATTGGCGCCACGTACCGTCAGAGGAGAATCCCGCCGATCTGGCGTCCCGCGGCTGCACCCCCTCCCGGCTTAAGGACAAAGGACTCTGGTGGAACGTACCACCCTGGCTATGCTCTCCCATGTTTAATGTAATTTCATGGATCTCCAGCAGCCCATCTTCATCACCACTTCATCAGCTCATCATTATTTCAACTCATAAGTCCCACCACTTTCAAAATTTCATTAATATACTAACCAACATTTGTTTCTGATTTTGGCAATCCCCCCCCCACTCTTCATTTGTACTCAATAAGTATAAATTATCAACTCATTATTCATACAGTCCACTTATTTATCCAGCCCCACAAAATATTACTTCCACATCATACCATATAAAAAATGGTGGTGTGGCACTCCTTTTTACATTATGGTCTCTTCATTCAATTATAAACAGGCGAGGAAAACTACTGGTCGAAGCGATGGAATTTTCATGTCTTGTTTTATGCAATGGCCGCTCTCTTTCGGACAGACCTGGAAAGTATACTTTCATATCGAGCCTGGGAAAAAGTACTATAGACCTTGTCTGGATAAATCATAATACCTTAGATATATTTGGAGATATGAATGTAATAGTTATTTCTGACTCTATTGACCACTTGGGTTGCAGTACTTCTCTACACTTACCCTCTATATATGCTCTCCTGGATCCAGTACATGAATTAACGGATAAGACGCCAGATAATTTTAGAATCCGAATAAAATGGGAAGAATCTAAAGTAAATGAGTTTAAAAGCTTGTTATTGAGCTCTAATAGAATATACTTTAACTCTAAAGAGGCAAATCTATTATATGAGAACTTCATTACATGTATGGAGGAATGTATGACCACAGCAGGGCTAATGTTTCAGTAAAAAATACTGAAGAACTCTCAACACAAGGCAAAGCAACCGTGGTTTGATCAGGACTGTAGAAAGTCCAAGAGAGAGCTGGGACAAAAGTATAGGGCTATGACTAGATTTAATTTTTCTAATGAGAGAACAGAGGAGTATATTCATTCCAGAAATTTATACAGGAAATTAATAAGACAAAAGAAAATTGAACTCCGATTACTCACAATAAATAATCTCAGAGAGGTTAGAAATAGCAAACAGTTTTGGACTACTATAAATTCTCTGAAACCATATAAAAGCCAATTTAACGAAATAGGAATAGAAGAATGGAGCAAATTTTATATATCACACTATGGCAAAAAAACTATCTACGAAAATCAATTTTACTCAGTCACTCATCCATATCTTGAAAGAAACATAACATTAGAAGAGTTACAATATTGCATCCAACAATCCAAGAATCAAAAAGCTCCTGGCTTCGACAATATTATATACGAAACCTTCAAAAGTCTCACTCCGGAGTGGGAGCATTATCTTCTCAATCTATTTAATAAAGTGATGAAGAGTGAGAGACTCCCTCAGTAGTGGTCTAAATCAAAACTACATTTGCTATTCAAGAAAGGAGACAGGAAAGATACGGATAATTACAGAGGAATATCGCTCTTAAATACAATCCTCAAATTATTCACCAGTATTCTAGCAAGGAGGATTATTCAATGGGCCGAATCTGAATGGCTTATACCTGAAGAACAAGCAGGGTTTAGGAGTGGCAGAGGATGTACGGACCATATTTTCACATTAATGTCTCTGGTCGGTATTAAATTTAGATCAGAAGGCAGCTATTTATATGCTGCATTTATAGACTTTAGGAAAGCCTTCGACTCCATCAGCCACAATCTACTATGGGAGAAACTCTTTTTATTCGGACTTGGAGGGAAACTTATAAGAATAATGAAGCTGCTGTATGACATTGCTACAACTCAAATCACAATCAAAGGACAACTCTCAGAAAACATTGATATAACATCTGGCCTTTTGCAAGGGGAAAGCCTTAGCCCAACACTTTTTATCCTCTTCATATCTGATATAATCCAATTTTTCCAAGATAATGGAGCCACAGGTATAAGCATCGACAGCACTCATGAAGTAAAAATGCTCTTACTAGCAGATGACATTATTCTTCTAAGTAACACTTGGCAAGAAGCACAAAAGAAATTGAACATCCTACAACAGTACTGCGAAAAGAACTCCCTAATTGTAAACGAGAAAAAATCCAAGGTTGTGGTATTCCATAAATCCCCTAGGATGAAGAAACTCAAGCCACTTTACTGGCAGGAGAAAAAGCTGGAATAAACCAAGGCCTATACTTACTTAGGAGTACCTTACACTTCCTCAGGAAAATTTAGTAAGGCATCTGAACATTTTATCCAGAAGTCCTCTGTTGCCATGGGAATAGTACTGGAGATTTTGCGAAAAGGCAGAAGCGATTCATGGGAAACAAAAACAGCTCTTTTCGATTCTATGGTGACTTCAACCCTTCTCTACTCCTCTGAAATATGGAGTTTGAGATACTTGGATGCAATTGAAGTGGTGCAGCTAAAGTTCCTGAAGCAACTATTTAGGTGGCGAAGGAACACTGCCAACTACATTGTACGTCTCGAAACAGGCAGAAACACCTTGAGTGTCAGGGTTATGAAGAGAGTTATAAATTACTGGTATAAATTGGTTCTTATGCCTGAAGAGAGGTTACCAAGACTCTGCTTCAACAAGCTAATTTCGCTGGATACAATGAATCCTGATTTAAACTTTAATTGGGACACACAAGTCAGAACAATAGCTGCTCACTATGGCTGTAAAGAAGAATTTGATACAATATACTCAACCGGGCTATTAAAATATAGCGATGAAATAATAGAAAAAATAAAAAAATCATAATTTATCAACTGACATCAATCTATCAATAAACTCCACCTACAATCCACATTATAGAACTATTTCCAGCTTCAATATTTCCAGCCCAGAGTCCTATTTGATCTATAGAACAAACATATATAAGCTAAGAGCAGTAAGTCAGTTGAGAGTGGCAAGTTCCGAATTTATTAAGCTCTGCACAAAAAACAAAACTTTCTTCTTAAAATCTCAGGAAACCTGCATTTTTTGTAATCAAGTTATCTCTAACACCTTGCTCCACTTCCTTCTGTACTGTGAAAATCTAATAGAAAACCGACACAAATATTTAAGACCATTTCTCTCTGCTACAAGTGATATCCACAAAATACAAGATATACTTGAAATAGATAACGCCGACAAACTCAACAAGATCTACTCCTTCATAATGTCAGCATCCAATTCACTCAAATTTTTAAACAATGATGATCCACATAACAATCCAGTTCTATGACTATGGCCAGTTCAATTAATTCCTTTTTTTTTTTTTTTTTTTTTTTTTTTTTTTGTGTTTTTGTTTGGTTTTGTTTTTTCATTTATTTTCTTCTACTATTCATAAAGGTTGTTTTCTTTTTTTTGCTTTGTTCTTTTATGTTATTCTTCTTATTTTTTGTGGTTTTATTGAAAATGTAAAGATAAATAATTTGAAACGCAATGAAGTATCATTATTTAGTTCTTTTTGTTTTTTGTTTTTTATTACAAATAATTGTAGAGTTATGATTAACCGGACTCATGTGGGTGAAATGTTATTTTTTATTTATATATGTATGATTTGTACAAGATTGTAAATCTTTAACAAATAAAATTTTATTCTATTCCATTCTATTCCATGACAGCAAATTAAAATGATATAAATTTAAATATTAAAAGTGAAATTAAGTTAGGCTTGCGATGGACAAAACGTTATGAAACAATAAAAATGATATAAAACTCCATGGTTGCTGCCGTCTCCTTAATGGAACATATTTTTTTAAAGGTTCTAAGATTGAGGGCTTGGAGGTATAATTTATGATAATAAAGTAAATATTTTTGGTACAAATCTAGAAGAGAATGTAATTGATTCCTTCTGGAAGTTATTCATAATGGGTATTACTATCATATTTTTTCAAATTAAATGTGCCTTTTGACCCTTTTCATAATTAAAATTGTTGAGATAAGAAATGATTTCAAAGTAGTAAAAGTGTGGGAGATTCATAAAAGCATGTCAAGTTCATATTCATTTATTACACACACAAACAGCAAGATGTACATCACTTCACATTATAAATTGTATAACCGACAAAAATGTACCTCCCTAAGGCAGGAAGTATGAACAATATATGAAATATAAAATATCAAATTTAACTTATTTCTGAATTTCTCAAATGTTTCTTTACACAATGAGTTTGTAAGCATAAATGCGACAATATAACTGAACAGACTTACGACCATCTCCTGTATGACTGTACATTACTGGACGGACCCAGGACAAAACTCATTAAGGACATTACCTTACAGGACGGAACTTGGCCCACTGACAAACCTGACTTACTACTTACATGTTTTAAGGAATTTGATGCATTTATTAAACAACTGGACCTAAACAATTTTAATCAACTCATCTGAATGCCCACATATGTACTATGTTATTTACATATGTATATATTTTTGTTTATTTTCATTTTTATTTTATTTTATTAGTTTTCGTTTTATTTTTATTATTGTCATTTAATTTCATTATTCATACTAATTGTAAAAGAATTCATTATTTTATGTACTTGCCTAATCAAAATACGTGTAGTATCCAAAAAGGATAACATATGTAGTTGAATAAACTCCCACGAGTTGGAAATTTGGTTTCGAAGTGGAAATTTCGACCTTGACAACGAGGAGCGAGGAAGGCCAGAAACCCAGCTTTACAATGACCACCTGAAAGAAAGGGTTGAAGCTTGTCCCTCAATAAGCACTAGGGAATATGCCAAGTAACTCGGAGTTTCATGACATTTGAAGGAAATCGGCAAGTCCAAAACTGACATTTCATACGGTACAGCCTGATTTTATCAAACAAATCATCAACATACTTTAGGAGAACCTTTGGTTTAATGTTTGTAATATTAATTGTTGATTTCAATAATTTATTGAAAACAATTCCTGATAAATTAATATTGACCACCCCTCCCATTGACAAACCCATAATTTGCTTATAAAACTTTATTAAATGTAAAGAAGCCATTTCCTATACAATATTTTATACCATCCATGTATAGACTCCTATTTTTTATACATTTATTTAACTTTATTTTATCCCATCCATCATTTATTATCTTATAAATTTCCTGTGCGGGACACTAGTAAAAAGTGATTCCACCTTAATGTTTTTTAATACATACCTCTTTCGCTTCAATAGAATTTTTTATATCAAAAGGGTTATCTCTATTTATCTCATCAAATTTCTATTTATCAGAACATCTTATCTCTGATCTTAAAAAAAAAAACACGGAGATAATATGGTTAGTTCTATAGTCAGGCTGATTGATTATCTTATATAAAATTATATTTGATTATACAATTTTTAATATGATTTTGTTTATTTTTCAGGGAATTGATGATTGGTGATAATGCTTGAGCAAATACAGGGTGATTGGCTGTGGACACCTGGTGAGTTGCCAAAATATCATACGGTCTATTAACCTTTTACTTGCCGTTGTTCCAGAAGTGGATCATATATTAATACAATTTTTTTTTTTCAACTTAATAATTATTTTTCTTCAAAAACAAATTTTATCCATCAAAACAAAGGTAGAAATAGTTTTTTTAAAATTGTTTGAATAAAGATTTTATCACATTTAGTTCGGCAAAACAAAAAAGTTTCTGATTTTTTTGACGTGTACTCATTATTTTTTTTTCAGTGGTACAGCAATGAAATTAAATTTGAGTGTTGATTTAATTGATTGTTATAGATTACTGAAAATAAATATTTTATTAAATATATTAAAATAAAAAATTCTATGAATCGTTTTTTTTTGGTTTTTTTTTGTTTTTTTTTTTCATTTTAATTTGAATGTTCTACTTATGGAACAATGGCAGGTTAACGATATGGAAATTTTCGTTGAATCCATTGTTCCTTAACTTGTTTTCTTAGTACAACACTGAACAATTCAACTCATAGACCGACTAATTGCTATTTTAGCGCGGTTCCTCCCTACCCTATAGGGAGAACCCGCTTAAAAGGTTGACCTCAAGATGCTATGCGGAAGTGCCGACTAGAAACTTTCTCGTTTCAGACCCCATAGATCACGAAAATATAGGTGGTTTAAGTTTATATATATATATATATATATATATATATATATATATATATATATATATATATATATATATATGTGTGTTTGTCTGTTCGCTCTCTGGCAAGCTCAAAAAATTTGGTATAAAAATCTGTCGTCTAATTTGAAAGGTCAAGTTCGTTGACCAGCAGAATCCACCCACTGGAAGATGGTGTTTGGGGCGGAATTCACGCAAAAAAATCGTAACGCTTACGTTTTTGAGTTCATATGATTGCAGGTACTTGTTTTATAGGTTTCTTAGCATAGGAAGACGAATGAAACCATTTTTAAGGCGATATCTGTAACCGTTTTGGGGAAAAGTGGAACAAATGTTTTTGTAAGTCATTATTTTTTTCTGGGTACTTAGAATCGCGGAATTCAATATTTTCTACATCTTGGAAATTCATCTCAACTAAGATGTTTAAATTTTCGTTATATTTCGAGTTAAGGAAGTATGCGAAAAAAAAAATTTATTAATAGACATGAAAAGTTTTCGGATCTTTCTCGATATTATGATATGGTATAGCTAATTTGCATTCTGTTAGTAAGTGTTTAATTGTTAGTGTTCTGTTGCATGTCTGGCATATCGGACTGTCTTGTTTTTTTTTGTTTTTTTTTTATGAAATAGGAATTTGTTAAGTGTGTATGTCCAATTCATAGTCTTGTAATTAAACTTCATCACGTCTTGTTAATTGCGTATTAGCTTGCCATTCATGAGTACTGCTTTTCATCTCCCTTATGAGGTTATCTCTTGTACTGTACCATGAGGCTTGCCATTCATGAGTACTGCTTTTCATCTCCCTTATGAGGTTATCTCTTGTACTGTACCATGAGGCTTGCCATTCATGAGTACTGCTTTTCATCTCCCTTATGAGGTTATCTCTTGTACTGTACCATGAGGCTTGCCATTCATGAGTACTGCTTTTCATCTCCCTTATGAGGTTATCTCTTGTACTGTACCATGAGGCTTGCCATTCATGAGTACTGCTTTTCATCTCCCTTATGAGGTTATCTCTTTTACTGTACCATGAGGCTTGCCATTCATGAGTACTGCTTTTCATCTCCCTTATGAGGTTATCTCTTGTACTGTACCATGAGGCTTGCCATTCATGAGTACTGCTTTTCATCTCCCTTATGAGGTTATCTCTTGTACTGTACCATGAGGCTTGCCATTCATGAGTACTGCTTTTCATCTCCCTTATGAGGTTATCTCTTGTGCTGTACCATGAGGCTTGCCATTCATGAGTACTGCTTTTCATCTCCCTTATGAGGTTATCTCTTGTACTTTACCATGAGGCTTGCCATTCAAGACTTTTTTTCATTTAATAGAGATAGTTAAATGAGAAGCGTGTTTGTATTATTTGTTGTTTTTAATAGAGGGAACGAGTTATTTCCGGTTGGCTTACTATATAGCTAAATTCCTGTGCAGTGGGGCGAATAGATCCCGTTTTTTACTGTGTTTTGTTTTTCTGCAGGCGAGTTAAATTTATTTCCCGAAAACAAAGTACTAAATTTTTTTATATCAAAATTTCCAAGTAACATTAAGGTGCCAACGACCATAGCCACGTTGAGTGCACCGGTTCCCGTATATCACCGAAGTTAAGCAACGTCGGGCGTGGTCAGTACCTGAATGGGTGACCGACCACGTGCTGTTGGCATTAGAAAAGGGTGGCAACCTGTAGATAGCCCGGCGCTAATGGCCAAGATGTAGATGCGCCGTTAAAAAAAAAAAAAAATAAAATAAAAAAAAACATTAAGGTATAAACGAAAACAAGCTAAGATGAAGCAGGTCTTTCGAATCGTGCTTTATTTTCCATTTAAGTCCATTCGATACTTATTCAACTTGGTACCAAAAAATGCATGTTTTTCCAGGCGTAAATTAATTACTGCGAAACCACTCAGGTGTAAGTAAACCACATCATGTAAGTGTTCAAACATGGAGCTATGAAGTTCATCTAAGGCTAAGTAATTACATGCATCAGTGTAATCAGTGTGTAATTTTCAATCTGTATTCATAGGTGAGGATTGACCAGTCAATCACTTAGAATAATTGCATTTAACATTAATCATCCCTAAAAGCAAATATATTTTTGTTTTTATATCAATAAATTGATAACACAGGCACACAAAATAAAAAAAGTGGTCTGTTCCAAAGACACCACACCATACATAGTCCATTTGAGCACAGCACTTCAGGCCGAAGGGCATTTCAAGGTCAATTTCGAGTTAAGTCGTTTAAGAATATTCCCTCTTAAGCTCACATGGTTTTGGGGGTGGCTGAATTCACCCAATCGGCGCAAAATGAAGGTCATTTAAAAGATAAATATGTTTATTTTGCAACAAGTGAATTTTTGACTGCAGATTCTGAATAAACGGAATATTTGTATTTCATGTTGTTTTTTTTTTCCTTTTTAATTGTCACCCCAAATGAGCCAAACACTGTACGTTTGTAGGGAATTGAAAACAGCACACAATAGTATTTTTCATTTTGTAATGGAACATAAATTTACCCCAAAATGACCTCGAGGACTATAATAGAAAAATAAATAAAACCAATATCTGGAAGTAAAATTAGCCGTTTTTGTTTTCAGAATCTGCAGTCATATATTTATTTCTTACAAAATAAAAATATTTGACTTTGAAATTACCTTGATTTTGCATCGGTGCAGCCCATCGCGATGTGCTGAAACAGACCCCGAATTCGAATGCAGCGACCCTCAAAACCATGGAAGCTCTGGTTATTTCTTCTTAAACGACTTCATTCGAAATTGGACCTTCAAATGCCCTTCTACCTGACGAGCTGTGGTCAAACAGACTATATATGGTGTCTTTGGAACAGGCCACTTTTATTATTTTGGGTGCCTGTGTCAAATCACATTATAAAAATTATATATTTCAGCGGATTTTCTATAAATTTGTATATTAATTAATATATATTACAAAAGAAAATTTACAATGTGCCTGCTGCTAAAATTCAGAAATTAATCTCACTGCGATGAAGGTATGGTGTGGTTACCCTCTATCCCCCCCCCCTATGAAGCGGGTTACCGTTTCAGCACTTTCCTCCAAAGGGAAGTAGCACTCATGACGGTATGTCTTCAAGTCTTTATTGTTCTTACCTATTGGACACCTAAAATGACCCCCGTCAAAATTATATATATATATATATATATATATATATATATATATATATATATATATATATATATACAGTATACTCTCCCCGTTCCTCTCGTGGCGTCGTTGGGACCGGGTTACAGTCGGATTAGAGAAAACGCGGGATTAGAGAATTCAGTTAGAAGCGGTCAATTATGTATTTGAAAAACCTTATTATTTGAGGATATAATAATATTTAATATTTAAGTAAATGTAGGTACCAAATTGAAAAATAAATTCAAAATATGTAATTTCTTACTGGTGTATTATTTACACGTGCATAAGAATGTCAAAGTTTCAAGGAATAAACATATGTAGACAGGCCGCCCAACCGCAGGTACCTTAGCAGAAACATTTGATTTCTTAGTAGAAACACAAGTTCCTGCCTCTAAAAAGAACTATATATGCCTTCTTTCCATTAATTGAAAAACCACGAAACAAATACGTAGTGGCCGGAACGACTTTGAACTAGCTTCCCACTCACTGTGCCAAAAGGACTTTGTCTACGAACAACGACAGTTTATTATCAAGGTATGCGTGGAAAGGTATATATAAAAATCGTTAAACCTGAATAATTTATCCCCCACCCCTTCCACTCACCCTCTCACTCCCATCTTCACCACATTCTATCCCCCCTACCCCAAAAATATATAGGAGTGAGTACGTTTCTCATTTTGCGTGAAATAATGAATTAATAGGTCTCCATTTTTTAAATAAATTCTCGTTGTTCTTGGAGGAAGAACATTTGCCACAGAGATTGCTGGTTCCAAGTCGACGGTTGTCAGGCCTACTCCGGGAGAGTACTCCGAAATTGGTTGGACACTAACTATCCAGGGCGTTGTATATATGGGGACATATTAAAGATTTGGTCTACAGGGACCCCATTTGCTCAAGGGGATCCTCATCCGCTGCATCAGGTGGGCCTGGGAACACATTACAGCATAGCAATGCACAAATGCCTTCTGGTCTGTCAATGTGCGATATGATTGCTCCAATGGGCCAAAGTTTCAAAAGTTTTTAACTTGATTATTAGGAATTATTAAAATATTAAATTGCTACTTTACAATTATGTATACGTCTAGTGTTAAATTTAAAATGTTTCTATAATTGCAAATTTATTTTTATTAAGAAATAAAGGTTTATTTTATTATTTTTTTTATGTGTGTTTCAGCACATTCCTCCAAAGGAAAGTACCTTTTTGAAAGTATGTTGAACTTGCAGTTTTACATGGCATCACTTAATTTTTTCGACCAAAAATATGTGCTAAGTCCAATGACCCATGTACGTGATAAGAAGAGAAATAAGGAGTCCCCCAAGGTTCATTCATTAGCCCGTTAATGTTTTCCATTGGGGAAAGTGGGAGAGAGGCAGCTACTCATTGGCCCTATCTTTCTTTGCCGTTTGTGGTCTCCATTGTAGGCAGCCACAAAGAACTCTTTGTTCTCTGTTAAATGGCCGTTTTGCCGATGGCGATCTCCTCTAGGAACTTCACACTCAAAGCATTCCTGCTTTGGTCGCATCGGGTATCCTTCCATGGCTCTCTGTGGCCCCAAGGGAAAGGCGACACTTTAATTGATGCTTTTCATCATGCCAATCAAACTAGTCTAGCTTCTTCCAGATTATTAAGAAAAAAACAACTCAATTAAACAGAGCTAATATTACTAGCTCTAGCGAGCTAATATTACTAGCTCTAGCGAGCTAATATTACTAGCTCTAGCGACCTAATATTACTAGCTCTAGCGAGCTAATATTACTAGCTCTAGCGAGCTAATATTACTTGTTGATTCTGAACTGTGTCCAGCATGACATGACTTCAATGCATTCTATGACATGCAGCTACATTGAACATTCAAGAAGTAGTCCAAGGCTTGTTTAATTTGGATGATTATATATACAGGGTGACCCACATTGAGGTGTCATAACTTTAAGGGTTTATTCTTCACCTTATTTGTAGTTCAGGGTTATAAACCCTTAAAGGTATTACATCTCAATGTAGGACAGACTGTATATATATATATATATATATATATATATATATATATATATATATATATATATATATATATACATATATATATAGGGGGCGAGGTTAGCTCAGTGGTAGAGCACTCGACTAATGAACTGGAGGACCAGGTTCAAAACCCGAGCGCGCACTAAAGATTTTTTTCTTCTAGTGCTTCCGTTCGAGGGTTGGATTTGGGGTCCCAGATCGTCCATAGGCTCACCCAGCCTTTAATTAATTTAATTGGGTACCTTGGGTGCTAATGACTCTAGCAGTCGAAGCAGCCAAGGGGAAAATCAGGCGGCCGGAGCATAGTATTGACCACACTATCTCCCTAGTGTGCCGTATGGTCAAGAATCAGATACCTCTACAGTATCTGCCCCTCTGGGCCTTTGTCGCCTGTTACGGGACTGATTATATATATATATATATATATATATATATATATGATATTATTTCACGTTGGTGTTGCTTTTCGTCTATTTAGTTTGATCTTAATCATCCAGCAGGTTTTCGCTGGGGTGTCGCCCAGTTTCCGTTCTCTTGCTCACAAACCTGTCAAAACGCCGGGATGCTCTGATGGTCTAAGGAGTCCATTCTTCAACCCCTTCTCCAACTCCTCTTACGACCCTGATCCAGGGAACCCTTAGTATTGTCTCTTGTTAACAGCAAAACAGTACTGGAGCACTATCGAACGCGACTCTTCTCTACCAGAGTAGGGGAAACTGTGATTAATTTTGTTACTAATGACTAATGATTAAATGAGTGATCGGATTGTGAGTAACGATTGGTCAATCATATTTCTCCATGATTAATGCCTAACTACTTCTATATCAATGATTTGTGATTAATGATTAGTCATTAAAAGAGGCGTTCACTAATGACTAATGATTAATGACTAAACTTACGCAGATTGATGATTAAAGACTAAAAAACTAGATTTATGATTGATAATTAACTCCCTAAAATTTCGAAGTAATAACTATTATAAAAGAGGTTTTGACTGATATTTTCTGTACTGAGCGTAACTAATGGTAATTATAATTACACCAATAACCACACTTTTAAAGCACAAGAATCAACATTTTCCTTGTTCACTGTTCTCAACAATTAAATCTCTTTAAAAAGTCTGTTCAAAAAATAAAACATAATTGCTTCATCAAAGAATGAAAGTTCAATAAAAAATGAAGTTCTTGCTGATTTCATCGAAAGTTATAAAAGACCATACTTGTGAAAATATGTGTTGTATATTAAAAATTAGTTGACAAATTGAACGAAATAGATCCAAATTGTGATAATCTGTTGGTTCATCTCTTTCGATTCTGAGCAAAAACGTTCAGATCAACATGGGTCCGGAAACGCTTTCTGGAGGCACAGAATTAAAAAACCTGGTAAGGTCACGTTTTTGAGACTCCAAATCCCGGTAAGTTCTTAACATGAGGTGTTAGAGGAAAAGGCTGGAAATAAATGTTTAGGCCACTTAAGTTTGTTCATTTAGTAACAAAGGAATCTGTTCCTTCTTATGTGAGTTGCTGAGAAGGGAGTCGTTTTTACTCCAGCCACTCCAGGAAGCATTTCCAGAATCTTGTTGATTAGGAATTTGTTTACTCCTTCTTGATTTTCGTATGAATTCATAACGTGAAAGTGCCGAACATCCAACGCTGAAAAATCACTAATAATTACACTGTTCTGCAAAAAAAAACTTTTCTCCCCTCCCTTGAACAATTTTGCCTGTTTCTCATGTTTTCAGGTGTGCTGAGTCCGAATCTGAACTCAGAAAAATTCTATCACCCTCTGATTTTGAGAGAAAAGAGGAGAAACTTGGAAAAAATGAAAAATTGTATTTGAAAATCATTGTCTTTCTTATAACAGATTTTTTTTCTTTTTCAACGGTAAAATATAATTAATTGAATCCTGCATGCTGTCAGGTATAATACTAGATATGACAACTCAAAAAATATACACACATCGTCAATGAGTATTTTTTTTTTCATTTGTACTCTTCCTCCTCTGTCTCCCGCTGCAGTGTCCAGCAGTAATCCGCCAGCATCTTCTCATTCCATTTGCCAGTATATATTTTTTCCATTCTGGATATGTCTTGGTGGAATCGTTCTCCATGTTCGTCCGAAACTGCACCCAAATTTGGGGCGAAAAAGTCTAGGTGACTGTGCAGGAAATGTATTTTTAAGGACATATTGCATCCCAATGTTTTATATGAAGTAAGCAGTTCTTGGACTATTTTTCGGTAGTCTCTAGATTTTTCGTTTCCCAAAAACTTAGCACATACCTCTCGAAAAGCAATCCAAGCCTTTTTCTCAGTAGTATTTAACTTTGCTTCAAAAGTGAGGTCCTTGAGTAGATGTCGAATTTGGGGTCCTACGAAAATTCCCTCCTTTATCTTAGCATCGCTGAGATGCGGAAATTTTTGTTTTAAGTACATGAAACCTTCTCCTTCCTTGTCCATCGCTTTTACGAAGTTTTTCATTAGCCCCAATTTTATGTGGAGTGGGGGTAAAATTATTTGGTTTTTGTCCACTAATGGAGGATTGGTAATGTTTTTTTCACCTACTTTTTCCTTACGCTCTGGCCATTTTTTTACGTCATAATGGTCTCCTCTTTTTCTGCTGTCCCACTCGCACAAAAAACAACAAAATTTAGTGTAACATCCTTGGAGTCCTGTAAGCATGGCTACCACTTTAAGATCTGCCCAAATGCGCCATTTGTACTCATGGTACTTGATTTTTTGTAGAAGTATCTTCATGTTGTCATAGGTTTCTTTCATGTGGACCGAATGAGCTACTGGGATAGATGGATGATTGTTTCCATTATGAAGGAGTACTCCTTTTAAACTAAACTTGGAGCTGTCAATGAATAGTCTCCATTCCTCTGGATTGGTTGGCAGATCACGTTCCTGGAGCAAATGAAATACATTATTGCAAAATACAAGATTTTCTTCCATCGAGAAAAAGCATAGAACTCCTGATTCCCGTTTTCTGAAGAAAGATATATTCACGCCTCCTTCCAAGAGATTCCATTGTTGCAACCTTGACCCAAGCAGCAGAGCTTTTGATTTTGGGAGATCTAAATCACGAACAAGATCATTCATTCAATCGCCTCTGATTTATGAGCTGTGGCTGAGTTTCAGAGGGGCTGGACGAACTTGAAATTTCTTCTTGTTGACTGGTTCCAGGTTGAGGTGAAACGCTTTCAGAATCGCTTCACTCCTCAGAACTAAGACGGAACTTACTCGGATTTGGTGGGATGGGCATGGAGGCATCATGTGGAGCTGGTCTCATGGCAGAGGGGATGGGATAAACAATTTTCTTTTTGCTCTTGAACGAGAAACCTTTGATTGTGGTCATGCAAAAATAGCAATCGGTCACGTGATTTGTAGGTTCTCGCCATATCATGGGAACTGCAAATGGCATTGACTTATGTGTCCCATTTAGCCAACCAGTCAGAGAACGTGAGCATGAACTACAACATATTTTAGGAGCCCAGGATTTGTCCTGATCACTTACATTACATCCAAAGTATAACTCGTATGCCTTCTTCACCAGCGGAGTCAGAGGTTTCTGAGTGGACTTGAATGTGACTTCTCCACAAACATAGCAAAAGGAATCAGGCTTATTTATACACTGTCGTGACATTACAGAGAAAAAGTGAACTGTTCCCAGAACAATGATAGCACAACTGAATATCCAAATAAGTGCGTTTTGCGAAAGCCTCGAGAGTACTGATCAAATCCTAGAAGAAAATAGTGACAAGAGAGGGGCTGAGTGGGAGGGGGGGAGTTGGGGTATTGAGGGTGAAAGGGGGGCAGGTAAGGATTTGAATGAAAAGGATACCACCATAAAAGAGAAAGGAAGGTCATTCCCCTAAAGATTCAGGTAGAGACCAAATCCCTGCCTCAAGATCAAAAACTGAAAAAACACTTTTAGCAATATTTCTTCAACCACTTGTAATATTCCCATCAAATGTTTTTCGTTCAAATATACTTCATTGCGCTAAAAATCATCGGGCTTTTGAATTTTTTTTTACTATGTTTTGATGCCAAAATAATTCATAAAATTTACAAAAAACTCACATTTTGGGATAAAAAACTAGAATTTCTCAAGAAACTGTGCATGATAGACAGAATCTGACTTCAAATTCGTGTTCAGCACATTGAAAACAGTAAGAAAGCATGTTTTGGTTTGAAGGAGGATTTTCGTGCAGAACAGTGTAATTAAAGATAGAACCTGGGCACCAAAATGTGTCCTAAAAAAATTATTTCCAGCTTTTTCCACTAACACGGTGAAACATGTTGTGAAATTACAGGCATTTGAGTCTAAAAAACGTGGTTTTAGCAGGTATGTTCCAATGCCTCCAGAAAGCATAAGAAGGTTTTTCCTCAGAATCGAATTTTCCATAAGGATCTTAAAGCTTAAACACTATTTTGGGGTCACCATGTATTATAATTGCTAAGCCACAGCAACGCGTGCCATGTCAGCTAGTGTACACACACACACACACATATATATATATACATATATATATATATATATATATATATATATATATATATATATATATATATATATATATATATTTAGTTAGATGGATAGATATTCTTTAGGTGTGATATTCACCTTCCGGTTGCTTTAACATATTTAATGAGCAAGTATCTCACATTATCTTTCATTCTCCCACCACCTCCCCCAGGCCTTCCCCTTCTCCCTCTCCTTATCTCCTTTACTCTCTCCTCCCATTCTTCCCTCCTTCCCTCTCCCCTCCCTTAATCACCCTTCACCCTCCTCCTTCCCCCCCACCCAATCCTTCCCTCTCGCCAACTCCCTCCCCTCTCACATTTTACCTCCCCTCTTCAGTTCACCATCCCTCCCTCCCTCACTCTCTCTGCTCCCATTATCCATCCCCTCACTCATTCTTCCTCTCCTCCCTCCCTCTTCCCCAGGAATATCATCGGATCGGTTCATTTCAAGATCGTTACACAATTATGCACGAATGGTTCTAAAAGAAATTTGAAAATGTTATTCTTGACTGGAAGAAACTGATATTCATTTATAACTCGATAATTCATATTCTCCCACCAGAGGAGAATCTTCTCTGCCGATAAATATATATATACATAATTATTCTTCAATTGACCCTTTTCTCAATCTTCTTATCTTCGTGGTAGGCGGAAGGTCAAATAATAAAAACTTCACCACTCAGTTTCTCCAACTTTATTGATTCCCTACATGTTTCACACCTTTTTGGTGCCTCTTCAGGGGAAGAGTGGTGAAGTTTTTATTATTTCACCTTCCGCCTACCACGAAGATAAGTATATATATATATATATATATATATATATATATATATATATATATATATATATATATATATATTTGCCACTTCGACTGCTTTTGTCATTAACACTATTCTCAATATTGCTATATATAGAATAGTGTTATAGCCAATAGCCGGCCTATGGTAGTGTACTCGAATCACACTATGAAGGTTACTTTTCTTTGATAAAAGAAAATACCTGAGCTCTATTCTATAGCTAGGAAATAGTGGTATCCTAGAGATTACTCGTCCAATAAATCTGTGTTATATATAAACGGACGTTGAGAATTACACAAATAAATCATTGTTATTGTTCATTTTTCAGGCTAATAACAATATTACAGGCGTAGATAAAAAGTGCTGAGTACGTCCAGGTACAGATTCCCACAAATTGGTATATTTTTTCCAAAATAAAAGTTTTTCAAACCGACGAGTAGAGAGGAACGTAAACCAACATCCATGGTGCAGCTGAATGTATTTTCTGAATTCAACAGGCCCTAATATGAGGAAAATCCCTGCTGCAGGTGGGGACTCGTTAAGACCTCCTAGTTGAGACCTCCTAGTCAAGACCTCCTAGTTAAGACTTCCTAGTCAAGACCTCCTAGTGAAAACTTCCTAGTTAAAACTTCCTAGTTAAGACTTCCTAGTTAAGACCTCCTAGTTATGACCTCCTAGTTAAGACGTCCTAGTGAAAACTTCCTAGTTAAGACCTCCTAGTTAAGACCCCCTAGTTAAGACCTCCTAGTGAAAACCTCCTAGTTAAGACCTCCTAGTTAAGACTTTCTAGTTAATACCTCCTAGTTAAGACTTCTAGTAATTTTAAAAATCTTTCCTTGTCCAAAGCCTGAAAAGCATTCCCACTGGAGAACTGTACCTCTTCCATGCCTCACAATTGGGATTAAACATTGTGGTATAAATGTTTCTGCTGGTGACAGCCGAACCAAATCCGGCAATTAGATTCAGACACCTGAAACCTTTCTCAGCTCCTTCACAGTTAGTTCCTCAAGACAAAGAGACCGCTGATTCCTATTATTCTTATTAGAAGGTCTTAAAGGTGGTTTTATGATACCTACACATCCCGAAAATTCCGTGCGTACGTGCGTCCATGCGCTCGTGCATCTGTGCATCCGTGGGTTCGTGCGTCTATACATCCGTGCTTTCGGGTATATTAAATTACAAGTAAAGAAGTTAAATTCATGAAGTTATAAAACCTACTCTATACTTGTCAAATACCATTCACTCACTGACCTATCATCGCCCAGCTCAAACCACTTGACAGAAAATGTTAATATTTTGCATGGACACTTCCTTTAGAACGTTGACACTCGCTAAGAAAGGATTTTTTGATATTAAAATTTTTAAAGACTTTTAGAGGAGTTTGAATTTTTAGTTGGTTAGAGCTGGAAAGCTTAGGCAGCAGGCGTTGCTAGGACGATAACAGATCAGCTGTTACCGTACTGTATCTATTTCATAATATTATTTGTATTTGCGGTTCAATTCAACTATGATGGCAGACCTTGAATTACTAGAAATAAACTGTATTTGGTCCCTATAGAGTTTACGTTCAACCTGGTGATGGTCCATCCGAGGTAATAATATCCCGAACCCTTGCACAGCCTCCTCGCCCATCACCATCCCCAGTCACAACACTTTTTGGTAATACTCGCAAATATAATGGGTGTTTCCAAATGACATCTTGGAACCATAAATTTTTAACGACAATTTAACGTACATTTATTATTGACAACGAATTTTAACCTGCACTGGTTAAACTATTGTTACTGGTCACCTATAGATAACGGATTATCTCTACGTCGGCTGTTTCTAGACACTGGCCCGAAGCGCCCCAATATCATGAAACATTATACTTTGATTTGATAGGTTCCTAGTCTAGATTGAAACAGGCAAATTCCTCTACATATTTACCCTCATAGATCTGTTTATAGTTTCTTCTTCCCTGGCTAAAGACGGACTCCCGTGATTGAAGAGTGAGAGTCATGATGATAGCTAGGTGATCGCTGCCGATGTAATCAGCGCTGGTAGTCCATGTCAGTGAGAGGCCCAAATCTGGGGTGCAGAGTGACAGGTCTATGGCGGATCAAGAAGTTGGTATCGCTGGAGGCCTGGGGAGTCTGGTCGGGCTTCCGTCATTCATCAGGATAATTTGGTTGCTTGAGAAGATGTCGTGGAGGTAGCGGCCGCGACTGCAGGTCTTGTCACTGCCCCATGAGCTATGGTGAGCATTGAAATCACCGCAGAGGATGGTGCTGATGCTGGACAGATCCGCGAGGTCCACGAGTCTCTTGAGGTCTTCTTCGTCACAGGCTTGTTAGGTGGCAGGTAGGCATTGATGACTGACAGCTTGGGAACGGTGTTAGTAATGGTTGCACCAACAAGTTCAGTGTTGCCAATCTTCGGAAGACTCATTCTCTCCCACTTAAATCTTTTATGAATTAGGAGAGCAACTCCCCCATATCCATCGTCTCTTTTTTCTTTCAAAACGAAATACTGTGAGAAAATATACTGTTTGTAGAATTTGAATTTATGTCTTGAATTGCAGCTAAATCAATTTTTAATAGGGCTAGCATGTTGATAATTTCATTATCACAGTGTTGGCACTTTCCACATTCTGTTCTAAAATATTGATATTTTGGAGCTTTAAATTCTGAATCATTTGTAGGAGTTTATAAATCTAAATTGTCTCATTTGTTTTCTTCTTTAATATTATTTTCTATAGCCAATTGATTTTTATTTCATGAATCTGTAAAAATCTTGAAAAATTTAGCGATAAATTCTTCACTCTGATTAGATAGATTGTTAATGATTTAAAAAATTTTAGCGATGTAAGAATTTCCTTGAGAGGAGTAGGATAGGGATTCAATGTGATAGGTTGAAGTGGGAGAGAAGGTTGTTTGTCCTCTTGGGAGATATCTTTAAGGTGTTTTTCTGCGAGTCTAGAAGAGTTGGTAGGGACATATTTAGTTTTGGTGTACTTTTAGCTTGTTTTAGATATGCTTACAGATAAAGATGGAAAATTTACGTCTTTAGAAGGAAAAGGTGTTTTAGCAGCATTGGCATAAGAACTGGGAGAGATTGCTTGGTTTTGTTTTAGCGCGGTTCCTCCCTAGCTCCATAGGGAGAACCCGCTTATGAGGTTGACCTCACGACGCAATCTGGAAGTGCCGACTAGAAACTTTCTCGTTTCAGACCCCATAGATCAGATATAGAAAATATAGGTGGTTCAAATTTGTATATATATATATATATATATATATATATATATATATATATATATATATATATATATGTATATATAAATATATGTATATATTTATATATATGCTTGTCTGTTCGTTCTCTAGCAAGCTCAAAATGGTCCGATTTTTATGAAATTTGGTACAAAAATCTGTCGTCTAATTTGAAAGGTCAAGTTCGTTGACCAGCAGAATCCGCCTACTGGAAGACGGTGTTTGGGGCGAAATTTGCGCAAAAAAAAATCGTAACGCTTAAGTTTTTGATTTTTTATGCTTGCAGGTACTTGTTTTATAGGTTTCTTAACATAAGAAAACGAATGAAACCCTTTTTTAGGCGATATTTCTAACCGTTTTTGAGGAAAGTGGAACAAATGTTTTTGTAAGTCATTATTCTTTTGTAGGTACTTAGAATCGCGGGATTCAATTGTGTAAGGCCCCGTTTTCCCTTTGGCCTTGTTAAGTGAATAAGGATGAGAGAAAAGGTTGGCTGTCCATCTCTAGAGATGTGAGAACCACGAATCCGCCAACGTTGCGTCTGGGATGTTGGCACTGCACGTGGCTGATTCGTAAGATTCCTGGAAGATCTAAGACCTGACAAGAGTTTCTAGTTCAATCACCTGCAAAAGCAGGAGTGGGGTACAAGGGGTTTAAAAAGAGCTGGCTTACCTCCGACCGGGCGGAGTTTGCATCCGTTCCTGAGACTTCGGCCCAGATGCTGTTCAGAGGTAGGCCAGTTCCAAATTCTCTATAATCTCCCCAAATGATCATATTTGATAACTCTACCTATCTGTCTCTCTCACTCAACCTTTTCTCTCCTCGTAGCAATGGTTTATGATATTTATGTTTGTATCCTCTGTGTAAATTATAGTTTTAAAAAGGAATTTCCGCTTCTCTAAAATATTTCCCCATTGTCTATATCTCTAAATCCCGTCCTTGCTAATCAGTCCCTTACAAATGGTGTCAGGTGTGGGGTATTATTTAAATGTCCAGCTGCAAGCCGGCATTAGATAAGAACCCTGCTCTCGAGATAGGCCGGCGGCTGTACTGCTGACGCTGATAGGACAATTCCTCGAACTGATATCTCGGCGCTGGGTAGTTGTTCATTCAATGTCCTCACGTTTCCTGGTTTAAGGACCGCCAAATACGGATATTTGGTGGTTAGCCCTGTTAGAGAGTAAAGCAATCCCTATTCGTAAGCATAACGTGTTGGGGTTCATTGGAAACGTTGAAAATAGAGCTATACGATGGTGGTAACGGAACAGCAGTTTGCCGATCTGAAGACGGCATTGGATCAGGCGTTGGCTGCAAATGAGCAATTCAGGGAAGAATTCGAGAGGACAAGGCATGAGGGTAAGCAAGGAAAGAGGGATCTTTCTCTTCAGGGAATGGTCGGTCCATGGTCCGGTGACGATTCTGGGGTTCCAATCCAAGACTATCTCAATGGTTTGGAATTAGTGGCAACTAGCGGAAACTGGGAAGATCGTGATAAATCCCTTGTGTTAAGGATGAGACTGAAAGGGATGGCTGCGAAATTTTTGGCCAGCAGATCGGATCTCAAGGGGCCAAATGTGAAATATTCCACGATTCGAGATGCTCTTTTAGACCGCTTTAAGGCGACTATGCAACCTGAGCAGTTTCTCCTTCAGCTTAGTTCAATGAAACAAGAGCGTGGGGAGGATGTCAGAACTTTCGGAGATCGTTGTCGGGAGATGGGTGAACGATCACTCTCAGGTGAGGGATCGGAGGAAGAAGTTATAGGGGCTCGCAAACAACTGGATAAAGTCGTCCTTACATCATATTTAAATGGGCTCGGAGGAGAGATTGGGAGGCTGACGAGACTCGCGTTCCCAAAGGAATTACAAACCGCGATTGAGAAGGCTAGAGCCATTGAAACGGAGTTAGGGCGACACGAAAAGGGAATATTTACTGTAGAGAAGAATCCCCAGGATAACGAAATTCCCAGTCCCGAGGAAGTTGGGCAAAGCGAAGTAAGGGTCATTGAGAGGGGTAATCCAAGTGGCTGTTATCGCTGCGGGGATACGAATCATTGGGCCAGGGGATGTCGACAAACAGAGAGGGTTAGTGATATTTCTCCCAAAGATAGTACGAATTGTTATAGGTGTGGTCGTCGTGGGCATATCGCTCGCCAATGTCGTTCCAAACCCCTCGTGAAAGGAACTTTGCCAAAGAAGGCCCCAAACGCGAACGACTTGGGGGAGGGCCCCGGCCCTAAGTCGGCGACAAGGGGATCGCGCTACGAATTACTAGGCATAGGTGGGGGAGGTGAGAAAGGGTTAAAGGTGAGCACCTGGATAAATGGGCGGATTCATAGGATGATAGTAGACACTGGTGCTGAAGTTACTCTAATCAGGTCTCCTGCCTCAGGATCCAAATTAAGACCCGCGACTAGTAAGATTAGGGGGGTAACTGGTGTGGTAATCCCGGTACGCGGTATTCAAACGGTGAATATCGAAGTTAAGGGCCATCGACTGTCCCACGACGTCATAGTGGCTGACGTCTGCTTAGAAGGAGATGGACTATTAGGCTTAGACTTACTAGGGAAATTAGACGCCCATATAGACCTACGTTCGGATTGTTAGTCACGGGAGCATCGCCTAAAATTGAATCTCTACCTTCCGTTGGTTCGATAACAAAGAGGGATGAGTTAAAAATGTCTGCGAACCGAGAGTGGGTACGTTTCATGAGTAGGACGGCGAGAGAACTAGAAGCCAAGTTTTCAGGTCATATTTTATCCCTTCCAACTAGCGTGAATATAGGAGCTAAGCCGATAGTCAAGGAGGAATCAAGACACACGGGGAAGAAGGATAACAAAACCAGCTCAGCGCGTCTTTCGCGAGAGGAAACGCTTCCGGCCTTCAGTGAATCTCTATTAGAGATTTCCGTACCAGGGAAACTAGACCAGAAAGCTGTCATAATTGAGCCGTCAAGAGCACTTCCCAATGGGGTTGTAGGAGGGAGATGCATTAACACTCCTCGGGACGGCCGTTCGTGGATGCAGTTCGTCAATTTGACCGCTTCGGCTGTGACATTGCCACGGCTTCTAGTGGTAGGTCTGGTAGAGAGAGATTGGGCGGAAGACGGTGGATCTTGTTCGGAGAGGGAACGCGAGGATGGCTCTAAAACTCCTGTTGGTTTCGCCTCGATCGTTGGCGAGAAATTGGGCCATTTAAGTGGTGGGGAAAGGAGGGATATGGAGTCCTTGTTGTCCAGATATTCAGACATTTTTTGTGAACCGGGTCCCGAAGGTTGCTCCCTGCCTGTTCAGCACCATATTGAAACTGGAGATGCCAGACCTGTGGTGAAACGCCCGTATCGTGTGCCTTTCAGTGAACGGGAGGAAATGGAACGGCAGGTTCAGACGTTGCTTGAACGAGGCGTCATTACGCCGTCTAAAAGTCCTTGGCAAGCACCTGTAATTCTAGTCAAGAAAACTTCCCCAACAGGTGACTTAAAGTATCGATTCTGCACAGATTTCCGTGGCCTCAATGCAGTTACTAAGGTCGATACTTACCCGCTTCCGTTGATACAGGAAACCTTAGAACAATTGGGGAGTAGCCAAATCTTTTCCACAATTGATCTTTCGAGTGGGTACCACCAAATACCGATAGCACCCCAGGATCAGGCCAAAACATCCTTCACGACTGTAAACGGACACTATGAGTACAAAAAAATGGCTTTCGGCCTTGCGGGGGCACCTGCCACGTTCCAACGGGTCATGGACCAACTTCTTGGCCGACTGAAGGGCACCGGGTGTTTCGTTTACCTCGATGATGTGGTGGTTTATAGCTCATCACTGAGGGAACACATGCTCCGGTTAGAGGAGTTGTTCGACATATTCAGAGGCGCTAATCTAAAAGTGAACTTGAACAAGTGCGCTTTTGCGGCATCGGAAGTGACCTATCTGGGACACGTAGTTACAGCCGAGGGAGTGAAACCAGATCCTAGAAAATTAGAGGCGATCAAGTCTTTTCCAGCCCCCAGAAATGTGAAGGAGTTGCGAAGTTTTCTAGGGTTGGCAAGCTATTACCGTAAATTCATAAAAGGCTTTGCGGATCTTTCAAGACCGCTGACAGAATTAACTGGCTCACGAGTACGATTCCAGTGGGGCGACAAGCAACGGAAGGCTTTTGAGTCGCTAAGAGAAATCCTAAGTTCGGACTCAGTCTTGTGCTATCCGAATTTCAGCGAGCCATTTATATTGTCCACCGACGCATCAGGAGTAGCTCTGGGTGCCATTCTGTCCCAGTACAGAGATGGCGGAGAGAGACCTGTTTGCTACGCCAGTAGGCAGTTGAAGGGTCCAGAACTCAACTACTCGGCAACAGAACGAGAACTGCTAGCGGTGGTTTGGGCAACAAAGCTGTTCCGTTGTTATATACTAGGGCGAAGGTTTAAACTTGTCACTGACCACTCTGCCTTGAGGTGGATGCTAAGCCTTCGAGACCCGTCTTCACGGCTGACCAGGTGGGCCATTCGGTTAGAGGAGTTCGACTATGAAGTCGAACATCGCCCGGGGAAGAAACATTCTAACGCTGATGCTTTAAGCCGTACAATAGCTGTAGTCACGGGAAATAGGCAGAAAATAACCCGAGGTAAATTGAAGGATGCTCAAAAGGAGGATATGTGGTGTCAAAGAGCCATCAAGAGAGGCACTGTTCATGTACAAACAGATGCCGATGGCCTGCTATATTGGGCCGATGGGGCAACGGATGAGTCGGAATGGAGGCTTATGGTGCCTGAGGGTCTACGAAAAACAATCGTTGAAGAAAATCACTCGAAACCATGGGCTGGGCACCCAGGAGCTGATCGTACGCTCGCGGTAATCAAAAGCTCATATTATTGGCCGGGCATGGCGGCGGATGTTAAGTCCTTTGTGGAACGGTGTCACGCGTGCGCTAGCAGAAAAAGTCCTGTATCTCAAAAGGTCCCCCTGGAAGCTCCCTATATGGCCACAGGGCCTTTCGAGCAGGTATCGCTAGACATATTTGGGCCTTTGCCGACTTCCAAAAGAGGCCATCGCTACCTTTTGACCGTAATTGACAATTTTACACGGTATGCGGAGGGAATACCACTGAAGGGGCAAACAGCTGAAGAAACGGCCGTAGCACTCGTCGAGAATATTATCACTCGACATGGGGTCCCTCGGAGGTTGTTAACAGACCAGGGAAGAAATTTCGTTTCTCGACTGTTTACTCAAGTTTGTAGAGCTCTGGGGATTAGGAAATTACAAACTACCGCCTACCATCCGGAATGTAACGGAATGGTAGAGAGGTTACATCGAACTCTTACCGATTCGATATCCCAATATGTGCGAAGAGACGGTCGTGACTGGGATAAGTGGGTCCCATATGCTCTCATGGCATATCGAGCAATACCTCATTCGTCGACAGGATACTCCCCAAACTACCTCATGCTTGGGCGAGAATTGGTAACTCCGTTTGATTGCTGGGTAGGTCCAACCAATGACGGATCGGAATCAGCGGACCATGTCGAAAAGTTAGGGCATCGGCTGAAAGAAGCCTATAAGGACGCTTTGAGTCGTGCCGAAAAGGCCTGGGCAATGAGGACCCATTATTGTAATGCCCGGCGTAAGGAGCGACGCCTAGAGGTGGGGGATTGGGTCTATCTCCATTGTCCAGCCGTAAAGCCTGGGAATTGTCCAAAATTCCACTGTCCCTGGACAGGCCCACACAAAGTAGAAAGGGTTCTTTCGCGAGTGAACTATGAGATCCGACTGGCCACTGGATCTCTGAATGTAGTTCATATAAATAGGCTAAAACGGGCCTCGGGAGGAGGAGGGGATTCGCACCCTAAGGTTATGACGAAGGCAGGTGGGGCAACCCGGGAAGTGGAAGGGTCGGAAGATGAGGTCATGGAGCCGGAATGGGAAATTAACCCAGGGTGTTGTTATGGCTCAGAAGACGACTCTTGTGAGGACCAAGATGAAATTGAAACGCAGAGTGAGATTCACAGACACTGTCCGGTTGCTGCGGGAAGATCGCCAGAATGTAATGACCCTGCCTGCCCTCTGGGCGTTAGATCCTCTCCTGAGGAAGAAAACAGGGAAATAACCCAGGATAGTCAAGGGGAGGGAAACGAAGGACGGATTGAGACAGGTGGGACTTCCGGGGAAAGTTCCAGTGGTTCAGATAGCGAGAGCCAAGCTCAGCCAAAGGGGAAACCTGATGCTACTTGGACACCAAAGGGGAAAACTTTAACTTTTTCTCGTAGGTCCCCATACCCGCTTAGGAGGAGAGCTAAGTCGCCTGAAAATGATTCCTGAATATCTTATTTCAGGGTTGTCGCTGTGGGTGGTCCGTAGAATTTTGAAGGAAGGTTTTCAAAAAGAGGCGCAACTTCAAACGAACATATCGCGTGTTACTAACCTCATCCAAAGTTCCCTGTACCTTTCCTCGTCCCTCAGAAGCCTAGAAACTGGAGTAACGGAATTCCTATTTAGATTCCGCAGAGTTCTTAATGGAGTAGGTGCATCGATGAGAGGAAAGTTGAGTAGAGAGATGCTAGGTCCTAAAGAGTTAACTCTGATTTTGGGGAAGGTAAGAGAGGCTCTGCCAACTGGACTGACACTCCTCTCGGAGGGAAGCCGATATCATGACCAAATTTACTACCAAATTTCTGAAGTACATGCAATTGCAACCGATGATGGAGTAATAGCTGTAGTGGAATTGCCTTTAAAAACTCCGGATCAGGAGATGGTGCTTTATCAGGTTCTCTCCTTGCCTCTTAAGGAGAATAAAACAGGAAGAATGGTTGCAGCTCAGCCGGAGGGGGCGTTCTTCTTGGAGAGCCACAACGAGAAGGCCTACTCAATTCTTCAGGAGCAGGATATAGCCAGATGTCGTCCCGGGATACCATGGATCTGTCCTGCCGAGTTCAAATTCTTTCACGGACAAACACCATCTTGTATTGTCTCATCGTTTCGCCAGGAGAATACGTCGAAGGAATGGTGCCCGTGGACTTTGGTGAATCCTAGATCTTCACCCACATGGATTTGGGACGAGCACAAGGAGCTATGGTGGTATAGCATGTCTAAGCCCACTCGCCTCCATCTTCAATGCAGAGGGAGTGCTGGAGTAGAATCGCTAGAGCGGGTTCTAGATGGAAGTGGGCAGCTTACCATAGCACCTGGTTGCACAGCTTGGACACCTGATTATCGCCTTTTGCCGATAGCCGACGTTGGGGAATCCTCTCAGGTGGTGCAGTTGCAATGGGTCAACGTTACGATCAAACCACCCTTGGACCTGCCAGTAAAAGAGGATTATGATCCCGCAGTATGGGAGGAAACTTTGAAGGAGCTCAAGGAGCTCGAAGAAGCGTCCAATAACTCTTCGCCTGAATGGGGAACATGGAGCGATGTTGAACGGATCCTTGCGGCCCAAAAGAAGGGGAAGGAAGGAGAACTTCTGTGGATAGCAGGCGGGTCGGTTGCTCTAATAGCACTTCTTGGGTTTACCACTGGCCTGCTAATTACAAAACTCAGATCCCGGCGTGGTGTGAATCAAAACTCGCAGCCAACGGAAGGAAGTGGGGCAGCGGGATTCGTAATACATCGACCGGCAGCTGAAAGTGTCGTATCTGTAATAACGGAGCGGATATAGACCGCTCGAAAGTGTAGTAGCCGTTCAGTGATTGTGACGACAGTGTTCGGTATAGTTATAAAATAATGGTAACATAAAGATTTTTACCTCCTAAGGGAGAGGTCTTGTCTTGTAAAGATGCCAATAATGTTTATTTTATTTTAGTTTTTACAGCGCATCACCTGTATTGTTATTAGCACTAATATTGTTTATTATTATTATTATTAGTAACATAAGGATGGGTAGTGTTAAAGGTAAAGTAATGTTCCAAGGGAAACATGACTTTGAAAAAATCGGGGGGTGATGTAAGGCCCCGTTTTCCCTTTGGCCTTGTTAAGTGAATAAGGATGAGAGAAAAGGTTGGCTGTCCATCTCTAGAGATGTGAGAACCACGAATCCGCCAACGTTGCGTCTGGGATGTTGGCACTGCACGTGGCTGATTCGTAAGATTCCTGGAAGATCTAAGACCTGACAAGAGTTTCTAGTTCAATCACCTGCAAAAGCAGGAGTGGGGTACAAGGGGTTTAAAAAGAGCTGGCTTACCTCCGACCGGGCGGAGTTTGCATCCGTTCCTGAGACTTCGGCCCAGATGCTGTTCAGAGGTAGGCCAGTTCCAAATTCTCTATAATCTCCCCAAATGATCATATTTGATAACTCTACCTATCTGTCTCTCTCACTCAACCTTTTCTCTCCTCGTAGCAATGGTTTATGATATTTATGTTTGTATCCTCTGTGTAAATTATAGTTTTAAAAAGGAATTTCCGCTTCTCTAAAATATTTCCCCATTGTCTATATCTCTAAATCCCGTCCTTGCTAATCAGTCCCTTACAATTGAAATAATTTCTGCCTCTTGGAAATTCATCTTCACTAATATGTTTAAATTATGGTTATATTTCGAGTTAAGAAAGTATGCGAAACATTTTTTTTTTTTTTTTTTTTTAATAGAGATGCCGGCGCTAATGCCAAGTTGTAGATGCGCCGTAAAAAAAAAAAAAAAAAAAATTAATAGACATGAAAAGTTTTCGGATCTTCATATATTTTTCGTAAATATCTCGAAAACGGTTGGGAAATCGTGGTAAGTGGAAAGTAATCATTCGAACGCTTGCTAAATTCTCTACAAAAAGGGGTCGGAAGCAATATTCGGTGGGGCAATGTCAATCAGAGATATAAGCGCTTAAAACTTAAAAATTGTTTGTTATGTTCTTTTGAACCGGGTTTTTTCTTTGTTTAACTCACTTTTTAATTGGTTGTTTTTGTTTTAAATTGAATTTATCAGTAAAATCAGTATTTTAGTAAAATAAGCCAAGAAACTGTGAAAGGTATTGGTAATAAGTTTGGAGTGGCTGAGGTAATCATGATGGCTGTGGCTAATATCATGACGGCGTATTCGTAGGTTTATTTTGAATTCTCCTATCTATATAACCTTCCTCATAGTCTCCAACTGAAGTTATCGTTATTTCTTATATTATAGAAAGATTTAACCCACGAGAGAATGGAATTTTATTTGCCATGAAGAACATATTTACAGTTGATTATAACAGTAAAACGAATTTGCTAGTTAAACAATAAACTTAAAATGACAACGAATTTTTGGTTTTTTGGAATAGAGCCTTCTGAGCAGTAGTCGTACGTTTTCAATACATAATTGTATTGACCTTCCTCAAGAATGAGAATTAAGAATTATCCGCTTCTGTTTAGTTGGCTACTGTCAGTTTCCTGTGATTTGTGATGCTAATCTATTCCATTTCTTCGAGATGTACGGAACCGCGCTAAGATGACGCAGTTCCTGCGAGTCGGGCTTTTTTTTGTTTATGTTGAAGGGATAAATCAAAATATTGGAAAAATGCATCCTATGAGTTTTGGAAAAATTATTTAGTAAACAACCAAAAAATTCTAAACAACCAAAAATTCGTTGTCATTTTGAGTATCTTGTTTTACTAGCAAATTCGTTTTACTGTTATAATCAACTGTAAATATGTGCTTCATGGCGAATAAAATTCCATTCTGTCGTAGGTTAAATCTTTCTATAAAATAAGAAATAACCTTTCACCGTTTCTTAGCTTATTTTACTACAATACTAATTTTACTGATAAATGCAATTTAAAACAAAAAAAAACAATTAAAAAGTGAGCTAAACAAAGAGAAAACCCCTTTTAAAAACAACAAAACAAGCACTTTTTAAGTTTTAAGCGCTTATATCTCTGATTGACGTTGCCCCATCGAATATTGCTTCAGAACCTTTTTTGTATAGACTTTAGTAAGCATTCGAATAGTCACCTTCCACTTACGACGATTTCCTAACCGTTATCGAGATATTTACGAAAAATATATGAAGATCCGAAAACTTTTTATGTCTATTAATAAAATATTTTTTTCGCATACTTCCTTAACTCCAAATATAAATAAAATTTAATCATCTTAGTTGGAATTAATTTCCAAGATGTAGAAAAAATTTCAATTGAATCCCACGATTTTAAGTACCCACAATAAAATAATGACATGCGAAAACCTTGATTCCTCTTTTCTCAAAAACGATTACAGATATCGCCTTAAAAATTGTTTCATTCGTTTTCCTATGTTAAGAACCCTATAAAACAAGTACCTGCAAGCATATGAACTTGAAACCGTAAGCGTTACGATTTTTTTTTGCGCGAATTTCTTCCCCAAAACTATCTTCCATTGGGCGGATTCAGCTCGTTAACGAACTTGACCTTTCAAATTAGACGATATATATATAATTTATTATATATATATATATATATATATATATATATATATATATATATATATACAAATTTGAACCACCTATATTTTCGTGATCTATGGGGTCTGAAACGAGAAAGTTTCTAGTCGGCACTTCCGGATTGCATCGTGAGGTCAACCTCTTAAGCGGGTTCTCCCTAGGAGGTAGGGAATAACCGCGCTAAAAGGTCCATTATCTGTATATTTAAAAGCATTATTTGTAGGAAATTTATTTTGGAAGTTAAATTAGCAGTGATATTATTTAAATTACTTGTATTGTTGACCTCAAGATCATTAGTAATCCTAATCTTTTCGAGTGGGTTGTTTATTTGGCCAGCTGATCGCTTGAGGTCAGGTTGTTGGAGCTCATCGGTTGGGGTTATGCCACGTGGCTCAGGTCACGGTACCCTCCTTGCCTATGATGTTATTCACTTCCATGTATCAATATGGAGATTTACTGATCTCCAATACACGGGTTCCTAACCCCTTCAGAATGGCTTGCACCTTACAAACTAAGTTATAATAATTATTTGCTCACCAATACTTTCAAGAATCTGCTTATTCTTCAGGGATACAATTAAGGAAAGACTCCGACACAAAATTTTCTAGAAAATATCACAAATTTAATGTTAAATTTGTTTCTGTGCTGTTAAACACAACAGCACAGAAACAAATTAGGCAGCTACGCATCTATAGCTACCAAACAGCTGTACGTATAATAATAGTTGTTACTTTATTCGACTCAGTGCGCCAAAATGTATTTGGAGTTATAGGTCTCTCGTCCCATTGAGTAAAATATGACTTTTCTAAATTGAATACTTTCTGTATTTACGATTTACTTACTCCAAACCCAGCATACTTCCAAAATAATTATTCTATCGATTTTGTAGTGCTCTTATTCAATTCAGAAGAAAAAAATACTTTAAAAATGATACTGAAATCGGAATGTTTCAAGAACCTAGAGGTTATTCCCTAAATCGGGCGTTCCCTTGCACTAACCTCGCCGACTAACCTCGCGTTACGGGGTACCTACATTGGTCCTGATCCGATCCGATTCGATAGCAACCGACTGTCGGAAGAAAAAAAAACAATGGACGTGCCTACATCTCAATGGAGGTGCCTACATTGGTCCCGACCCGATCCGATGGGCACTGATTCTCGGCCGTTCAAACTTGTCCAGACCGATTTCAGACCGAGGAAGCAAAATGGTACCAAATTCACAAATTGTGTTTCAAAAAGGTCTACGGCCTCTACATCTTCACCGATTTCAATGATTTTTTTTTTTTTTTTTTTTTTTTTTTTTTTTTTTTTTTTTTTTCTTAATGATTTTAAAATTTTTTTATAACTTTCTAACTTTCTAGCTACCATTCTTATACATTTTTTTGAAATGTGAATACTCATACATCTCTTATCCTAGTGTAACAGTTAAAAATTAATTGTTGCACTAACGTTTATTTTATCGGGACTGATATACTTCCGGAAGATCGATTGGCTTCTCAACTCTTACTTTATACCTCCAACAAGGTAATCGAAGGTTTCTATGCTTATTGCTTTTTAGATTGTATTTCATAAATTAATTACTCATTTTCAGTTCACTACTTGTTCATTACTGACAATCTGTGACTAGATCGGATCGGATCAGGTATGTAAGCACTCACGTCGACCGTTGTCGGTCAAATGAAATCGTTTTGGATCGGATCGGATCGGTTCGGGAGAAATACGGGTCCAATATCGGTGCAGCCTTAGTCGGTTAAATTAGTTGTTGTTTAATAATCCTACATCGCGTTATGATTTTTATATTTTTAGTGTATTTATTCTCTGTAATTTTTGTTATAAATATGAAAACAAAATATTAGTTTATTTATCATAATGTTTTTTGTTTGTTTCAGATCAATGCAGGGGCGGCACATCGTTTGGATGTCATATGTGAATATGTATAAAAAACTCTATGTATTTTTGTCACTTAGATGGCCTTTTTAATGCAAAATGCAATGCATTTTTTCTTAATGTATTTTCAGAAAGAATAAAGTATTTTTTATTATTTTAATTTATTATTTTTTTGGTGAGATAATTAAGAAAAAAATTGAATCTTTAATTTTTTGTAATGTATATAATAAAAGCAATAATTTTATGTATTTATGTATTTTTATAAAATTTTATATTTTTTAAACTATGGTAAATTCTTTTTACAAAAAAACAAAACAAAAAAAAAAAACCTATATTACTTTGGCTAAAGTTTGTAGAATATATTAATCGTTGATGTCAAAATCCATCATTATTGTTATTATAAATGTTGTTAGATTTCTTCTGAGGTGTGTACATACTTTTCAACTCCTTTTAAAAAAATATTTTTGATGTTTGTATAAATGTTGAAAAAAAAAATAGAGTTAATAATTTAATGTAAAACTACAGTACCTATGTGTTTATTTGTTTTATTTTTTTAATGTAAAGCAGATATGAAAAGATTGGCTGTAAATACCTTTCTGGTGGAGGAAATGATTGGCTGTAAATACCTTTCTGGTGTATATATATACATATATATATATATATATATATATATATATATATATATATATATATATATATACACACACAAATATATCATCTCACCGGCTCAAAAATGGTCCGGTTATATGAAATTTGGTTCAAATACTTTCGTATAATTTGAGTTCTTAAACTTTAAGTAAAATTCGCGCAAATAAAATTGTAATGCTTAATTTCTCTTTTGCTTGAAGGTAATCGTTCTATAGATTTCCTAACGTAATGAAACCATGAAGGTGATATCTGTAACCGTTCACGAGAAACAATTTTCTAATTTTCAGTTAGGGTATTCAGAAAATATTGATTCAGTTGAAACTAGATTTTTAACATTCATCTAATCTAGGATATTTCAATTTTTATTGCGTTTGGAGGTATTAAATTATTATAGAAATAATGTATTTTTTGACACGAAATGATTTTGAAGTTGTTGTATTTTCTAAAAAATCTCGAAAACGGTTAAACATCAAAATTTTTAGTTTTGTTCTTTTGAACGGCTCTATTTATTTAACATTTTACTGGTTGTTGTTTGTTTGTTTCTTGTTTTTTTTTCTTTTTTAATTGCCTGGCCAAACAACAGCAGCACTAAACGTTTTAACAGTAAAATAAGTATTTTAGTAAAGCAAGGTAAGAAAATGAGATACAGTGTTATAGTGTTTCCAAGAGCAAATGTTGTGACAGAGGATTGAGTAATTTCCGCTTAGGATACTGTCAGTTTCCTGTTCTGGTGCCTCAATCTACAATCTCTTTCATGGTAATTTATTTTTATCAAAAACAAAATCAGTCCTGTAACAGGCCAAGAGGGCCCTGAGGGGCAGATACTATAGAGGTATCTGATTCATGACCATACGGCACACTAGGGAGATAGTGTGGTCAGTACTGTGCTCCGGCCGCCTGATTTTCCCCTTGGCTGCTTCGACTGCTAGAGTCATTAGCACCAACCAAGGTACCCGTTATTAAATTAATTAAAGGCTGTGTTGGCCTAGGGACGGTCAGGGAGGCCGAATTCTACCCATGAACGAAGACACTAGAAGAAAAAATCTTTAGTGCTTGCTCGGGATTTGAACTCAGGTCCTCCAACTTAGTAGTCCAGTGCTCTACCACTGAGCAAACCTCGCCCCCCATTCATTTTTATATCTTATTATAAATATTTTTGTTTTTTAGATGTTGGTTTATAAGTGTATTAACATTAGTCAGACTCTCCCCCATGCTTGCTATCTGTCGGTATGCGTTCTATTGTCAATGTTAGATTCGTCAAATCGAGTCATTCGAATTAAATGGGACAGCAATGTTTGGCCTACTCTGAGCCTGGTAACTACGACTTCTTCTCTTCTTGCGTTTAGGCTTCTAGTCGACCAGGCACTTACGCACTGTCTTATTTTGTGTAATCCATTGTCTGTAGTATGTGTCCATGTATTTCGCCTCTCGTCTACACTGTGTGTTTTAATGTTTGGTGTTACCTTCATTAAAATGAAGTTTCAATCAAATGATAAACTAAATGTTTAATGTTTTTTTGTATAATTGTCTAATGTTTATGTGTATAGTTGTTAGTACATAGTACAGCATAATTGATGTTTTCTCATACTTACTGTTTTGCATGAATAATAGAGCCTACTGCTAATGAACGAACAGTATTTATGTCATAGAGTTCTCATGGAACTCCAACGCTTAACTTTTCGTATATTTTCCGAATTGGAATCAGATTTAAATTAACCTATGCTTCGTAATATTCTATGAGATTCCTAACGATTTCTCTTGAAATTATCCACTTAATGATGCATGTACGATTTATTTCTTCGTTATTATATACGTATATATATGTCTTTGTAACATTCTCCAGTTTTTCTCCAGCGCATCTCTTGAGTTTCCAATGGCACCAGGTATTTTTTAATGACGAATTCTGATAGGAAATTTAATTTTAAGACTAATTTACTCCGAGACATGTTTTGATCCGACGCACCGTTTGCGGGTAATACGCAAAAAACTGAAAAATATCGCCCTTTTGTAGACAAATTCCTATTTATCAATGAAACGAAGCCTTGTGCGTAAAAACACCTCTATGCAAACGTTGTAGCCTATTAATTTTCCTTTCAGATGATAAGAAGATAAAAGTTGTAGATTGAATATTTAACGGGATATTATGAATGAAAAATATACCTTAAAAGTTTTAAAAAATAATTCAGAAAATCTATATGAATAGAAAAAAGAGAGAAATTTATTCTGTTCTGTTTTATAATAATTTTTATTTACTTTTTTTTCATAAAGTAAATAAGAACTTTTTTTATGGCAGCTACTTTTTTCTATTTATATCGATTTTCTGAATTGTTATTTTTTAAAACTTTTAAGGTATATTTTTCATTCATAATATCCCGTTAAATATTCAATCTACAACTTTTATCTTCGTATCATCTGAAAGGAAAATTAATAGGCTACAACGTTTGCATAGAGGTGTTTTTACGCACAAGACTTCGTTTCAGTGATAAATAGGAATTTGTCTACAAAAGGGCGATATTTTTCAGTTTTTTGCGTATTACGCGCAAACGGTGCGTCGGATCAAAACATGTCTCGGAATAAATTAGTCTTAAAATTAAATTTCCTATCAGAATCGTCATAAAAAATACCTGCTACCATTGGAAACTCAAGAGTTAGATGCGCTGGAGAAAAACTGGAGAATGTTACAAAGTCAACTAAACCTTCAAAAGAGAAACCTCATGCAACATAACTATGACCTACCAAGTTTCATTTCGAAATTCCAACAACTCTAGGAGGAAAACGGGGTGGACACATGCCGGGACACCCTGTATGTATATATATATATATATATATATATATATATATATATATATATATATATATATATATATATAATTATTCTTGTAGATGACCCAAAATATTTCTTAATACTTTTTTGTTCTTTAAGGCTTAGGGTCGGAAACGTAGGAATTCCTTGTATTACACCACTTTATTTGGCATGCCCTACATGTTTCTTGCTTTATTTCATTCGCTGCTCATCAGGGGCACTTCTTGCTAAGAAGTCCTCTCGTCCCATGTACCTATTATTACCAATATTTGGATTCCGTATGTACAGTTTTATTTAGTAAAATGATACATTATAAATGTTATTTTTCAGGCTCGCTGAAGGACCCCTGACCTTACGTACGTTGTTTAGAATGGGTGGCTACCTGTAGATAGCCCGGCGATTGAAGACTTAAAGCTAATACGCCGTAAAACAAAGATTAAAATTGTATATAATGTAATATATTGAATTGATGTATTTTTGTTAAGTGTTCAATAAATGTTTATATGATGTTGAAAACTTATTATCATTTCCTTATTGTGTGTGTATATATATATATATATATATATATATATATATATATATATATATATATATATATATATATATATATGTGTGTGTGTGTGTAGATCCTAAGTTGAAAACTAAAACGTTGTAGATAATAGGTAACAGCTTATTCAGTCTTCATTTATTTCATATTTTATATTAAATTTTTGTTGTTGTAGAAACGTTTCGGCTATAAGCCATTTTCAATCTAATTATCTTCAGATTATGTGTTTGTGCTAGATGTGATATCTAATCCTCCTTTACAGAAGCAGACTCAAATATATGAAATAATATGTAATAATTGAGGTATTAATAATATCATCCATGTAATAATAGAGACACGAACCATACAATTTAAAAAAAAACGAAATTTCCTCCTCAAACTAAATGACATCAAATTTACAAGCACATAATCTGAAGATTATATTTTATATAAAAAATAATGCAAAATCATACAGATAATTAGATTGAAAATGGCTTATAGCCGAAACGTTTCTAAACAACAAACATTTAATATAAAATAAATGAAAACTGAATGAGCTGTACCAACTACCTATATATACATGAGTACAGGTGACGTACAGTGTCCAGGAGTGGGGAGTACAGGAGATGTACAGTGTCCAGGATAGGTGATTTCCAGTGACCCATAAACCTGAGTACAGGTGATGTACAGTGTCCATGAGTGGGGAGGACAGGAGATGTACAGTGATGTTAATGCTGATCCCATAGGCATTTATTGCATAGGAAGGCTGCTATGTACAGTGTCCAGGATAGGTGATTTCCAATGACTCAGAGACCCAAGTTCAGGTGACGTACCGTGTCCAGGATAGGTGATTTCCAGTGACCCTGAGACCCGAGTACAGGTGATGATGTACGGTGTCCAGGAGTGGGGAGTACAGGACATGTACAGTGTCCAGGATAGGTGATTTCTAGTGACTCAGAGACCCAAGTAGAGGTGACGTACAGTGTCCAGGAGTGAGGAGTACAGGAGATGTACAGTGTCCATGATAGGTGATTTCCAGTGACTCAGAGATCCAAGTACAGGTGACGTACACTGTCCAGGAGTGGAGAGTACAGGAGATGTACAGTGATGTTAATGCTGATCCCATAGGAATTTATTGCATAGGAAGGCTGCTAAAGTGTATTTATTCTAAAGTGTAAGTATTCTAAAGTGTTCGAAATTTAAATTTTTCTTAGAATTTAATTGATGTACTTAACCATGTGTTACGACTTCAACGGCATTCTATCACCGTATTTTATAGGGGAAACTAAAACGGAGTAGTCTCGGCCCCTGTAATCGATTTGAGCCGATACCCGTATTACAAGGTAAGAAGAAAATTAGGGAAAATCATTATTTTATCATACTCCCCAGCTTAGAGAAACCTTCAGTGGAATCTTAGTCATTGCAGGTCTCCAGTTTGGGCAAAAAAGACTATTCAAATTGAATGATTGTCATTGTTCATGTTGAAATGTCATCAAAATCACAAAAGTTCGATTCGCAAAACTGCGTTATCTTAGCGCGTTTCCATAACGTACTAATCTACTATATAATTGTCAAATACCACTCACTCAATGACCTATCATCGCCCAGCCCAAACCACTCGACAGAAAAATTACAAATTTTGGATGGACACTCCCTATAGAACGTAGACACTCGCTAAGAAAGGATTTTTTGATATTCGAATTTGTAAGTATTTTTAGAAGGGTTTAACTTTTTAGTTGGTTTGAGCATGAACGCCTAGGCAACATGCGTTGCTAGGACGATAACAGAACAGCTGTTACCGAACTGTATCTATTTCATAGTATTATTTTTAATTTCAACTTAAGGCAGACCTTGAATTACTCGAAATAAACTGTGATTTTGTCCCTCATAGAGTTTACGCCCTGGTAAATTTGAAATTTTGCATGGGCAATCCATTTAGAATGCAAACACTCGCTAAGAATGGTATTTTGATATTCAAATGATTAAGTAGTTTTAGGGGGGGGGGGGGTGTTTGAATTATTAAGACGTTCGTCATCGGCTCAAAAATCGTCAGATTTTAATGACATTTGGTACAAAAATCTTTCTTCTCATTTGAAAGGTCCAGTTCTTTAACCAGCTGAATCCGTTAACTGGAACATGGTTTTCGGAGCAAAATTTGCACGAAAAATCGGAACGCTTACATTTTCGAGTCCATGTGCTTGCAGGTACTCGTTATATAGGTTCGTTAACGTAGAAAAACTAATAAACCCATTTTTTATACGATTTCTGTAACCGTTTACGAGAAAAATTGATAGAAATACATTTCTAAACTAATTTTCTGGTTGGTTGATTCACTTGAAACTTGTACCTTGTAAATTTGTTGGTATTTGGCATTCACCTAATCTAAGATATTTAAACTTTGGTAACGTTTAGAGGTAAGAAGTATATGGAAAAAAAAATGTATTAATGGTGATACAATGTTGTCGGATCTCAGTATATTTTCTAAAATATCTCGAAAACGGTCGGGAAATCGTTGTAAATAGAACACGGCTATTCGAAAGGTTATTAAATTCTCTACAAAAAAGATCCTGTTGTTATGTTCAGTGGGGCGATGTCAATCAGAGATATAAGCGCATGAAATCTAAAAAGTCCTTGTTTTGAACGGGTTTTTGTCTTTGTGTACCTAACTTTTTAAGTGGTTGTTGCATTTTTCTTTTTTTTTACTCCCGAAAGGAAACAAGCACGGTTACCTCCACATGGTGTTTACTGGGTAACATTAAAGTCCATGCAATAATAAACTGCACGAAATTATATAGTAGCGTTAATTTTGATGATGCATTATTTAACGCAATAAAATAACTACTTATCTGTCGTGACGAAGCACGGGTATTCAGCTAGTGCAATATAAAATCATCGAATAAATATAAATTATATTTTGTGAAAAATTAAAACATCTGCTCCAATGATGTCCTATTGCTATCGAGTATTTCGTCTTCATGCCTTCTCTAATAATGAAAAGCTCCGATGAACCAAATGTAGTTTGACAGGCTCAAAATAATGTTATAAGGGACTAGCTGAATACCCGTGCTTCACCACGGCCGATAAGTATTTTTTATATTGAGTTAAATAAGATATGATCAAAATTAACGCTACTACATTATTTCGTACAGCTTATTATTGCACGGACTTCAAAGTTACCCAGGAAAAACCACGTGGAGGTAACCGTGCTTGTTTCCGTTGGAGAGTAAAAAAAAAAAAACAACACAAATACAACAACCGCTTAAAAAGTTAGGTAAACAGAGACAAATACTTGTTGAAAAGCATAAAACTAACAAATTTGAAGTTTTAAGCACTTATCTCTTCGATTGACATCGCCCCACCGAACATTACAACAGAATCTTATTGCGGAGAATTTAGTAACCTTTCGAATAGCCGCCTTCCACTTACTACGATTTCCCAACCGTTTTCGAGATATTTTAGAAAATATACTGAGATCCGAAAACTTTGTATTGCCATTCATACAATTTTTTTCCAGATACTTCGTTTCTGAATACCCAAACAGAAAATTAGTTTTGAAAAGAATTTCTGTCAATTTTTCTGGTAAATGGCTACAGATCTTGCTTAAAAATGGTTTCATTCGTTTTCCTACGTTAAGGAATCTTTCGCACAAATTTTGCTCTAAAAACCATTTTCCAGTAAACGGATTCAGCTTGACCTTTTAAATGAGAAGAAAGATTTTTGTACCAAATGTTATCAAAATCGAACCTTTTTTGAGCCGATGAGGAACTTCTTAATAATTCAAACCCCCCTAAAAGTACATAACCATTTGAATATCAAAAAAACCTTTCTTAGCGAGTGTTTACACTCTAAACGTATTGTCCGTGCACACACAATTTAAATTTTTGTGTCAAGTGGTTCGGGATATTATTACCTCGGATGGGCCATCACCAGGGCGTAAACTCTATGAGGGACAAACTCACATTATATTTCTAGTAATTCAAGGTCATGTCATCATAGTGGAAATTAACCTCAATTAAAAATAATACTATGAAATAGATAATATACGGCAACAGCTGTTCTGTTATCGTCCTAGCAACGCTTGCTGCCTAGGCTTGCATGCTCTAACCAACTCAAACTTTAATCCCCTCTTAAAATACTTAAAAATTCGAATATCAAAAAATCCTTTCTTAGTGAGAGCCCACGTTATATAGGGAGTGTCCATGCAAAATTTCAAAATTTTCTGTCGAGTGGTTTGGGCTGGGGGATGATAGGTCAGTGAGTGGTTATATTGCGCAAGAAAAAATTATAATTGTAGCATTAAAACAATTTTTGTTTGGAAGAAGCAAATAGGGTATCATTCTTTGATTAATCAAGGATAAAACGGCGTGCGACGCACACATAAACATTTTTTTTTTTAATTTTGTGATTTATGTGTAATGTTTTGCATAATATTCGTGAGAAAGAAAGTGTGTATATAAATTTACAAGTAACAAACATGCACGTTGGTGAGATAAAAATATGAATTAGATAAGTTCTGATCTTCACCATGTTGGACAGGAAGAAAGCCCAAGCTGCCGTAGGGACTACATCATCAGGTAACTGCTTCGTTTGTAAAGCCCAAGCTGCCGTAGGGACTACATCATCAGGTAACTGCTTCGTTTATAAAGCCCAAGCAGCCGTAGGGACTACATCATCAGGTAACTGCTTCGTTTGTAAAGCCCAAGCTGCCGTAGGGACTACATCATCAGGTAACTGCTTCGTTTGTAAAGCCCAAGCAGCCGTAGGGACTACATCATCAGGTAACTGCTTCGTTTATAAAGCCCAAGCAGCCGTAGCGACTACATCATCAGGTAACTGCTTCGTTTGTAAAGCCCAAGCAGCCGTAGGGACTGCATCATCAGGTAACTGCTTCGTTTGTAAAGCCCAAGCAGCCGTAGGGACTGCATCATCAGGTAACTGCTTCGTTTGTAAAGCCCAAGCAGCCGTAGGGACTGCATCATCAGGTAACTGCTTCGTTTGTAAAGCCCAAGCAGCCGTAGGGACTGCATCATCAGGTAACTGCTTCGTTTGTAAAGCCCAAGCAGCCGTAGGGACTGCATCATCAGGTAACTGCTTCGTTTATAAAGCCCAAGCTGCCGTAGGGACTAACTGCTTCGTTTATAAAGCTCGTCCGTCAGAAATCAAGAATCTATCAATACTTAAATTCAAGCAATCAAATGAAGAAGCTCTCCGACTAGGTTTATCGCCTCTGTACGCACATATAAAAATTTTGGAATAGATCCTTTTTCCCGCGTACCATTTGAATCAAAAAAAAAAAAATGGAGGACCTCAAATACGGCTTTTCCAATTAAAGAAGCCACAAAAAGTTCAGGAATCTGTGTCGATTTTTTACGACTGAGATATGGTTCTTCAAATTTCTTTAACACCTCCAGACGTTTTTTTGCTGATCCATCTTTGACTACAGAAATAACAAAAATCTATGAGAATTTGATTCGGAAATTTTCTGGCATTCTTGAAGATTTGAGTAATCTACATGCATTTGAGCCAATTAAATGTGGGTAGTACGCGCAAAAGACTGCGCTGAATTGGCTGTGCGATTGTACCCGTGGGTAGAGATGTGGGGCGGAAATTGTTCCAGAATAATTTCTGCATGATGGCACAAATGGCAATTGTTTAGTGAATTTGTTTCAGGATATATATATATATATATATATATATATATATATATATATATATATATATATACATATAAATATATATATATATATATATATATATATATATATATATATATATTTCTGAACCATATAAACAAAAACTACAGGTTATAATTCAACATTTTCATCAACATAAATTTTAATAAAATTAGGTAGGTAAGTGTGATTATGTCTGACTAAACAATTGTTTTATTGTTTATTGCTATATTGTTTAAGGGCAAAAATACATGAGACCTTAAAAACAATTATTTTATTTTATTTATTATAGTTTAACATCATGTTGGTGATCCAATTTAAGCAATAATAATATTTTACATTTCTTAAAAACATAAAACAAGTAAAATAATTTGCTACCGATAATTGGCGATTATCAGGGAAAACAGATACTATACAACGCTTAATCAATGAAGAGACGCCTTCTCATACTTCTGTGAATATAAATGGAGGTTAACACTCATGGTATAATCTAAAACCGAAAATGAACCAGACGAATTTGCACCACGATATTTAATAGTTAAGTTAATAGACAATGGGATGTTATTCAACCAAATTCATCCGTTTGTTATCAACAAATGTCAAACACATTTTTGTTAAAAAAAAATAAACAGAGATGGAGTTCTTCTTTTAGATATTGAACATACCCAAGTGTCACTCAAGTTACTCAAAGCTAAATGTTTTAATGGCCTTCCAATATTAGTGAATCCACATGAAAATTTAAATCACTCTCGTGGAGTATTCTATTGTAGAGATATTGCTCATGTTCCAGACTCCGACATTCTTAATGAGCTGTCGGAGGAAAAGGTAATCAACCTGAAACGATTGCCATGTAAAGGAATGAAACATTCTCCTCTATTTGCAGTAAGAATACTGTGTTGCCTGAGAACCTGCACGATGGCTATCTTTCAGTAAAATTAAGGCCATATATCCCCTTGCCTTTAATGTGCTATCGTTGCTGCACTTTGAATCACCATTCCAAAACATGCGAAAAAGAGGCGAAATTTGCCAAATGTTCTAAAGCTAAACATGAAGGGGAATGTTTGGAAACCAAGTGCTGTTTGTGCCATGAACCTCATCTCTTCAAGAAGTGCCCTGCCTATAAAAAGGAATCAGATATTAAGAAACTGGTACTTCAGAAGTTAGGTTATTCTGAAGCAAAAAGGAGATTTAATGAATACGGCTTAAACACGTATGCTGAGAAAGCAAAAGCAAGCATCAGTGAACATGCCATTAACAAAATTCTAAAGCTAATCGAGAACATTAACGGATGATTGGGGTAGCTGGAAATAGTCATATGAGCAATTTTCCTCTCGAGCAGCCTCAATTTTTCAAACGTCCTGAGACAGTTGAACCAGACGTACAGAATAACGCTCCTGAAGTAACAGAACTCAGCTCCGAAGAACTCAGAAGAAACAAACAGGACAAGAAGTCTTCACTGAAGGATCCAAATCAACAACCTGTTCCTGCCACGACTTCGAAGAGCGATATAACTAATGCATTATCGAAAAATAATTCTTGTGGAAACCACAAACAAGGCTAAACAAAATAGTTATGTCATTCCTTCAATGAAATTCCAACGGCTTAAAGACACATGTTGACGATCTGAAGTACCTGTTACGAGAAAAAGAGTTTAGTATAGCTGGAATACAAGAAACTCACTTAGCCCCAGGTAAGGAAGTCAATGTCCATGGCTTTTCAGTATATAATTATAGGAATGATTACTGTTTGGGAGGAAGAGCTTGTGGCGGGGTCGCTATACTTGTTAGGGATAACATTTATAGTGAACCTGTCCGATTACTGACTACGTTACAGGCTGTGGTGGTCTCATTTCTTCTACCAAACCGGCTTACTGCCTGTTCACTCTATCTTCCACCGAGTCCACCGAGAGCCAATAGACGTACATGCTATACAGGACTTACTTACTCACCTTACTTCACCCATACTAATACTTACTGACGCGAACGCGCTAAGCGAGATGTGGAATTCCCCATTTACGAACAATCGTGGGCAGCATCTGCAACAAGTACTGGAACACTTTGACTTAATGACACTTAACGATGGCTCCCCAACTTACTTATGCCCTAGAACTGGCACTCTGTCGAACATTGACATTACTATATGCTCACCTTCCACACGCTACAACTGGGAAGTGCTCAATGACACTTTTTCAAGTGATCACTTCACGAGGGGAGTATACAGCGATGGGGTCACCGATTCGGATTAATTTTTTTCTGGTGATTCCACATCGAAAAATAGTCGACACGTGTCCGAGCGTTCCGTACAATGCGTCTTAGAAGCCGAGAAATAAAATAAAATATGTTGAAAGTGCTTTATTTTTTATGTGGAGTTTAGAAAATGATATCGACATGATTCTTTCACTAATTCATTGGTTTTATAGAGTAGATTAAAAGAAAAATATAATCGTTAAACAATAATTTATATTTCATCAAATATATTCAAAAATATGCTTACGTTTTCAAGTAAACTAGTAAACATTTTTTTACGCCAAAAATAATAGCAGATTTTAAATCATCACCTCAAGAAACCCTAATATAGTGAATATCATTGAAAACAAAAAATAATGATTTTCCCAGTCCGGAAGAGGCTAAATATTTGTAAGCGAAGAAGTAATTTGACGTTTTGGAATTCAATATCTCCCCTGGAGATAATCCGATTTTTACGTCATTGAATTCTTTCGACCGAAGAAAGACTCCTTTTTCTAACCATATAAATGACTATTGTATTATTTCAAAAGGTACTTGCGAAAAATGGTTCTCAAAATAAAAATAAAATGTAAACTTTTTTGCATATAACGTCAATTCCAGAACACGTAGAAACACCCCGATTGAAAGAAAATTTATCACATTAGGGCCTTTATATACCCTCCAAGTTTGGTTTGAATCGGGTGAATATTCTTTGAAATATGCCCGGATTCTTGAATCTTTAACAAAATTTTAAGCGTCCCCCCTTAGAGAAATTTAAAATTCTATTTTTTTTTTTTATTTTTGTAATATTCCCAAAATTTGAATTTAGGGGTTTTTCAATGTGCTTAAAACGAATCTGACATTCGTTTTTAAATCAAAAATTGTTTTACATACTTGACTCTATAGAAGTCATTATTCTGCCAAAATATTCCATATACCTACATTTAAAAAGTTATCGATTATAAAAAAAATTTATTTAAAAACGAATGTCAGATATTACATTAATGATAGTTGGCTTCTGCATAAAACACTATTTTTGGCAATATTGTTTTGCACCATTCCCTTATGCGCAGTACCTGGTGTTCCAAGGTATGTCCAGGAAACACATAATTACCTTATTATCTACCCAAGAAGTAAGTACATTTTAGCAAAATTTGAAAGTGCGTAAAGCACTTCATGAAAAGTGCGTTATCAGCGCTCGTCGTGTTCGTCGTTCGTCGTGTTGAACGATGAGAGTTCAGGACGTTCGTTTTCCTCCTGACCGTGTCTCGCGCATCTTAACAGTCATCTATCAAGAGAGCTCTATTCAAACTCCAGAACTTCCAAGGATGCAAAATTAAATAATTAATTAAGACAGAAATAAATTATCACTTCTTCAAAGGAATAGAAATTAGGCTTGATCAGATTTCCGCGGGAAAAGCCATCGGAGAGCAAGCCTAATGCAGAGAACGGAAAAAGGCATTTCTCGGAGAAATTTCTCGGTTCGGAATGATCAAAGGCAAATTTTTGGAGGAAATTAGTTCTTCCCCAGAGGATAAGATGAATAGGCGCCAACTACAAAGGAACTTCAATTAGTTGAAGGAATCAGGCCCGGATAATCTGGAAGATCATTCGACGACGGAGTATTACTGGGGAAATTATCGAAAAGTGAGTAGTTAGCTATCAAGAATTTCAGGCGATTTCTGCTTCGAAGAATTTGAGAAAAACGGCAGTTCTAAATATGAAAGTAAGATGAATAAAGTCAAAGAATTTTACAAAGGGAATTGAAATAATTGTCCATTTTAACACTCCGGATACAGGTACATTAGAGTATGAGTTAGGCCTAACTACCTTTTTTCGTCGTAAAAATTGAAATCTGATTTTACCATCGGATTGTGAAACTAGATTGCTTGCTCTGGCCATTTTTTGCAATAAAACAAAATGAAATTTAAGTATTGATACTAAAATACTTCATAGGCATACATTTTGCAACTTTTAATTTGTTGAAATATAATGAATAAAATAAAAAGAGAAAATAAATATCAAAGAACAATATTTATAAGTACACCTTCTGGAACTTCCCTTCAAACCACGTGTGTTCATAAGAAACTATATACAGGTTATAAGAAACTATATGTAAGGTATAATGAACTATGTGTTGGTTATAAAGAACTATATGTAGGTTATAAGAAACTATATGTACTTTAAAAGGAACTTTTTGTAGGTTACAAAGAACTAACTCTGTACGTTAGTTTTCTTCAGCCTGTTCTCTAGTTCTCCCGACAAGCCGATTTTTTTCATAGTTAGCGTTCAAGGTTTGATACATTTCTTTCTGTATCATTATCAGTGTAGGAGTATTTTGTCTTTCTTACGACTATGATCATTCTTCGAGGTGTCCTCATTAAAAAGATTTTTATCAGCTTGTTCCAGAATAAATGCTTCACCGTTCACTATGATTTAGTCCTTCCTCATCCTGGCAGGTTTATCTGTGTTACGTCCTTCTATCAGGTAAGGAACTAAATTACGCCTTATTTTACGAATTTCCAAAGAGTAAACATCACATCAATTTAAAGCACACCCTTTTAAGTTATGAGCTAGCTTTAATATTTCTATTTTCTGCCTTAATGCTAAGAAAGTAACAATCACTGCTCTGTTGGCTTGCATCTCCACATTAAATACATTTAGGCATTTATTTACTAGATTAAAAATGTTTTTGTAGCTGCCGCACTCAACCTCACGCACAATAACCTTCCACTGTACTAACTGTCAAAACTCGCCCGCCAAGCTCGCGGCAAATCTATTATTTTCCAAACACGGCCTTCGACTTACTAATTAGTAAATTAATGATTTATTACTGGCGCGGGTAATGAATTGCTAAAGTATCAGCTTTTGTGCAGAACCTCGCGTTGATTTTAAGCATTCCCTTTACTTATCCATTGCCAGCGACGCCTCAAACACGGCAATTGGAGCGGCATTACAGCAGCGAGAAGGGTCAGCCCAGAGACGTCGCGAATTTTTTTCTAAAGCCTTAAACCAGGAAGAACAAAATTATTCAACGTATGACCGCGAATTGCTAGCAGTTCACCGTGCGATCCGACACTTATTACGTCCGATTATTGAGGGTCGTAATGTTGTTTTTTTCGACAGATCACAAGCTTCTATTGCATATGTTCTCTCAACGGCCACAAACTACAAAACCCCTGCGAATTCGCCTAGCCAACTACATCAGTCAGTTTACTATCGACATTCGCCATGTATCAGGTACGGAGAATATCGTCGCTGACACATTATCTCGCATGGAAGGTATCGACACTCCAGACGACATGGCGGAGGAACAAGAAGCGGATCCTGAACTCTTGCGGAATCCGGCACCCCATCTCAAATGGCTGCATCAACCATGCACCAAGAGACCCCTGCTATGCGAGACTTTGATGCCTAGACTTCGTACCAGTGAGCAGGTTTTCTTGAGTCCATCTCGACATCATCGGACCCCTACCCTTTTCAGTGGGGAAACGTCACTGCCTCACGATGGTAGATCGATTCTCCCGGAGGCCAGAGGCAGAATCTCTAGAAGAAATCTCATTGTTTAAAAAAGCTAAAATTGAGTTTATTTAAATTAATGTTTACCTGAGTTTATAAGTTGCCTTTACGGGCTTCCTATGCCGGACTAATACTTAGTTGTTGAAATGCACAATGGAATTTGGCCGTCCTTTTAGTTTGAGTTAATTGAAATTTTCAGCTACTAGGAACTACCTTCATTAGGTAGTTAGTATCCTTATATTCCTCGGCAAAGGAACAGAAACTGGAAATATTTGTAGACCTTCTTAAGACTGACGAAAGTTCGTTTCATTAAATATTACAGAAAAACTGAATCTATCCTTAATATAAGTGATTTTAAAGCGATAACGCTTTTTCGTAGAGTTAGGTAATGAACCACTTCATTTACCTCTGTTCCTAGTTACACAATCCAACCACCGTAACAACTTTGTAACCTCCATGTTAACATGTAGTATATATATATATATATATATTATATATATATATATATATATATATATATATATATATATATATATATATATATATATATACTACAGCTACTGCTGTGGACACCTTCTTTCTTCCACATAAGATTGTTAGGATAAGGATAATAACCGAGACATATTTAACTTCTTATCAGGTATATTTATACATTAAATCTAGGAATCTAAGTACATTAAAGTCTGGTAAAATTATTTCTTCACATCCTACAAACAACCTTGACGATAAGGGTGCTTGTCATACATACAGCCTTCTTTCTTTCTTACAAAATGAATCGTAATGAAAAATAATAATACATAAAAAGGTAAAGTAGGAAAGGTGAAATAGATCGGAATAATACAAATAAAAACTATACACATGTATTAACAGATATTGTATATCAGTGTTGGATGAGCGACGCGAGGCTGGCCCGTCGAATCGCAGGAACACCGACGACATCATGATGAGTCCGACCTGCAGTGTTGACAACTGTGTTAATATGATGGCATGAACGTATGTTGGTAGCAATTAGCAATGAATGTAATTGATAATGTACAGCTGTACTCACTTAAGAGATTTGTAGCGTTCTTTCTCGTGGTTTTCCGGAGGTTCGCATTCGAACGAGGCCAAAGCGAGGGCTGCAAATAAAATGAAAAAATTAATCATACATTTAGAAAGGTTGTCTAATTATTTATTTAACCTATTTATTCTGCAAGGTGTGCTGTGGAACAGCTTGCAATGTTAATTTGTCTCGTGTAAAAAAGTTTCTATATGAAGTCTTCTAAAAAACAATAAATGCATTATGAATTGCATAATTTGAATATGCAGTATTGGATTCATATAAATTTAATTTAACAAAAAAAAACCATAAAAGTATAAAAATCAGTCTTGTAATTGGCCACAAGGCATAAAGTGGCAGATACTGTAGAGGTTTCTGATTCTTGGCCATAGGAAAAATAGTGCGGTCAGAACGTAGGAAACATTTTTAGGATAAATATGCTTTAGCGATGACTAAACTGAAAAACAAAAAAAACGTTACAACAAAGTGTCACAAAAAAGTGACCGCTAGCTTTCGTGCTTGCGCGCTAGCCATGTACTAAAAAAAAGGCTGTTTGTTATACAGTACATTACAGAAGGTTTGTCGGGTAGATCTAAAGCATATTTATGTTCCTGAATTCAAGCAGAAGGCTCTTAAGGAAATTAATTTTTCCCAGGCTTTCCTAAAAATATGGTGCAAAACATTAACGTGTTTCACCGCCTCTATTTAACAACTTGTATTCTTTTCCTTTCATCCTAATCGATCCCCTCCACGATACCAGATAATACTCCAGTTCGACTCCTCCATTGTTAGAGTTATCAATAATCACCTAAAACCAAGGACCGATATAAAAATGTATTTAAATTTAAATTTTAACGTCCATTCTTATTAACTAAGAATTTTAGGACGGGTTATCTATAGGTTACCACCCTTTTCTAGCCAGGATAGGCCTAGATAGCCACCACCCCTTGGTGGGAATCGAACCCATAGTGGGAATAACGAAATAAAAATCAAATTTTTCCGAAAAATTATGACAACAACTTACTTCATAATTTATATTTTTAAAATTAATGAATAAATGTTACGAAATATTTTTTATATACATATTTTCTTGCTAAAAATTATTGGGAAAATTTAAATAATAATTGTTTGTGAAAAAAAAATCGTTGTCTACCTTTGTAGAAGTCCCATCCTAAGCAGACGCCGACCATAAAACGAATGAAACCATTTAAAAAGCGATATCTGTAACCGTTTTCGAGAAACATTGAAACACCTACTTTTCCAAACTAATTTTGAGTTTGGGTATTCAGAAACGATTAATTCAGTTGAAACTTATTCCAGACGTTTAATATTTATCTAATCTATGATAGGTAAATTTTGGTTCCGTTTAGAGTTAAGGAAGTACTAGAAACAAAATATTTCATTAACAGCATGAAACGTTTTAGGATTTTCGTATATTTTCTAGAAAACCTCAAAAACGGTAGAGAAATCGTGATAAGTGGAAGGTAACCATTCGAAAGGTTACTAAATTCTCTACAAAAAAAAGGTTCTAATATAATGTTTGATGGGGTGCTGTCAATCGGAGAAATAAGGACATGAAAATTCGCAATTGTTAGTTTTGCTCTTTTGAACAGGTTTTTGTTTCTGCTTACCTGGAGTTTTAACTCGTTTCTTATTTGAATTGGATTTAACAGTAAAACGAGTATTTGACTAAAACTAAGTAAATGTGAAACGTTGTTATAGTGTTTCCAAGAGCGAACGTTGAGAAGGTGGGGGAAGTCGCCATGATACTGTCAGTTTCCTGTTGTGGCGCCTTCAATCCATTTTCTCTTCGAGATTTTATTTTATATTTTTCACGAAAGATCAAACCCCTCCAATAACTGCTACTATTATTTTACTAATAGCACTAGAGATTTGAACGTAACCGCGCTAAGATGACGCAGTTCCTGCGAGTCGGACTTTATTTGAAATTCATATAGGCAAAGACGTTTAAATTTTGGTTACGTTTAGACTTAAGGAAGTTTTAGAATAAAATATTTTATTAATAGACATGAAAGGTTTTGGTAACTTGGTATATTTTCCTTAATATCTCGAAAACGGTTGGGAAATCGTTGTAAGTGGGAGGTAAACATTCGAAAGCTTACTACATTTTTTACAAAAAAGGTTCTAAAGCACTTTTTGACTAGGCGATGCCAATGGGGGAAATAAGTGCTTAAAACATCAAATGTGTTTGTTTTGTTCTTTTGAGCGTTTTTTTTTTTTTTTTTAAGTTGTTTAACTCACTTTTTAATTAGTTGTTCTTTTCTTTTATATTGCACTAGCTGAATACCCGTGCTTCGTCACGGCAGATAAGTAGTTATTTTATTGCGTTACATAATGTATCATCATAATTAACGCTACTCTTTAATTTTTTGAAGTTTATTATAGCACGGTTCCCGTAATACTATATGTTATTCATCAGTTGATAAGAAAACAAAGTATAATGTTTCTTGACATTGGGGCGCTATGGACCAGTGTCAACAAAGAGAAAACCTAGAGATACCCCGTTATATATAGGTTACCCGCAATAGAAGTTTAACCCGTACTAGTAGATATTCGTTGTCAATAAAAAATGGACAGTAAAATTTACAAATTTATGTTTCCAAGTTGTCATTTGGAAACCCCTATTAAATTTGTGAGCATTACCAAGAAGTGTTTTGACTGGGGATGCTGATGGGTGAGGAGGTTGTATTACCTCGTTCGGGATATTATTACCTCGAATGGACCATCACCAGGTATAGCGAAAACTCTATGAGGGAAAAAATCACAGTATATTTCTAGTAATTCAAGGTCCGCCATCTTAGTTGAAATTAACCGCAATTAAAAATAATACTATGAAATAGATACAGTACGATAACAGCTGTTCTGTTATCGTCCTAGCAACGCATGCTGCCAGGGCTTGCCTGCTCTAACCACCTAAAACTTCAAGCCCCTCTAAAAATACTTAAAAATTCGAATATCAAAAAATCCTTTCTTACCTAGTGTTTTCATGCTAAAGGAACTGTCCATGCAAAATTTTCTGTCAGTGGTTTGGGCTACATACAAATTTATAGTAGATGTATCTGTAAAATTGTTATTATAGTAAAATAAGTCAAGAAAACGAGAAATATTTTGCTAATAATGATTGTCTAGAGCGAAGTTAGTAGGCCGGGTAGTCATGTTTCCTGGTAAGGCTGCACCCACATTGGACTCGTATTTTGGCCGATCCAATCCGATCCAATTTCGTTTGATCGACAGCGGCCAACGTGAGTGCCTACATTGGTCTCGACCCGATCCGATCCGATTTAGTCACCGCTCGTCAGTAATGACCTCGTAGTGAAGTGAAAATGAGTGATTAAGTAAAGAAATACCACCTGATAAGCATAGAAACCTTCGATTAGGTTGAATGTTGGAGTTAAGAGAAGTAGTGGTATTCATATTTTAAAATTATTTATAAGAAAGGTAACTAGAAGGTTATAAGCATTGGAAGGTTATAAACATTAGAAGGTTATATAAATATTGAAATGTTATTGACGTTGGATGGTTATAAACATCTTTCCACGCAATTTAATAAACAAGGGAAACAAAAAACAAAAATGTGAATTGACAAGGTTGTTCTAATTGTTATTTCCTTTGACATAAAAAAAAACAAAACAAAATGCATTGAAATCGGTTATGATTTAGAACCGCTAGACCTTTTTGAAACACTAAATGTGGATTGGCGCCATTTTGCTTTGTCAGTCCGAAATCGGTCCAGAAACAAACAAGTTTGAATGGCCAAGAATCGGTGGCCGTTCGATTGGATCGGGTCGGGACCAATGTAGGCACCTCCATTTAGATGCATGTGTTTGTTTTTCTTCCGACAGTCGGTGGCTAATGGATCGGATCGGAACGGGTCCAGTGTAGGAGCACCCTAAGGCAACTCATGTCATCTGTCACGTATCTGGGGCCATAAAAGTATTATAAGAAAGGTCCCAACAAAATAATAACTGTTTATATTCCAACCTTTCCAAATGTCACTAGCGATACGAACGGAACCGTGCTAAGATGATGCAGTTCTTGCGAGTCATTTTTTTTTCCATTTAAAGGCTTTGCTGCACTAGGTGTCCTTCCGCCGTAAAAAAGAAAAAACAATGTCATTGCTAGTTTTGAATCAAAAAAGTGCTATGTCCTTAGAACTAGAATTCGCACATGAAATTTCGAGCAAGAACGCCATATACCGAAACTAATTACACAATCTAACCTATGTACTAACTTTGGAATATAGAAACAATAATAATAATAATATTTTGTCTAAAACAATGTGCTGCCTAAATAGGTCCATCGAAGGGTTGCGAATTATTTTTACTATATTTTATTCTAATTTTTCACTTAAAATTGTTGGAATATTACATTTTTTGAAATAATAAGTTGTTCAAGAGAGTAAGCAATGTATGCCCACGAACTCAGATTTCTCCAGCATTGTAATATTTTTGTAAGAAATTATAACATACGTACATTTTATCATACCATCTTCACATCCAAATTACTGTACCGAGAAATTTATAATAAAAGTATAAGATTAAAAAACACTCGTACTCAAGTTTTAGATATTCTCTATAATAAAACTTGCAAGATATATAAAGAGGTCTTCTGGGAAAACATTGCTATTCATCTATCCAACTTTGTTCGCAAGCGCGAACAATATAAAACAAACATTCTAACTCTTACAAAAACAGTTAAATAAGTTTACAAAGTCCCTAGGTCCCCCTTTCAAACATTACGGCATTACTTAAATATAAACTTCATGAGATAAGAATTACCTGAATAAAAACCTTTATTCAATTTATCTTAATAAAATGCATACATTTATTTATTATATATATATATATATATATATATATATATATATATATATATATATATATATATATTGGCGTTTTCTACGGCATTCTCCAACGCTCAGTTTATTTGCGAGATATTCAGGGGGGGGGGGGGATTCTGCTTCTTCGGTGATCAAATCCAAATAAACCGACTTCTGGAGAATGCCGTACAAACACCGAGTGAAGAAACTTTAAAAATATAAATATATATAATATATGTATATATTATATATATATATATATATATATATATATATATATATACATATATATATATATATATATATATATTATATATTTGTTAAATACCACTCACTGACCTATCAACACCCAGCCCAAACCACTCGACAGAAAAATTTGAAATTTTGCATTGATACCCTCTTTATAATGGTAACACTCGCTAAGAAAGCATTTTTTGATATTAACATTTTTAAGTACTTTTAGAGGGGTTTGAATTTTTAGTTTTAAAGAGAGCATGCTCGCCTAGGCAGAATGCGTTGCTTGGTTGATAACAGAACAGCTGTTACCGTACTGTATCTATTTCATAGAATTATTTTTAATTGCGGTTAATTTCAACCATGATGGCAGTCCATGAATTATTAGAAATAAACTGTCCCTCATACAGTTTACGCTATGAGGGACAAAGTCACCAATTTAATTGAGGTTCATTTCAAATTGTCCACCATAGAGTTTAACCTATACCTGGTGATGGTCCATCCGAGGTAATAATATCCCGAACCCTTGCACAGCCTCCTCTCCCATCAGTATAACCAGTCAGAACACTTCCTGGTAATGCTCGCAAATATAATGGGTGTTTCAATATGACATCTGAGAAACATAAAATCAAACGAAATTTAACCTGTATTGGTTACTGCAGTTACTCGTATCTCATGGGCGTATATAGGAAATAATTTCCCGCATTGTTAGCATGAAATACTAACAATCTACAACTTGGAATAGTTGGACAACTAAAACACTATTACGCCAAAAAAAAGAATATTTTTTCTGAACTAAGTGATCTTATTTAATATATTTTTAAGGGTTTTATGACACATTGTTACCGATGAAATAAAAATTTCGGGGGGGTGGGGGGGGGGAGGCTGCAGCCCCGACAGCCCCCCTTATATACGCCCATGTGTAACCTATAGATAACGGGTTATCTCAAGGTTATCTGTTTCTGAACACTGTGTCAAGAAACATTATACTTTGATTACTTATCAATTGATGAATAACGTATAGTATGACGGGAACCGTGTTATAATAAACTGCAAACAATTATATAGTAGCATAATTTTTTTTAGATAAATTATTTAACGCAGTTTTAAGTAAAAAACTACTTATCTGCCGTGACGAAGCACGGGTATTAAGCTATATATTTGGGACGCGTGGCATAAACAAAATCGAAGGTTTTTCAAGCAATTTCAGAAAGAACTCTTCTTTTTACGTGAAAAATATTGGCACCCCAGTACACACAACAAATCGAAAGAGGTCATCTTTTATATTTGAAGCATCGCCCATGGAACACGCCTAGTAGCTATTTACGACTTGAAACTGGTCGAGCAGATAAAGATGCTCCCCCAACAAAGATGAAGGATGACGAAAACGCTATTTTTTCTCTTAAAACGTAATTCTTGCGACACCTGCGGTATTTTGTTCTTATTCTAGTAGTTGAAGAAACTAGTTTCATGTTGTTCAACACTAGATAACACTGTTCTGCACGAAAATCCTCCTTCAAACCAAAATATGCTTTCTTGCTGTTTTCAAATGTGCTGAACACGAATTTGAAGTCAGATTCTGTCTATCACGCACAGTTTCTTGAGAAATTCTAGTTTTTTATCCAAAAATGTTAGTTTTTTGTAAATTTGACGAATTTTTTTTGGAATCAAAACATAGTGAAAAAAATTCAAAAGCCCGATGATTTTGAGCGCAATGAAATATATTTGAACGGAAAAAAATTTGATGGGAATATTACAAGTGGTTGAAGAAATATGGCTAAAAGTGTTCTTTCAGTTTTTGATCTTGAGGCAGGGATTTGGTCTCTACCTGGATCTTTAGGGGAATGACCTTCCTTCCACTAAATGTTGTTGTTTTTTGTGCGAGTGGGACAGCAGAAAAAGAGGAGACCATTATGTCGTAAAAAAATGGCCAGAGCGTAAGGAAAAAGTAGGTGAAAAAAGCATTACCAATCCTCCATTAGTGGACAAAAACCAAATAATTTTACCCCCACTCCACATAAAATTGGGGCTAATGAAAAACTTCGTAAAATCGATGGACAAGGAAGGAGAAGGTTTCATGTACTTAAAACAAAAATTTCCGCATCTCAGCGATGCTAAGATAAAGGAGGGAATTTTCGTAGGACCCCAAATTCGACATCTACTCAAGGACCTCACTTTTGAAGCAAAGTTAAATACTACTGAGAAAAAGGCTTGGATTGCTTTTCGAGAGGTATGTGCTAAGTTTTTGGGAAACGAAAAATCTAGAGACTACCGAAAAATAGTCCAAGAACTGCTTACTTCATATAAAACATTGGGATGCAATATGTCCTTAAAAATACATTTCCTGCATAGTCACCTAGACTTTTTCGCCCCAAATTTGGGTGCAGTTCCGGACGAACATGGAGAACGATTCCACCAAGACATATCCAGAATGGAAAAAAGATATGCTGGCAAATGGAATGAGAAGATGCTGGCGGATTACTGCTGGACACTGCAGCGGGAGACAGAGGAGGAAGAGTATAAAAGAAAAAAAAAATACTCATTGACGATGTGTGTATATTTTTTGAGTTGTTTCATATCTAGTATTATACCTGATAGCATGCAGGATTCAATTAATTATATTTTGCCGTTGAAAAAGAAAAAAAAAATCTGTTATAATAAAGACAATAATTTTCAAATACAATTTTTCATTTTTTCCAAGTGTCTCCTCTTTTCTGTCAAAATCAGAGGGTGATAGAATTTTTCTGAGTTCAGATTCGGACTCAGCACACCTGAAAACATGAGAAACAGGCAAAATTGTTCAAGGGAGGGGAGAAAAGTTTTTTTTTGCAGAACAGTGTAATTGGTAATGAATAATATCCTCCTGCCTCCTCTATTAGGACCAAGCTTGCTAATGAGTAAAGTGAATCAACGAATCAGTTCAGCGTGAGGCGTGCACCATTGGGCGGACTTTGGCGCTGCACCAATAACCAAACTAAGTCCGCCTGACCCATAACACGGTCGTGTTTTGAATAAAAATATTAAACGAAGAAAAAACAAGTTGTGATCGCAAATTGTATAATTAACAATTACTGGCGGAATTTACTCATTTATGAGTAATTGAAAACAAAAAAATTGTTGTTCCCATCAGCACTAAAAATATGACTCTTTTAAAGTTCCAGATTTCCGAAATATTTTGTATTTTCTGTAAAAAACAATGAAAGAATCCTGTCTTTTTGTAGAAGCCTTGTCGTAAGTGTCCTTGAAATTAGGAATAACCCCAAAGGATTTACAATGATCTCTGAAATTTCGGAGTGTACAAAACAGTAAAAATACAGGAAGACCCAGAAAAACGATATTGTTTGAAATGAGCAGTACCAGCCATGGACAGGTGGCAGCACTGCGGTTTCATGACAGTTAGCGAGTAGACAGTCTGATATTTCTCTAATCATGGACCAGAAGAATGGAAAAAGTCCGTCACGCAGGAGCTGCATAACTAAGCACTTTCCTCAGAATTTGGGTAGTGTCGACTGCATTCCTGAATAATTTGCTTAAAATATCCTATATAAATAAAATAAAAACATGAATAGTTCTCTTTTAATTTTGAATTGAGTAACTTTTCAATTATTAACTTAATTAATTTGCTTTCAGAGATATGTTTATTCATGTTACTACACTACTCAAAAAATACAAAAAAACTTCATATTTTTGTCTTTTGATCTGACGCAGGAACAGGATACAGTCCCACTAGTGGTAGAAAGCGCTCCTTGCGGCGGCCTTGCGAACCCACGTCTGGCGGGCTAATTCTATTGAAATATAGTACAAAGTAAACCCCCCTTTCCGATAGACCGATTTTGCTCATTTTTACAACACTTCTTTCTCATGAGTTACCCACGACTTTTACCGCGTTTCGTTACAATACACCAGAAATTACGACCGATTTAGTTTATTTTTACAACCCATTTTTCTCTCTATATTACCACTACTGATACCGAGTTTCGTCGGAATATAACAACAATTACGGCTAGTAGTGGCGAATTGGTAATGTGGGTCTGGAGTAAACCCCACCTCCTAAAGGACCGATTTAGTATATTTTTATATCACATTTTTCTCTGTAGATTACCTCTAAGAATACCAAGTTTCGTTGAAATATTTCAAAAACTACGGCTGGCATGGTCAAATTAGTGTTTCGGGTCCGGGGTAAACCCCCCCTTCCGTTGGACGGATTTTGGTGGTTTACGAACTCGTTCAATCGTTTGTTACTTGAACGCTGTATACCAAGTTTCGACACGAAAAACAAAATCTCTGGCCTCTATCTTGTTAACAGACATATATACATATATATATCAAATTTTAACGGGGGTCATATTCGGTTTCTACTAGGTAGGATCAATAAAGATTTGAAGACATTTTTCAAAAATTCCGCCATGAGTGCAACCTCAATAGCTACTTTCCTTCGGAGGAAAGTGCTAAAAGGCGCTTCAGTCATAAAAATGTTTTTTGGTGCTTAGGGGAGTTTCTAGGTTTTTACGATGTACGTCCCATTCCGTTATAACACGAGAAAAAATGGTGGGTTAATAATTTTGAGGAAACTGGATCTGCCCTCGAGAAACACCAACAGGAAGACGAAGAATAAGGAAAATAAACAGTGATGATGAACTTGCAAACAAATGCCCGAAATAGTCAACATCAATGTTCGTTAGAACAAGCACAACACTTCCTGGTCGTCCTCTGGGTTTCTTCTTCTTCTCGGTCTGAGGGCAGATTCAATCTCCTCACAATTATTAACCCAACATTTTATTGCGTGTTTTGACGGAACGGCATAATGCGTCCTAAATTGTAAAAAACCTTAAAACACCCTAAGCGCCGCTAGCAAACTATCATGCTTTGAAAAAAACATTTGGATGAATAACGCGCGATTTTCCATTCCACTGGTCGATCCATGATTACTGAAATTGAAGAATGTTTAATCGCTAACTCACGTGACCCTGGAGTGCTCCCACATCCCGATGGCTGCCACTACTCATTTCAAACATTCCCGTTGTTCTGTATATTTGAATAATTGCAAACTAGTTTGAATTTTTACAGTTGATTTGGGTGAATGTATTTCCAAAGAATATGAAATCTTCCAGATATGAATCCCCAAAGTAAAAGAGAAAGAACGGAGGGAGCATTACATTTTTTCTTGAAATGTCACAGCTACATAAATCACAAATACGAACAATGTCTCCTTCCCTGGGTCCTATATCATGCACAAATAAACTCAAAGAATTCTTCTCTACGAAAAACGAAATATAGGAATTTTAGCGATGTTTCTCGCTATCTCCTTAGGGAGGAATCTCGCTAATGCGGTTGACCTCATGACACAATTCGGTAGGGCTGACAAGTACATTGCACGTATCCTAGCTACATAACTAAGCACTTTTCTCAGAAATTGGATAGTTTGGACTGCATTCCTGAATCATTTGCTTAAAATGACCTATATAAATAAAATAAATACGTAAATAGTTCTCTTTTACATTTGCAATGAGCAACTGTTCAATGATTAATTTTCACTGCATCATAATTACAAAAAACTTCATAGTTTCGACTATTGATGAGACGCAAGAACAGGATACAATCCCCCGAGTGGTAGAAAGCGCTCCTAGCGGCAGCTTTGCCAACCTACATCTGGCGTGCTAATTCTATTGAAAAGTAGTACAAAGTAAACCCCTTTTCCGATAAACCGATTTAGCTCACTTTTACAACTCTTCTTTCTCACGAGATACCCACAACGTATACCGCGATTGGTTATAATACAGCAGAAATTACGACAGGTATGTGAATGTTAGAAATTTGGGTCTAAAGTAACCCCCCCCCCCACTCCTAATGAACCGATTTAGTTTATTTTTACAATCCATTTTTCTCTGTATATTATTACTAGGAATACCGACTTTCGTTGAAATAAAACAAAAACTACGGCTAGCATGGTCAAATTAGTGTATTGGGTCCGGGGTATATACCCCCCCCCCTTCCGGTAGATCGATTTTGGTGATTTCTACCAGGAGCTAAATTGGCTATTCCCCCTTTATCGTCGTCAGTACTTCCTCGGCTCAGTCCTTTACCAAGTAATTCAATCCCGTAGACCTTCTTATATTTTTCAACTTCTTAAATTTAAATCCTCGGTTCACTCCCGTAACACCCGATCTCGTCCTTCCGATCTTTATATTCCTTCCCACCGAACAGCAATATTCGGAAAATCATTCGTCACCCGTGCCACCTCGCTATGGAATTCCTTGCCTTCGTTTGTACGCCATTCTACCAACCTAGAAACCTTTAAATCCCGGCTCTTCCACCACCTTCTATCCCTCCAAGTTTTACCCAACACCTAGTCTATATTGAAGCTGTACACTATATATTGATACTGATAGCATTTATAAGTTTTTAAGTTTATACGTAAAATTCAAAATTATTTTGTAATTTCAAAATTATTCCTATGGGACTTCTGTCCCGGAATAAGAATAAAACTTTTCATTCATTCATTCATTCATTCATTTAACGAACTCGTTTAATCGTTTGCTGATTGAACGCTACATACCAAGTTTCTTGACGGAAAAACAAAAACTGTGGCCGCTATCGTGTTATATATATATACATATATATATATAAATTTTAACGGGGGTCATTTGCTAAAAGTGCCCGGTTATATTATTTAAAATAATTAAGCAACGAAACGATGGAAGAAAAATTAAATAATATGCAAAGAATACAAACAATACAATCCAAAATCCTTCGAAAAATATCCAATGCTCCTTATTATGTCTCGAACCTAACCCTCCATAATGACTTCAATATCCCCTTTATCCAATCCCTGGCCAAATCAGTCTATCAGAAGTTCCATTCCAATCTCGCAGGCCATCCAAATCCTTTGATAAACTCTCTATCCTCGTTCCAAAATCCACAAAATCCCCATAGAAGGCTGAAGCGGAGGTGGCCTAGAGACAATTTGCTTTAACATCTGCAGTGCACAAAGTGTGTTATATTTTCATTTAAAATTCTTTACAGTTGTTTCATTATTATTTTATATTATCTTTTTATTTATTTATTTATTTTTTCTTTAATGCATTACTATTGTGGGTTTTGTAATTGTTCATATTCCCACATCAAGCCTCACAATGTCATTATAACTGAACCAGCAATATTACTAGAAATATGTTAACTCATATTGTTGTAATAATCAATAATAATAAAAAAAAATAAATAAATAAAAAAATAATATGGAATAAATTAAAAGTGTTATTGTGCTAAACATGGAGTATATCCGTAATATCATTTTAGAAATCGTGTGAATGTGATTTCCCAGCCTGCCAAAAGACCTTTTTATAGTAAATATTTTAAAATTAAATCCGCACACCCTGGGTCGGGAGAATGGGATATATGGTTGCGTGATATAATAGCATAGTAGGGCGCTGAAGACCGTGAGGTTTTTCGCCCCAAATTATTCAAATAAAAAAAAGTCACTAAAGGTATTTCACGCCAATACAAAAAAAACAAAATAAATAAAATTATTTAGCAATTCAATCGTGACACTGGGGCGCTACGGACTTTTTGGAAACCACTTCGCTCAAATGCCTAGTGACAACTTCACAAATACCTTTCTGGACTTAAACGCCAAACCGAAAGAACAGAAATACCGATACTAACAGATCACAACCATATTAACGATCCAATCACCCTTAAGGGACTCAAATTGGTACTCTCCACTACTACTAAGACTTCACCTGGGACTGACAAAATAACTTATGAGATGTTAAAAAATTTACCACCACTGGGCTTTGTTTTTCTTCTTGAAGAATTTAATAAAATATTCCTTGACGGGGCGTATCCTCGCTCCCGGAATAAGGCGATAATTTTACTGATTCTAAAGAATAGCAAAGACAAGAGACTCCTCTCTAGTAATTGTCCCGTATAGTTAACAAATTGTATGTCAAAATTAATTGAGAAAATATTAAATATAATTATCTGGCTCCTGGAAAGAGAGAATTTGTCATCACCCTATCAGTGTGCAGACTTGAAAATGACACTAAATTCTTTCATCCAGAAGAAGTTGTTACTGGCAACTTCCCTGAATATAGAGAAAGCTTTTGATACCGTCTGGCGGAGGACGATAATAAATCAGCTAAGGTATTGGGGAATACAAGGGTCCATCTTGTCAATCATTAAGAAATAGGGTCTGTTTCGGAAAAGAGTTGCCAGAGATTTTGTTAAATAACAGTTATTATTATATATAACACAACATGTGGCCTGACCATATTGTCCTGTTAAGCTCACTACTGATACGGGCCGAGAGTAGCCGAGCCAAGCCGAGCGGAACTTAGACGAAATACGGAGGCAAAATAATAATATTATAACTTACATTATAAATGTATGTTGCCTCAACAACTTGGACCAACACACAAGATAATAAATTGAGGCAAATAAAAGAAACTGTGTGCGCCTGGCCTTCCAACAACCGAGCCACGAGGCGTGAAGAAGTGTTGGTCACCAGACTCCGTATCGGGCACTCATTGCTGACACACCGCTACTTAATGACGAAACAGGACAGATCAACGTGTGCCATTTGCTACACAGACGTCACTATTAAACACATACTAACGGCGAGCAAGCAAAGAGACGGTACAAACATACCAACTTACCTACATGAACTTTCGACAGAAAACAGTCCTCACATCGAAAACATGCTCACATACCTTAGAAAATCAAATACTTACAAAAATATCTTGAACAAACCTAAATAAATAAGGAAAAAACATGTGTGTGCTACTGGGAAGTGAAATCACGTTTAAACTTGGCAAAGTAAATACGCATTTTTCATTTCACTATTGCTTCCATATCAAAATTTGTATTCCAATTTCTTTATATATGTAAATATTTATTGTTATAAAACATTAAAAGTGTTGATGGATTCTACCCACAACTCGTGCTCAAAAGAGCAAATAGCAACTTAGCGAGCTCTGAATAACCAAAAAAATAAATAAAATGATTTAAAAAAATAAATATGTTACTATATGCAACCCTCCCTTATAAATATGTTACTATATGCAACCCTCCCTTATAAATATGTTACTATATGCAACCCTCCCTTATAAATATGTTACTATATGCAACCCTCCCTTATAAATATGTTACTATATGCAACCCTCCCTTATAAATATGTTACTATATGCAACCCTCCCTTAACTTATTTCATTGACTTACCATCTTCATTGAGCACAGGAGTCGCTTGAAGATAGGTGATGACTTTAGGGAACTTAGGGAAAGGACAGTGAACTTGTTTCCAAGTTATGAACTCGGTCACTTGTTTCGCCAGCTGCCAAAACTTCTCGAAGTTTATGTGTCCGTTCGGCAATCTGGAAAAAGAAGATTTTGTGATTTTTCATTAATTAAATAAATGTATGAATATTTGTATATCTGCTGGAAACAATGACAAATAATATATCCAAGATATCTTGTACAAGTAATTTCGTGTTTTATTCGCTTGGAGCATGCTTTAACTAAGACCATACTACTCGACAACATACAGGCTAGTGACACACAGCGGTATTGGCCGAATCCGCGGCATTGGCCAGTTTATTGAAGCCATGAAGCCACACATTGAGATCTAAGCCAACGAACTATAATATTAAAACATACAAGGGTTATAGAGTCATAGAATCTGTGACAGTTGGCGTCCTTGGCGGCCATGACATTTAAGGGCAAATTAAAATTCTTTCCTCAAATTTAACCGAATAACTCTTCAACGATGAGCCTAAAAAATAAATGCTGGTGATAGGGTTGTACAGCATTAAATTCCTTTCAATAATATATATTACTCTACTATTTTACGTATTTTCCTTCAAAAGTTAAAACAATTTCAGTGTTGGAGACCCGATGGCCGTGAGGGTTAAGGCGTGAGCACTTAACATTCCATGCCAAAGGTCGTGGGTTCGATTCCCACTAGGGGTGGTGGCTTTTCTTTCGAAAAAAGAAAAGGCATCAACCCTATCCTGGCTAGAAAAGGGTGGTAACCTATAGATAACCCGTCCTAAAATTCGTAGTTAATAATAAATGGACGTTAAAAAAATTAAAAGTAATTTGAGTGTCCCATTGTCAATATAATGGTCTAGATCTTCTTTAATTTAGTGTGAATACACTGGTCAATTATATATTCTGTGCTGTTTATACGTCCAACGCTCACTACGTTTATACAATAGAGCATATTTCAGACAATACGTCGACTGGAAATGGTAATAAATTGATTCATTGGTCGACAGCTGTTACTAGATATCACGATGGACACTGAAATTGTTTTAAAGTTTGAAGGAAAATACATAAAATAGTAAAGTAAGATATATCATTGAAGGGAATTTAATGCTCTACAGCCCTACAACCAGCACTTATTTTTTAGGCTCATCATTCAGAGTAATTCGGTCAAAAAGAGCAAAAAGTGTATTCCCCCCCCCCCCAAAAAAAATTACAGCCATTGGAGAGCGGATATCTCGAAAACTTAATTTAATAGAGCTTGTAGAAAATTTAATTAGCTTTCATATAATTTTTAATAATTATAATTCTTAATAATTTTAATTCTTATAGATAATAATAATCTTTAATGTAAATATAATTTATTTTATTTTAGTTTTTTCACCATTTGGTGACAAAACCACGGCTTTGTTCTTAGTTCAAAATTAAAGATTGACTGAAAAGTATCCGTCTGTTGATTATGTGTGTTATTAAATGTTCTGTCTGTTGATTATTTTGTGTATTGTTGAGTCTTCTGCCTGCTTTGTTACATTAATTAAGAATATCTTTTTGTTGAATTATTTCTCAAAAAATCCAATTCACCAAATGGCTTTTGTTATTTTTACTTTTTCAAATTTTATAGATGTGTATGCATGAGGTATTTAATGATTTCAACAATGTACTGGCTATTATCGGAAAGTAAGTCTGTCAAATTGTGGGGTAACATAAAATTTGTCCTGAGTCTACACTCTGTCAGTATGTGCTTTATTGTTAGGTGAGTATTGCAGTACGTACATGTCGGTCTGTCTTGTCTGGTCATAATGTAGGAATGTGTGAGTCGTGAATGGCCAATCCTTAGACGGCATAAAACTACTTCTTCACGTCTTTTTGACCTTTTACTGGATGACCATTCCTGTACTGTGTGCTTGATTTCTCGAAGCTTGTTGTCAGTCGTGTTGTACAAGGATTCTTGCCATTTATCTGTTACATATCTCTTAGATAAGGCTTGAAGATCCTGGTATGTCATGTAATGTACGTCTGGTGCTGGTCGTCGAGTGGCTAGTTTAGCCTGTTCGTCTACTGCAGTACTTGGTCTGATGTCTTCGTGGCCGGGTAGCCAGTACATTGTGAAGTTCTTATTTGTCTGATGTATTATTTCAAAAATGTCACGTACTATGGGGTGTGTACTGTAATAGTCTTGTAGTGAATGTATTGAACTGAGAGAGTCCGTGCATATTACAATGTTCTGATGTTCTGTGTCTGGTAGGCTGTTCAGTCCTAGTTTTATGGCTTCCAGTTCAGCTGAATACGTACTAGTGTCGTCTGGAAGTTTTCTGTAGTAGCAGTTTTGACCAATAATAGCAGCTGCGCCTGTCCCATGTGGAGTCAAATTTCAAAATTTGGTCAAAAGCTTTGTTCAAGAAAAATTGGCTACACTGAACTATTCAGATTCTGACAGCCATTTTGAATAATGTCTCAAATTTATTTGTTGATGTTCCTGATAATTAGGATAACTCGAACGCATTGTTGACTTTACATCATTATATAATCATGTAATGCAGTGTCTAACTAAGGAGTGCTGGCCTTTCTTTGATAACAGCTGTCTACTCGCAGGCTCTGGGGCTGGCGTCTGTCGGGTTTTTTTCTGAACTGTTGTGGTGCTGGCCTCTGTGCCCTGTTTCACGAACTACACCTAGACAGATATAAACAAATTCGCATCGTTTAAACGTAAAAGGGTTTACAGGTAGATTTTGATACGTGGAGAGTCTAGGAAGATAGTAGGCGTAGCATGGCACGCCGGGCAACAGCTAGTAATGAATAAAAATACATCTTTTATAATGTGTCAGAACAACCAACCTACTGTTTTCAACCGATTTTCTGTACTGATAACCAATGTACTCAGATCTCACTTCATGAAAAGCTGTGGCCTCCTTCCAAAACAGTACTGTGTGTTTTGAAGTGTCGGCACGTCGACTCGGCCGCCGCCTGGGCCGAAATCGCCATGTGTGTCTGTACCCTTACGCCGCACAGTGATCCCAATCCAGGCCGTATGGTGCAAAAAAATCATAACTCCTTTATTATTTCTTGGATCTGGGCGATTTTTTGCAAAAAAATTCTTGAAATGAAACTAGATATGAATTTTGATTTCATTTCTTGAAAAACAAAATGACAGTACATTTTCAAGAAAAAATTACATTGTTCTTATTAAATAAATATTTTAAAATAAAAATGGGCATAAGACTTCAGTACAACAACCATTTACCTATTTAATATGTACTGCTTGAAAAAAGAAAATGGCGACTCATTGTCATGAAGAAATCCTACCCTTTTGATACTGAGGTTTTAAGTGAAAATACATACAAAAAAAAAAAAAAATACAAATAAAATAAGATATCTCATGTTTTGCTTTAAAAAGATAATGGTGGCTTCATGCCATAGGTTATTAAATTTTTGGAGTAAAAGTATTAAGCTATTATTTTTTTTAAGGCGAATCAGATTTATATTGCTGATACTTTTAAGGTATTTAATTACCTGAGACAAATAATCATCACTGAACCACTACTTCTTTCTGTTTGTTTGGTTAAAAATAAAAAATATATATACAAAAAAAAAAAAGAAACATGATAATTTAAAATTATAAAATTTGTATTATGATCAGATAGAAATAACTTGATTAATTAATTCACTTGTCAAAGAGAATTGTCTGAAGAAGATTCGTCAATACTGTCTTCCTCGTCATCAGTAAGAGAAAAAAGATCCAAAAGAACTTCTTTTACTTCCTCAGATAAATTTCTTGTGGTTTTTCGGGGCAGTGGTCGTACACCTCTGACCTCAGGATCTGAAGATAGGAGAAACCTCCTAAATAAATCTTCTATATTCATTTTTTGGCTCGATTTTCTACAGAAAAACTGTCAATAGTTTCTGATGTCTTTATTCTGGCTTTCTGAGCCTCTTTGGGCAATTGTCCCAAAGCAAGTATCTGGAGTGTCGAATAATTAGAGGAGCATGCTCTAAGATTTTATGCACAGTCGGAGTCAAAGGGAACCAACTATATTTTTCTTCGAGAAGAGACAAGGTCTTCTGGCAATATATCGATATCTATTTTACTCCCACAAGAAATAGCATACCATATTGCAGCAAACCGTCTTATTATTTCCTCGTCTGCGCCATTTGCTCTAGAAGCTGTACTTGGAGCTGCAAAAAACCTTTCAATACTAAGACCCTAAGGGTGTGTTTTTAAGACACTAGGATAGTTATTGCAGGATATTTATATCAGAGAGAAATTCTGAATAATGTAAACCATGAACAATTTCTGTCTGATATATATATTTCTATCGCGAGCTATAAGTGTCGACACTTCTATACCGTCAGGTGTAAACACTGATTATAAAGAGAAGAATAATTGTCAGAGATAAATATCTTGGCTACTAGCTGTATGGTCGACACTTCTATACCAACAGATGTAAACACTGATTATTTGCTAGTTGCAACAGAACTATTTGATTTATCGCTGGAGTTTTAACAGTTCGTCGACTTCTTGCAATATTGAAGGGGGGGGGGAAACTTGTTCAAAGAAGAAGTTATAGAACTTATCAATATGTATCGGAACTGTGGGACGTTAGGCGTATTACTTATAAAGATAAAATAAAAAAAAACATCATGATTTAAGGGAAATGGCCGAAGCATTCAGAACAACTACCGAAGAAATTTAAAAAGAAATTAGAACTAAAGAAACCAAATCAATTGTGAAATATATCAAGTGTACAGTTTCAAAACATAATTCATATTAATAAAATTTCTTTATATAAAATAGTATTTCATCGTGTAAATACCTACTCACCGATGCTAAAAATCGTAAAGCTGGAGCTAGTCATTCTGTTACACTACTAGCCTTTCTGAATTTTGTATCTTGCTTTGATATAAGACCTATTTTACAAGCAAGCTTTTCGAAATCTTTTCGTTTCATTCTTAAAAAAATCAATTGACTGAAAAAAACCTAATTCTTTCAGTCTCAAAATCCATTCTCGAACCCATGCAGAAAATTTTTTTATTTTTTATTTTTAACGGCGCATCAAATATTTGGCTATTAGCGCCACATTTTTGTATTATCTACATTTTTATAAGAATTACACTGGCCGCGAAATTGCGTTTCGATTCTTTCTTCATTGCCAGCAGACAGGACATATATGTATGAGTGTAAACGGGGCGTACAATTATCGCAAATCGAGAACTATCCTATGGATATCCATGATATAAATGTCTAGCTATTTCTCTCAGTATGTAAACTTGCAAGAGAATATCTATCCTGACATATATATCCTGGCAGAAATATCCTGCAATAACTATCAAGTGCAAACGTACTCTAACACTCACGAGGTAAATTATTATGGGAATACCTAAGCTACCTTAATGGCATGATAAGTGACAGCTGAGTGTCAAGGCCCCTTGACTACGTCCTCACCTGCCTCACACCTCCTGCTGACAACGGCTGCAAATGAAATTTGCTGGGATTGTTTCTCACATGAATAGGCTACAACCTAATATAGGTGTCCCTTTGCAGCCATAGGTAGCGAACGTTTTAAAAACTTACCTGAATTAAATGTTTTAAGAAAGAAAAATTGTCATTTCTGTTTTTATCGCTCATCATTATAAATCATTGTACGGCATTTGTTGTTTCAGGATTACATAGTGCATTGAATGTAGTTTCAAGGCCCAGCAAGTTATTTTAGGAAAAATATATTTGAAATTATATATATATATATATATATATATATATATATATATATATAAGTAAAAGTGTATATCCACGCCGAGACAGAGTAACCGTAGACACCCATGTTTGAGCCAGCACAGCCACTAAATGAATCATTAAAATAATAAAATAACATTAGGAATGTGTAGAAGGCAACCTTTAGATGAAATGCTGAAATTATCAGTTAAAAAAAAAATATATATTTTTTTTTATTTTTTGCACCATAAGATCAGGAATGGGACCAATGAGCGCCGGAGTAAAACACAATTACATACTCGAAGTAGCGCCCCTAAATTCAAATTTTGGGAATATTGAAAAAATGAAAAAAAAAGTATTTTAAATTTTGGTGAGGGGGGACCCTTAAAATTTTGTTAAAGATTCAACAATCCTGCCATTTTTCAAAGAATACTTACCGGATTCAAACCAAACTTGGCGGGGGGGGGGGGGGTCGATAAAGGTCCTAATGTTACACATTTCCCTCCAATCGGAGTGTTTCTATCTGTTCTAGAAGCGACGTTGTATGCAAAAAAGTTTACATTTTATTTTTATTTTGAGAACCATTTTTTGCAAGTACCTTTTGACACAATACAATAGTCATTTATATGGTTAGAAAAAGGAGTATTTATTCTTTTGAACGATTTTAATGACGTAAAAATCGGATACTCTCAAGGGGAGATATTGAATTTCAAAACGTCACGTTACTTTTTCGCTTACAAATTTTTAGTCTCTTCTAGACTGGGAAAAATGATTATTTGTTTGTTTTCAATGATATTGACCACATTACGGTTTCTTGGGGTGCTGAGTTTAAATCTGCTATTATTTTTGGTGTAAAAAAAAATGTGATTATTTTTCGATGTAGAATCACCAGAAAAAAAAGGTCCACATCGGTGACCCCATCGCTGTATACTCCCCTTGTAAGAGTAAATACCATGAGGAACTCACTTATTAGAACATCCTTCATTGAGGAAGTAGAGGTCCTTGACGAGTAGAGAGAAGAAGGGTATGACGATCCTCTGAGTGTCGTCAGTAGCTGCTGCCGATCGCCAGACTGCGGCTTTCAATGTCGACCTGTAGCTGCTGAAGTTGCACGAGGGGTCCATCTGGTGCTCCAGCACCGAAAACTTGGCGCATTGTACTTTGCTCCACTATAACACAATATATTATATATATATATATATATATATATATATATATATATATATATATATATATATATAATAGTTTAAATAACACACAATTTAGTATTGTAATGAATGATATTTTTATCTTCACTATCAACAATTTTTCGCCATTTTACAGACAGCTCTTAAAATTCGTTGTTGCTGAAAGACTATGGTTTTGTTGAAAACACATTGCAAAGTTTATTTTGTACATCCTGTTTAGAATATAATTTTTTTTTTTTTTTTTTTTTTTTTTTTTTTTTTTTTTTATTTATTTATTTATTTTTTTTTTTTTACGTCCATTTATTTTTAACTACAAATTTTAGGACGGGTTATCTATAGGTTACCACCCTTTTCTAGCCAGGATAGGGGTGATGCCTTTTCTTTTTTTCGAAAGAAAAGCCACCACCCCTAGTGGGAATCGAACCCACGACCTTTGGCACGGAGTGTTAAGTGCTCACGCCTTAACCCTCACGGCCATCGGGTCTCCACGAATGTAATTTTTTCCTAGTAAAATTTTTTGTTCAAAATCTTATTGGTCTAGTATTGGATCGTAGCCAATCACATGCATAATTATCCGGCCCGAATAATCCTTAAAAATCCATTGACATTCTAATTATTTCAATCCACCCCTTATAGAAGAAGTAAACATGCATTGTGCACTACTTAACGCATTCAACGGATTCAGAAATTTAAAAAAAATAGATTATTTAAAAAATAACATTAAAAATAATGATAATAAATAGATTACCTATTTAATAAATAATATAAAAAAAAAAAAATCAAATTATTAAAATTTCATCCGACGTTTAAGGCAAGATTGTAAATTGTCTTACTTTATTATAATTGTTTTAATTTAAGACGATAATTAAATTAGTCTTAGTCTAAATTATAATTGTCATACTTGGTTTTAAGACAAGAATTATAATAATCTGTAACCAATTATTTTATGCAATAGTGTAGTATTAGCAGAGTTGGGCAAAAGTTAGCGCGCGCTAAAAGCTGATACCTCTCCGCTAATTTAGCGATACCGTAGAAACCCAGCGCTAATAATTAGCGCTTAGCGACGGCAGTGCGCTAATCGCTAATCTATTTATGAAATATCCTGATTGCTAATAGCTTAAGCTATAGTTACATTTTCTCATTTCAAAGTTCACTTCAGGTCTGCTCTGAGCAACTTCCTCCTCACTCCTGTTCCACTTCCGCTTCAATCTACAGGATTTCCGATCACATCAATGTCAATTTCGGTTACTTCCGGTCGACTCATGCCTATCACTGGGTAACTCCTGTTCGATCTGGCTCACTTCCGGTCACTCACAGACAATGTCACAATCTGACCCTCCTTAGTCTAGGTTACTTCCGGTCCTATATTCATCCCTGGGTCGTTTCCGGAAGTACCCCTAGGCCTTCCAGGCACTCATGATAGACCGGAGGTGAACCGGCAGTGGCTATTGGACTGATGTTGGTTGTGGCAAACTCTCTAAAATTAAAGAAAAATAGTGGAGATGGAGATAGTTAGCCGTTGCAGTGATACAAAGACAAGTTATGGTCGGGATTCCGAAAAAAATCTAACCTTCCTTCTTCTTAACCAAATTCTTCGTTAGTTTGGAGATGCGGTTGATCATGCTTTCTCCTAGCCCAATCCCAACCATTTCTTGTCTTCGTGTTAAAGAAAAATAATTATCAATCACAGAAATCAAACTAACGAATGTGCATTAAGTCTAATTAAAATATATCATAAGGTAAAAAATACATAAAGTCATCTATAAGGTACCATAATACTTTGCATTTGTATCGACGATATTGTTGGTATGGCTGACAAATATCTCTTTCAGATCAGGAAAGGATCGCCCTTCGTATGTGATCTTTGGGGTCTGAAACAAGAAATTTTTTAGTCGGGACTTGAGGATTGTGTCTTAAGTTCAACCTCACAAGCGGGGTTCCTCCCTATGGAGGGAGGGAGGAACCACGCTAATAAGACCCTTTATAAAAAGTGTTGCCAAATGTCTGAAACTAAACGAATCCCTCATTCCCAAATCCAATGTTGTTCGATACCTAGGCTTCCAGCTCGACAAGGGACTTACTTGGAACACACACACAAAAACAAAACGACAAGAACTAAACAGACGCTACGGCCTACTTAGACGACTAATAGGTCCCAAATCAAAACTCAGTACTGAAAACAAACTAACAATCTACAAAACGATTATTAAACCGATTTGGACATACGGCATTGAACTATGGGGTACAGCAAAACCTTCCAAGATGAACCGAATCCAAACCTTCCACTCCAAAGTCCTTCGCCGGATCCTTAATGCTCCCTTTTACGTCAACAATAATATCACCCACCGAGACCTAGAAATTTCCTTTGTCGCTGAATTAGCTAAAACCCGCTTCACCACTTTTCATTCCTAGCTATCCTTTCACCCCAATCCCCTTGCCAATCCCTTTCCACAGATGCGATCCCTTCCAATCCCCCGAGACGCCTGAAAAGAAAGTGGCCTAGGGACCAACTGTAACACTTAAAAGTCCGACTCGCAGGAACTGCCTCATCTTAGCGCGGTTCCGTTCTTATCCCTAGTCTAATTTCGAAAGATTAAAATAGAAGCAGTTATTATTTTGTTGAGAGGAGATCGTTGACCGTTGATGATGCAAGGTAGGGATTGTCCGGGTTAGGTCACTGCTACTTAATAATACATACCCCATATGTGTAGGTATGTGGGCATATATATGTACATATGTGTGCGTGTATATGTGTATGTGTATATGCATATATATAAATATATATATATATATTATATATGTATATATATATATATATATATATATATATATATATATATATATTTACATAGATATGTGCATATATTAGTGTTAAATATGTCCTACTTGTATTTACAGCCCTGATGAAGGCTTGAAGTTCAAGCCGAAACGTCGGCACAATAAAACCATTTTTACGATAAAATGTAGTTTTATTAAGTAGCAGTGACCGAACCCTGACAGTTATATTTTGGTTCCACCAGTCTTGAAAGGTAGGATTTACAATCTGACCTGGAAGGGTCGGCAACACAAGAAACCGTCCCGCTAGTTGCAAGGTCTTGGAATCTTGGAAATCTATATTTCTAACAATAAATTGTTTTTGTTATTTTACTTAACCTGTTTTATTTTCGAATACATTATCCAACTATAAGCAATTAAAAAATAACAAGGAATAAAATACAGGCGAAAAGAACACTTTGAATAAGCGAAATCAATTACTTTAAAGCTTTAAGCTCTTATTTCTCCGATTGACATCGCCTAATCAAAACTTTCATTAGAACCTTTTATGTAGAGCATTTAATAAGCTTTCTAATGGTATTCTTCCGTTTACCAAAATTCTCAACAGTTTTCGAGATATTAAAGAAAGTTCCCAAAATTTATATTATTTCTAGCAACAGAAAATTGGCCTCATTTTTCATATCCTGTTTTACACACAAAATTTTCGCAACATAAGAAATTACAAAACTAAAAAGCAATAAAAAACGAAGGGAAAGAGACAAAAATTACAACAAGAACGACAAAAACCCGTTCATAAGAACAAAACAGACGTATTTGAAGTTTTAAGCACTTATTTCTCCGATTGACATAACCTAATCAAAAATAGTTTTAGAATCTTTTTTGTAGAGAATTTAGTAAGCTTTCAAATAGTTTCTATCCACTTACCACGATTTCCCAACCGTGTTCGAGATATTAATGAAAGTATACGAACTTCCCAAAACTTTTCATGTCTGTTCATAAAATATTTTATTCTAACCCTTCCTTAACTCCAAACGTAACAAAACTTTCAACATATTAGTTTTAATGAAAGTAAAACATGCAGATAAAGTTTCAACTGAATCCCATGATTCTAAGTACCCAAACCAAAAACGGTATTCAAAAAATATTTTTCCAATTTTCTCAAAAACGGTTAAAGCTATCGCCTTGAAAATGGTTTCATTCGTTTTCCTAGCCCAGGAATCATATAAAACGAGTACTTAGAAGCTTATGAACTCAAAAACGTAAGCGTTACGATTTTTTTTGCGCGAATTTCGCCCCAAACGCCATCTTCCGGTAGGCGGATTTCGCTGGTTAACGAACTTGACCTTTCAAATTGGACGACGGATTTTTGTACCAAATTTCATCAAAATCGGACCATTCGTCTTCGAGCTAGAGAGCGAACAGACAAATATATATATATATATATATATATATATATATATATATATATATATATATATATATATATATAATATATACATATATATATATATATATATACAAATTTGAACCACCATCATTTTCGGTCTCTAGGGGTTCTGAAACGCAAAATTTTCTAGTCGGCACTTCCGGATTGTTTCATTGTATCAACCTTATAAGCGGGGTTCCTCCCTATGGGGGAGGGAGGAACCGCGCTAAAAACATTATTAATTCCTTAGGGAGTGACAGCAATGGCTGCCTTCTCCCCTCTGTTCTTCCTTGTGTATAGCTATGTATGAGATATTTATTTGCTTATTGTATTTTATGTATGCAGATTGTAAATATTCAATAAAAAAAAAAAAAAAATGTCTGAAATAAAAACAGATATAAATATGTGGTTGGCAACATTGGACTAAATTAATCCAGTTTCCCCTCTTCTTGAGTATTGTGATTGACTTTCGATGCATCCTGTATACAAAGTTAAACATTTTACTTTTTTATTTGTTATTACATAAAAACTCAACCTTCATTGAGATCAGAAATTTAGATTAGAAAAACGTTGCCTAAAAAATATGTAAGGTAGTACAAGAAGGTTCAAATGTAGATGGAAACCGGGATAAATCTGATGACAATACCTCTGAAGATAAAGATAGGGGAATACGAGATAGGAAACGGACGAAGATATCCCCGGTAGGCCGTATTTGGGGGAAGAGAAGGAAATTATTCTACAGGAGCAGAAAGGACCGTCACAAAGGACAATGACTTTTTTTTCCTTGGTCCCGGAAAACTAGAGCCGTCCAGGATTTTCGGGTCATTGAGTAGAAGTCGAAAGATTCAAGTACCTACTACAAAATAGAATTGGAATTAGACCTTCTTTCTACTTATCTACAATCTATATTGGTTAGTATCTGTCTTTATCTCAATCATGTATTATTGTCTCATATCAATCTACTATTGTATTCTTTCACAAATTTACCAATATTAAATGGGATCATGATATTTATAGCGGATAGCAGAGTTATTCTTACTTTCTACTAGCCTAGCAATGGCTACGTTCTGTATTAATCAATTGCAATTATCTTCTTTCGAAAATTGGCAATATGTCCAGGATTACATTATTGATAGGAATATCCTCGGTCTGTATTCATTCAGAAATTATTATTTCTTTAAATTACTCTTATCTCTTTTGGAAAATCGGCAATATTGATGATGATAATAGACACAAGAGTAATTCTTGTGTTATGAAGCTCTTATAATAGCTACGAGCTGTATTCATTCATAAATTATTATTTCTTTAAATTACTCTTATCTCCTTTGGAAAATCGGCAACATCTTCGGCAATATTGATGATGATAATACACACAAGAGTAATTCTTGTTATGAAGCTCTTATAATAGCTACAAGCTGTATTCATTCATAAATTATTATTTCTTTAAATTACTCTTATCTCCTTTGGAAAATCGGCAACATCTTCGGCAATATTGATGATGATAATAGACACAAGAGTAATTCTTGTGTTATGAAGCTCTTATAATAGCTACGAGCTGTATTCATTCATAAATTATTATTTCTTTAAATTACTCTTATCTCCTTTGGAAAATCGGCAACATCTTCGGCAATATTGATGATGATAATAGACACAAGAGTAATTCTTGTGTTATGAAGCTCTTATAATAGCTACGAGCTGTATTCATTCATAAATTATTATTTCTTTAAATTACTCTTATCTCCTTTGGAAAATCGGCAATATTGATGATGATAATAGACACAAGAGTAATTCTTTTGTTATGAAGCTCTTATAATAGCTACGAGCTGTATTCATTCATAAATTATTATTTCTTTAAATTACTCTTATCTCCTTTGGAAAATCGGCAACATCTTCGGCAATATTGATGATGATAATAGACACAAGAGTAATTCTTGTGTTATGAAGCTCTTATAATAGCTACGAGCTGTATTCATTCATAAATTATTATTTCTTTAAATTACTCTTATCTCCTTTGGAAAATCGGCAACATCTTCGGCAATATTGATGATGATAATAGACACAAGAGTAATTCTTGTGTTATGAAGCTCTTATAATAGCTACGAGCTGTATTCATTCATAAATTATTATTTCTTTAAATTACTCTTATCTCCTTTGGAAAATCGGCAACATCTTCGGCAATATTGATGATGATAATAGACACAAGAGTAATTCTTGTTTTATGAAGCTCTTATAATAGCTACGAGTTGTATTCATTCATAAATTATTATCTCTTTAAACGACTCTTATTTTCTTTGGAAAATTGGCAATATCTTCGGCAATATTGATGATGATAATAGACACAAGAGTAATTCTTGTGTTATGAAGCTCTTATAATAGCTACGAGCTGTATTCATTCATAAATTATTATTTCTTTAAATTACTCTTATCTCCTTTGGAAAATCGGCAACATCTTCGGCAATATTGATGATGATAATAGACACAAGAGTAATTCTTGTGTTATGAAGCTCTTATAATAGCTACGAGCTGTATTCATTCATAAATTATTATTTCTTTAAATTACTCTTATCTCCTTTGGAAAATCGGCAACATCTTCGGCAATATTGATGATGATAATAGACACAAGAGTAATTCTTGTGTTATGAAGCTCTTATAATAGCTACGAGCTGTATTCATTCATAAATTATTATTTCTTTAAATTACTCTTATCTCCTTTGGAAAATCGGCAACATCTTCGGCAATATTGATGATGATAATAGACACAAGAGTAATTCTTGTTTTATGAAGCTCTTATAATAGCTACGAGCTGTATTCATTCATAAATTATTATCTCTTTAAACGACTCTTATTTTCTTTGGAAAATTGGCAATATCTTCGGCAATATTGATGATGATAATAGACACAAGAGTAATTCTTGTGTTATGAAGCTCTTATAATAGCTACGAGCTGTATTCATTCAAAAATTATTATCTCTTTAAACTAATCTTATTTTCTTTGGAAAATTGGCAATATCTTTGGCAATATTGATGATGATAGTAGACAAACTAATACATTTTTGACATTATTTTGAAATATTTATTTAATAAATGCATAACGGGTAGTAAATGAAATAAATATTAAACAAAAATAAGACAGTGAAGAAAGCGAGAACACTTCCCCTCCGTCAGGGACGCAGGGAGGGGGAGGCCTGGATGACGTAGTCCCACCACCCGCGATGAAAGACTCAGCGCCCTGACTAGCTAGCCACATTCCTCGATGAGGAAGACACGAGGTCGCCATATTGCTCCATGAGGAAGACAGTAGCTAGCCATATTCCTCGACGAGGTAACCACATTCCTCTACGAGGAAGACACGAGGTCGCCATATTCCTCGATGAGGAAGACACGAGGTCGCCATATTCCTCGATGAGGAAGACACGAGGTCGCCATATTCCTCGACGAGGAAGACACGAGGTCGCCATATTCCTCGATAAGGAAGACGCGAGATCGCCATATGCGCTCATTAACAACACATCATTAATCAATAACCTACTTTTAGCTAGTCTCTTTAAGTCCAAATATGAATTGGAAAATTCCATATGGAGTGTCATTAAAAAAAATATGTTTTTACCCTAGAAACATCCGACCTCTGGAAATATCACCTGGCTATTTAGATATTTCCTGCCTAAACATCCATGCTGATATTGGAACGTGTTCCACGCGCCGCACCTTCAGTCAACGCAATCTAGTTCACTTGTCAATTGGCCTCTCTCTACGGACCCACAGTAAACGAATTCACGATTCTTTCCTCTGATCCTATTGCACCCATAGTTTCAGAACATCAAGATTCCATTTTCTCTGCAAGTCCAAGTCCTTAAAAAATAATACTTTAATACGTGTTAATATTTAAAGCGCTAATATATTTGATCGTTTACGAAAAAACGTTAGCCTCTGGTCTTTCATCGACTGCGGAAGTATTTATGAGAAGCCATCTCTTATTCTAGTGCCTTTGCTTCGGAAGTTTTCAAAGGGAATCCATAGCAACCCTTGCGGTGTATGTTTCTTTCCTGGCCTTCCCTCATAGCTTAGTCAAATCTAATGCAGACTTCGATGGTCTAAGCAGATTTACAAAGGAATTTCTAGGTGGCCATAATGCTGTTCATCTGAGAACTTTCACAGATTCCAGCAACGCAAGGATTGATTTTGCAGGTTTTGTGACAAAATATTTCAACTACCATTCGTAAGTTGTAATTGTGTAACTACGATAATAAAATAACAAGAACCTCTGGTGGCAATCTGCCGAACTTCATCATAATCAGTCGTAATGACTTTGAAAAATACATTGTAAACTTTTACATTTTTCACAATCTAAAATCCTTTTAGGATTCCGTATAGTGTTCAATTTCCATACCTGTAGATTGCAGAAATAGGACCTAAATTGAGATTACGCTGAATTTCACCAATCTTAAAGGTGTATATATTATGCAATTGTCGAGACTATTAGAATATTTCTAATAAGAAATTACGGCAGTTTCCAATGACTAATAACGAAACATTATAAAATTGACACCATAAGTAAGTATACTCATCAAAATTCGATAAAATCAATATGAAGGAGGAGTCCTAAGGAGAGCGACTAAGAAACTGAAAGGAAATTGTGAATGAGATGAAGAATGGAGAGTGAGATTACATGAAGGATTGACATATCTGATGGATTATGGAAGGTATTTGCTAGGGATTCGATTTCAACGGCTCCACTAAGGGTCATCAATCTGCCGACTATATCGTGTATTTGACCTTCTCAGATTACAATCCATGGCTACTCCATATATTCCATGTATGATTAGCTATTTACCTATGTATTCCTCGCATATATCCCAGTCGCATCAATTATGAAAAATTACAAATATCGATTATTTGTTTATTTATTATTACATTTGTTGGATTTTTATTATGGCAATAAAACCCAGAAATATGTCATTCAAATTAAATATCAATAATTATAATTATTGTCAATCAAACTAGAAAGAGGCCTTCAAAGTAATAAAGAACAATACAAAAAAAAAACTGTGCCAGTTGGTGGATTCTGCTTGTTAACGAACTTCACTTCTCGGTTGGGACATTCTATAGTTATACCCTAATCGTACAATTTGCAAGCCTGCAAATATAAATAAATATATATATATATATATATATATATATATATATATATATATATATATACAGGGTGTCCCGTAAATGTCTAGTCATATTGTGAGAGGTGATAGAGGACCTTTAGGGGAACAAAAAATATTCTATGACGATTTTCCGAATTCTCGCTCATAAGGGAGAAAACGTCGTTTTATTGTTTTATCGAGACAAACGTGGTTTTTATTCGTTGTAGCTCCGTCCCAGGTGGTTCTACTAGAAAGAAAGTGAAACCAATCGAAAGGTGTGTAAATTTACTATAAGACTAGTTGGGAGTAAACGTAAAAATGAATGAATGTAGGTATGTTTATCATACCAAAATAAAGCTATTCTAAATTTCCTGACATTTTCTTGATATTTCTTTCCAGCGTTACTCCTCAATGGGCAGGATCTGAGATTTCCGGGTTTCAGAAAAACTTCCTCATTTAACCAGCTTTCCATTCATGTATCACAACCCTGTGTTATTGAAGTATGTGAACGATTTAAGAACAAAAGCTTAAAAAAAAAACATGGATCTGTGAAAAGAAAATTATATTTTTTTCTTCAGTTTATTCAAAAAGCTGAAGAGAAATATATATATTTTTAAATGTTTACATAAATATTGAGTAAATATTTACTTAAAACAATAAAAAAAAATACTTCCACAAAAATAAAAAAAAATCCTAAAACAGTAAATAAATAAAATACACATATATTTTGAATTTGTTAATTAAAGTAACTAATCCAAGAGGTGGTGGGTCCAGGAGGTGGCAATTAATGAACCCAACCATACATTAACCCCAAAAATTATTATATTTACCTAGATCACGCATTTCAACACATTTTTACAGGTATTTATACATAGAAAACAAATGCTTTACCTTGAGGCCATGCGGGTTTGTTGTGGTAATTAAATATCCTATCCCTCATAAATAAGATGTAGATAGTCCTGTGAAAATATGTTCAAATGCGTTATCTAGGTAAAAATAATAATTTTTGAGGTTAGTGTATGGTTTGGGTTCCTTAATGGCCGCCTCCTGGACCCAGTATTAGTTACCTGAATTAATAAATTCAAAATAAATGTGTATTTTATTTATTTACTGTTTTAGGAATTTTTTTTATATTTGTGTAACTAATTTTTTTTTAAGTAAATATTTAATTAAACATTTATAAAAATAAATATTTCCCGTCAGCTTTTTGAATAAAATGTAGAAAAAAATATAAATTTTTTTTCACAGATCCATGTTTTTTTTTAACTTTTGTTCTTAAATCGTAACATACTTAAATAACACAAGGTTGTGATACATGAATGGAAAGCTGGTTAAATGAGGAAGTTTTTCTGCAACCCGGAAATCTCAGATCCTGTCCATTGAGAAGTAATGCTGGAAAGAAATATCAAGAAAATGTCAGGAAATTAAGAATAGCTTTATTTTGGTAAGATATACATACTTACATTCATTCATTTTTACGTTTACTCCCAACTAGTCTTATAGTAAATTTACTCAGCTTTCCATTGGTTTCACTTTCTTTCTAGTAGAACCACCTGGGACGGAGCTACAACGACTATTCTTCTAAAAACCACGTTTGTCTCGATAAAACAATAAAACGACGTTTTCTCCCTTATGGGCGAGAATTCGGAAAAACGTCATAGAACATTTTTTGTTCCCCTGAGGGTCCTCTATCACCTCTTACAATTACTAGACATTTACAGGACACCCTGTATATATATATATATATATATATATATATATATATATATATATATATATATATATATATATATATATAGGGGAAGGTGTTGTACCTTTGACCATTTTGCAAAATGGTTTTTTTTTTTAGCTTGAATATTAACGCTAAACTATTTTTTTTTTTAATTTCATTGTAATTAGTACCTATTCTATTCATTATCATATATCATTTTTTCAAGGTTCTAGCTTTACATTTAATATTTATTATTAATTTTTTAAAAAATAATCGTACAGTGGTCAAAGGTACAACTTATAGTTGTACCTTTGACCATAGGGTGTTGTACCTCTGACCACCTAGAAACAATATAGCAGTCCAGAAAAAAAAAAAAAAAAAAAAAAAAAAAAAAAAAAAAAAAAAAAAAAATGTATTCTGCAATATTGTAATTAATGGTAAGTTTAATAAATACAGGACAAGGATGTAAGCATAATAAAAAAACTATTCTTGATATTATGTTATGCTTAATATGCTGAAAAATCCAGTCCAACCGATAAACGTTTTAACTGTCAAGCAGATCCACTAGCAATAGTAGGGTATGGAAGATTCGCCAGAATGTCATCAACACCAAAACAAAACTTCATCTTCTCTCGTAAACTTGTCACTTAAAGTTTGTTTTTTCAAATTGGACCTTAAACATTGGACATTTAATACCACAGATCTCTGCGACTAAATATGTAATAGTAATATAATTTTTTTTTTTTAAATTTGTAGCAGAAGAACATAAAAGTTGAATTATAAAAAAAATATTCAGGTCAGAGGTACCTTCCCCTATATATATAAATATATATATATAATTTATGTTTATTGCATGACCGTAGCTTTTAAACGTTTAGATTTTAAAAAATAATAACTAAATGATAAATAAATTGCAATAATCATACATATAATTTTGGAAAAATTATAAAGCGATATGCATGTATGTAAAAAGAAAACTTTAAAAAATGAATAAAATAAAATAAAAAATAAATAATAATTTAAATGACGGGGGTCTCTCGTGGTCTAGTGGATAGCGCTTTAGATTCATAAGCGGGAGATAGTGGGTTCGATCTCCACCAGCGGCAGGAATTTTCTCATCCCACGGCTCGTTGGAAAAATGATGTAAGCGTTTAAATATTGTGTCAAAGTAGCTACCATCAGTCAGAAGTACTGTAAGGTCAGTTGGTATATGTAAAAGTTCTCGTCCTCTGCTTTCGTAAGTAAATGTCTTATGGTCAGTAGTTCGTTACATTTTCTGCATATCGGTAAGTCTCTTTTGGTCATTGGGTGTCCGTGAGTAAGTACAGAATAGCCAAAAAGGAATCGGGTTAAGACCACTTCTTCTCTATAAATGTAAAGAGAAAGAAGAAACGCGCTCAAAAAACAAACAAAAAAACCTTCATTAATACCACCAAAAAAGTAAAGTAAAGTATATAGGCTTTTCCTACTAGAAATCTCGGGATAATTGAGAAGTTGAAGAGGTTTAGAACAAGAGTCGAAGCTAATACCCTTGAACTGAAGAGGGTTTAAGCTACGGTGAGAGGGTCAAACCTCTCGGATACAGACGGCTTATGTGTAAAATGCTGACTGTCCCTTTGTTCTTCCACTGCAAACCAAGTTATCCTTGTGTGTACCCATATATATATCCTTCGAAATTAATGCGAATATGCTCTCCAATTATACGTCTCTCTCTTTTTTTTTTCTTTTTATTACCTTCTTTTTCCCCCGCTGTACCCCATACCAGCGGTACAACCAATTTATAAACTTTAAATTTTGAATCCGCGACTCATTAGTTAGGTAATAAATAATTTTTCAAAAAAGTAAAAATAAAAGTCTATTGTTTTGAAAAAAAGTCATTTTCATGGGCGAGATTTCTTTCTTTATTTTTCAGGTCTTGATTTATTTAAAGAGTTAGGAGAAAGTCCTTGGCAATTTAAGATTTTTTCTTTATTCCTTTTTCAACTTCTTTAATCACAGCTATTTTCTCTGACAACGTTAAAGGTTTAAAACTTTTAGGCTTCGACATCTTAAATCAACAACTCACTGAACTGCACTGTACACTAGAAATACAAAGCACAAACAATACAACAGATCTAGGCGCTGACTTACATAAATGAATACAAATTGAAGATGGGAGGAATGGTGGGAGGGAATTCAAGGATAAAACGACAGGATGTAACTATAACAACACCTGGAAGGGAAAAAGTGCGACCCACCACTTAGCAGAACTCCTAGAGTCCTGAGAACTAGACTATGAGACCGCCGCGCTTCTTGTCCCGGAACCCTTACGTCCTTATCTTACTCTCCTTCTTACCCGAGGGGAGAATATTTTGACAAGAATTAAAATCGGCCGCCTCTCTGTGCACTTCCCATTGGATGTACAGACTCGATTCAGGGGACCGAGAGAAATATTCGAATTAAAGACTATTTCGAATCATCGAAGTTCGAATTATCCATGTTCCACTGTATATAAAACTTTATTTATTAATTTAATATTAAAAAAATCTAAAACTGAAGAAAAATTAAGTGATAAAAAAATAGGTGAACTAAGAAGTTTAGGAAGTCGGTATAAAATAAAAAAATTATTATAACATCAAGAAATCTGTTTTAATTAAGTTATTAGAAGAAAAAGAATCTACGGAAGAATTTGAATTATGTTCAGATTACAAAGACGATTTAGAAAATTCGGATACAAAAGGAAACGATATAGAAGAAAATTTAAGTGGTAGACAGGTCTGCTTTGCAAACGCTGAAAACAATGTAGAAATGTGTAGCATATATGGAAGGTATAGTGTATTAAATTATAATTGTTATATTTGCGTACCAGACACCAAGATTTAAGTGGTAGACAGGTCTGCTTTGCAAACGCTGAAAACAATATAGAAATGTGTAGCATATATGGAAGGTATAGTGTATTAAATTATAATTGTTATATTTGCGTACCAGACACCAAGATTTAAGTGGTAGACAGGTCTGCTTTGCAAACGCTGAAAACAATGTAGAAATGTGTAGCATATATGGAAGGTATAGTGTATTAAATTATAATTGTTATATTTGCGTACCAGACACCAAGATTTAAGTGGTAGACAGGTGTGCTTTGCAAACGCTGAAAACAATATAGAAATGTGTAGCATATATGGAAGGTATAGTGTATTAAATTATAATTGTTATATTTGCGTACCAGACACCAAGATTTAAGTGGTAGACAGGTGTGCTTTGCAAACGCTGAAAACAATATAGAAATGTGTAGCATATATGGAAGGTATAGTGTATTAAATTATAATTGTTATATTTGCGTACCAGACACCAAGATTTAAGTGGTAGACAGGTGTGCTTTGCAAACGCTGAAAACAATGTAGAAATGTGTAGCATATATGGAAGGTATAGTGTATTAAATTATAATTGTTATATTTGCGTACCAGACACCAAGATTTAAGTGGTAGACAGGTGTGCTTTGCAAACGCTGAAAACAATGTAGAAATGTGTAGCATATATGGAAGGTATAGTGTATTAAATTATAATTGTTATATTTGCGTACCAGACACCAAGATTTAAGTGGTAGACAGGTGTGCTTTGCAAACGCTGAAAACAATGTAGAAATGTGTAGCATATATGGAAGGTATAGTGTATTAAATTATAATTGTTATATTTGCGTACCAGACACCAAGATTTAAGTGGTAGACAGGTGTGCTTTGCAAACGCTGAAAACAATATAGAAATGTGTAGCATATATGGAAGGTATAGTGTATTAAATTATAATTGTTATATTTGCGTACCAGACACCAAGATTTAAGTGGTAGACAGGTGTGCTTTGCAAACGCTGAAAACAATGTAGAAATGTGTAGCATATATGGAAGGTATAGTGTATTAAATTATAATTGTTATATTTGCGTACCAGACACCAAGATTTAAGTGGTAGACAGGTGTGCTTTGCAAACGCTGAAAACAATGTAGAAATGTGTAGCATATATGGAAGGTATAGTGTATTAAATTATAATTGTTATATTTGCGTACCAGACACCAAGATTTAAGTGGTAGACAGGTGTGCTTTGCAAACGCTGAAAACAATGTAGAAATGTGTAGCATATATGGAAGGTATAGTGTATTAAATTATAATTGTTATATTTGCCTACCAGACACCAAGATTTAAGTGGTAGACAGGTGTGCTTTGCAAACGCTGAAAACAATGTAGAAATGTGTAGCATATATGGAAGGTATAGTGTATTAAATTATAATTGTTATATTTGCCTACCAGACACCAAGATTTAAGTGGTAGACAGGTCTGCTTTGGAAACGCTGAAAACAATGTAGAAATGTGTAGCATATATGGAAGGTATAGTGTATTAAATTATAATTGTTATATTTGCCTACCAGACACCAAGATTTAAGTGGTAGACAGGTGTGCTTTGCAAACGCTGAAAACAATATAGAAATGTGTAGCATATATGGAAGGTATAGTGTATTAAATTATAATTGTTATATTTGCCTACCAGACACCAAGATTTAAGTGGTAGACAGGTCTGCTTTGGAAACGCTGAAAACAATGTAGAAATGTGTAGCATATATGGAAGGTATAGTGTATTAAATTATAATTGTTATATTTGCGTACCAGACACCAAGATTTAAGTGGTAGACAGGTCTGCTTTGCAAACGCTGAAAACAATATAGAAATGTGTAGCATATATGGAAGGTATAGTGTATTAAATTATAATTGTTATATTTGCGTACCAGACACCAAGATTTAAGTGGTAGACAGGTCTGCTTTGCAAACGCTGAAAACAATGTAGAAATGTGTAGCATATATGGAAGGTATAGTGTATTAAATTATAATTGTTATATTTGCGTACCAGACACCAAGATTTAAGTGGTAGACAGGTGTGCTTTGCAAACGCTGAAAACAATATAGAAATGTGTAGCATATATGGAAGGTATAGTGTATTAAATTATAATTGTTATATTTGCGTACCAGACACCAAGATTTAAGTGGTAGACAGGTGTGCTTTGCAAACGCTGAAAACAATATAGAAATGTGTAGCATATATGGAAGGTATAGTGTATTAAATTATAATTGTTATATTTGCGTACCAGACACCAAGATTTAAGTGGTAGACAGGTGTGCTTTGCAAACGCTGAAAACAATGTAGAAATGTGTAGCATATATGGAAGGTATAGTGTATTAAATTATAATTGTTATATTTGCGTACCAGACACCAAGATTTAAGTGGTAGACAGGTGTGCTTTGCAAACGCTGAAAACAATGTAGAAATGTGTAGCATATATGGAAGGTATAGTGTATTAAATTATAATTGTTATATTTGCGTACCAGACACCAAGATTTAAGTGGTAGACAGGTGTGCTTTGCAAACGCTGAAAACAATGTAGAAATGTGTAGCATATATGGAAGGTATAGTGTATTAAATTATAATTGTTATATTTGCGTACCAGACACCAAGATTTAAGTGGTAGACAGGTGTGCTTTGCAAACGCTGAAAACAATATAGAAATGTGTAGCATATATGGAAGGTATAGTGTATTAAATTATAATTGTTATATTTGCGTACCAGACACCAAGATTTAAGTGGTAGACAGGTGTGCTTTGCAAACGCTGAAAACAATGTAGAAATGTGTAGCATATATGGAAGGTATAGTGTATTAAATTATAATTGTTATATTTGCGTACCAGACACCAAGATTTAAGTGGTAGACAGGTGTGCTTTGCAAACGCTGAAAACAATGTAGAAATGTGTAGCATATATGGAAGGTATAGTGTATTAAATTATAATTGTTATATTTGCGTACCAGACACCAAGATTTAAGTGGTAGACAGGTGTGCTTTGCAAACGCTGAAAACAATGTAGAAATGTGTAGCATATATGGAAGGTATAGTGTATTAAATTATAATTGTTATATTTGCCTACCAGACACCAAGATTTAAGTGGTAGACAGGTGTGCTTTGCAAACGCTGAAAACAATGTAGAAATGTGTAGCATATATGGAAGGTATAGTGTATTAAATTATAATTGTTATATTTGCCTACCAGACACCAAGATTTAAGTGGTAGACAGGTCTGCTTTGGAAACGCTGAAAACAATGTAGAAATGTGTAGCATATATGGAAGGTATAGTGTATTAAATTATAATTGTTATATTTGCCTACCAGACACCAAGATTTAAGTGGTAGACAGGTGTGCTTTGCAAACGCTGAAAACAATATAGAAATGTGTAGCATATATGGAAGGTATAGTGTATTAAATTATAATTGTTATATTTGCCTACCAGACACCAAGATTTAAGTGGTAGACAGGTCTGCTTTGGAAACGCTGAAAACAATGTAGAAATGTGTAGCATATATGGAAGGTATAGTGTATTAAATTATAATTGTTATATTTGCCTACCAGACACCAAGATACGCAAATATAATTCTAAATCGTATAGAATAAATAGATTTCATAAAAAATTATTGAATGATTTATATATATTTATTTATTTTACGAGCTTCGCAACGACGGCGACTTGCTCTTTTTTTTTTTAAGATACAGTAAAAAATACAAATTTATATGTTCACAATTATCAGTAACTTATACAACAAAAGTTTGAAAAGAGCTTACGACAAAAGTTAGGAGGTTTGTGTTAAGAATTATGTGCTAAACATTATTTAGAGCCTTGCTTTTTGAAATGTAGTTAATATATTTACATAACTTATAACTAAAACTAACAACAATTTTTTATTAGGTCATGATGGGGTCTACATGTTGTGGTTTTCCATTAATGACCAAGTAAAATTGAGTAATAATTACATAATAGAAAATAAAAATAATAATAATAATTACACTATAGAAAAAAAAATTCTTTTGTTTCTTCAGATTCTGTGATACAAGTTTATGTGTTTTAAATATTGGAGTATAGAGTGTATGTATGGACTACCCTCTGTAAGAAGTTCTTGTAGGTCGTGTGGGATGTTCAGTTTGTCACGTCTTTTACATTCAGTGAGTATATGTTTAATGGTCAATGTTATGTTACAAACTCTGCATATTGGTTTGTCTTTTTTCTCCATGAGGTAATTATGTGTGAGCAACGAGTGTCCAATGCGAAGTCTGGTCAGTACTACTTGGTCTCTTCTTGTCAAGGTATGTTGTTCGTTACTCCATGTTTTTACTGTGTTATTAATTTGTGATAATTTGTTGTTTGTTTGTAGCCAGTGATGCAACCAGTCGTTTAATGTAAGTGTGCGTAATGTGTGAACCAAATCATCTAACGTTATGTTTTCAATGTCTAGGATCTGTTTATTAGTTGCGTCTTTTGCATGTTTGTCTACTGATGTACTTAGTCCGATATCCTCGTGTCCGGGTAGCATCATATTGAATGAAAATGTTAATAATCCGAGTGAAATCAAACAGATATTTGAATATTTTATTAATAGTTATACAGGTAAGTATGTACCTTATAAATATTTAATCAAGAAGATTGTTGATTATTTAAAAATAACAAATATTATTGAAATTAAGGAAACTAAGAGAATGACAAAAATATGGAATGACTTTAAAGATAAAATTGACCCAGAAAAACAGATAATGATGATGTAAACTTTTATAATATTTTTAAAACTTCGTTCATAATAAATGGAAGAATTAGAAGCTTTAGAATTTTGTCAGACCTGTTGTAAAGAATCGTTATTAGATAATCGTTGTTATAATTATTATCCACCAAAAATAAATCCTCATTGCAGTTTTAAATATAGACTAATATTGAATATAGTGTCCTAGACACTTCCACAATGGTTACTTAACTGTCAACATTGGTCTTCCTCTGCCTCTAGGAATTTCCATGGCTGACGAAGGCTACCAATGAGTAGCCGAAACGTCCTAATTATTGATTTTTTTAACAAAAAAAAGCCGAATCCCAACCATTCCATCTTTACTTAATATTCATTTAAAACACAAAACGAAATAGTATTACAATCTACGGATCTAAATTCATATTATGATAATTCCATAAAAAAATTGCTTGAAGAAATGGATGATTTTCAAGGTAAAGGATGAGACTGGAGACTCAAATCTATTGATTATTTAGAACTAAGAATCAATAAATATAATCCATTGAGAGGTTCTTCATATATCGATTTACCAGAAAAAATAAAAGCAAAAGAAGCAATTATTAATGTGAAAAATAATGATAATAAGTGTTTTATGTGGTCTATTGTATCGTCAATTTATCCGATATATTTAAAGATCCTCAATGAGTTACAAAATATAAAATGTATAAAGATTAATTAAATTTCGATGGAATAAACTTCCCAGTTTCCTTTTCAGATGTAAATAAATTTGAAAAACTAAACAAGATATCTATAAACTTCCCAGTTTCCTTTTCAGATGTAAATAAATTTGAAAAACTAAACAAGATATCTATAAACTTCCCAGTTTCCTTTTCAGATGTAAATAAATTTGAAAAACTAAACAAGATATCTATAAACTTCCCAGTTTCCTTTTCAGATATAAATAAATTTGAAAAACGAAACAAGATATCTATAAATGTATATGGTTATGAAGAATCTGTGCATCCACTAAGAAATACAAAAAACAAATTAGATAAACATGTAAATTTATTTTATTTTAAGAATGAAAAAAAAAAATGATCATTATTGTTGGATTGATGATCTTTCTCGATTAGCCAAAGCACAAGTAATAAATATGAAAGTAAAAATTTATCCATGTGAAAGATGTTTAACATATTATTATTCATCTGAAAAATTAGAGAAACACGAACTTGATTGTAAAACTAAAAAGTCCGACTCGCAGGAACTGCGTCATCTTAGCGCGGTTACGTACATCTCGAAAAAATTGAATAGATTAACATCACAAATCACAGAAAACTGACAGTAACCAACTTACAAAGAAGTAGATAATTCTTAATCTGTATAAATCAATACAATTCTGTACTGAAAACGTACTTACTCTTCGACTACTGCTGAGAAGGCTCAGCAGTATTTTTGGCTAAACAACCAAAAATTCGTTGTCATTTTAAGTATCTTGTTTTACTAGCAAATTCGTTTTACTGTTATAATCAACTGTAAATATGTGCTTCAGTAACAATAACTTCAGTTGGAGGCTATGAGGAAGGTTATACAGATAGGAGAATTCAAAACAAATCTATGTATACGCCATCATGATATTGGCCACAGCCATCTTGATTACCACAGCCAATCCAAACTTCTTACCAATACCTTTTATAGTTTCTTAGCTTCTTTTACTACAATACTAATTTTACTGATAAATTCAATTTAAAACAAAAATCAACCAATTAAAAAGTGAGATAAACAAAGAGAAAAACCCTTTTAAAACAACAAAACAAACACTTTTTCAGTTTTGAGCTGAATAGTCAATCTCTGATTGACGTTGCCCCATCGCATGTTGCTTTAGAATCTTTTTTGTAGAGAATTTAGTGGTCACCTTCCACATACCACGATTTCCCAACCGTTGCCGAGATATTTACGAAAAATGTATGAAGATCCGAGAACTATTCATGTCTATTAATAAAATATTTTTTTTCGCATACTTCCTCCAAATGTAACCAAAATTTAAACATCTTAGTTTGGATTAATTTCCAAAATTTAGAAATTATTTCAATTGAATCCCGCCATTCTAAGTACCCTAACAAAAATAATGACTTACGAAAACATTAATTTCTCAGGAACGGTTAGAGATATCGTCTTGAAAATGGGTTCATTCGTTTTCCTATGTTAAAAAACATATAAAACGAGTACCTGCAAGCATATGAACTCAAAAATGTAAGCGTTACGATTTTTTTTTTGCGCGAATTTCGCCCCAAGAACTATCTTTCAGTAGGCGGATTCTGCTGGTTAACGAACTTGACCTTTCAAATTTGAAGAAAGATTTTTGTACCAAATTTCATCAAAATCGGACCATTTTTGAGCCGTCAGGAGCGCGAACAGACAAGCATATATATATATATATATATATATATATATATATATATATATATATATATATATATATATATACATATATATATATATATATATATATATATATATGTATATATATATACAAATTTTAGCCACGTATATTTTCGTGATCTATAGGGTCTGAAACGTGAAAGTTTCTGGTCGGCACGTCCGGATCGCGTCATGAGGTCATCCTCATAAGCGGGTTCTCCCAATGGAGGTAGGGAGTAACCGCGCTAAAAACCTGTTGAAATTGAAATGCCAAGAAAAGGTGAATATTTAAGTTTCAAAAACTATAACAAGTCGTTAAGAGTTCCTTTCGTAATATATGCAGATTTTGAATGTTTAACTAAAAAAATTGATAATTGTCAGCCAGATTCATCACGTTCTTATACTATGAAGTATCAAAAACATGAACCAAATAGTTTTTTTTATTATGTAAAATATGAAAATTATGATTACAAACAACCTGTAGTATATAGAGGATCTGATTGTACTGATAAATTTGTAGAAATGATTCCTGAGGAAGTTAAAAATATTTAAAAGATTTATGAAGAAATTAAACCGTTGAAAATGACTTTTGCAGAAGAAAACCATTTTTAGGAAACTGATACTTGTCATATACGTGAAAAACCTATTAGGTTAGAAGGGAAAAAAGAGATCATGATCACTTAACTGGAAAATATCGAGGTCCGGCTCATGAAACTTGTAATTTGAATTATAAAAATCATTCGTTTATTCCAGTATTCATTCATAATTTATCTGGATATGACGCTCATCTATTTTTTAAAGCGATGGGAAAATTTAAAGAAAATATCGAGGTAGTTCCAAATACTGAAGAAAAATATATTTCATTCAGTCAGAAAGTTGATAAATTACAAATTAGATTTGTTGACACGTTCAGACTTATGGCTAGAAGTATAGATTCATTATCTACGAACTTAAGAAAAATTCCTGAAGAATTTAAAGATAAGAAGTTAGAAGAATACAAATTCTTAAAATCTATGTTTAGAGAAACCTCTAAATATTATAATGATGAAAAATTATATTTAATTAGAAAAAAAGGCGTGTATCCTTATGATTACATGGATTCGGAAGAAAAATTTGAAGAGACAAAATACAATACGAACTACACAAACGAAAGAAGTTTCCTTAGCTGTCCACAAACTTAAAAACTGTAAGGCACCTGGACCCGATCTTATCACCCCCTTAATCCTAAAACGCCTACCTAAAAATGCTATTCTATTCCTAACCTATATATATATATAACGCAGTCCTCAGAACAACCTACTATTCCAACTCCTGGAAATTATCAACCATTAAAATGATCCACAAACCCAAAAAACCTGCAAATTATCCTATCGCCCGATCTCCCTCCTTCCCATTATGGGAAAAATCCTGGAAAAGCTTCTCTTTAAACGTCTAATCCCCATTCTTGAACCCTGCCTCCCTTCCCACCAATTTGGTTTTCGAATATCCCATTCCACGATTGACTCAATCTCCTCTTCCTTTGAGCAAAAGAAGTATTGCTCTGGTGTATTCCTTGATATCGCTCAAGCATTTGATCGGGTGTGGCTCCAGGGCTTTACTCCCGTTTGCCTGGTCACGACAATCCCCTAATCAATAACCTATCCTCATCCTCCATTCCCGGTAACCCTCACCGTCGCCTTAAGCGCAAATTGCCTAGAGACCTATTGTAAACTAAGCTCGTAAAATGTAAACATTACAAATGTAAATAGCCATACAAAAACAAAATGTAAATATCTGTGTAAATTCCTAGCTAATAGGTTTTGGCCACTGGGCTTTTTTTCCTACCGCTACATCATGACTCTATTTCATGAAAAAATGAATTATAAAAAATACTTTATGTATTGTATAATTTTCAAATAAAGATATATAAAACAAATGGGTTAATCCAAGCGAAATTAAAAATTTGGAAGATAATTCGGATTTTGGTTATATACTAGAAGTTGATCTCGAATATCCAAAAGAATTACATGATAATCATTCTGATTTGCCTTTAGCTCCAGAAAATGGAATTCCAAGTAATTCGAAACATGCAAAATTATTAACGACATTATTTGATAAAGTAAGATATGTGATACATTACAGAAATTTAAAACAATGTTTGGATATGGGATTAAAGCTAAAAAGAGTTCATACAAAAATATATTGATCTCAACACGAAAATGAGAACTCAAGCTGTAAATGATTTTGAAAAAGATTTCTATAAATTAATGAATAATTCAGTGTTTGGAAAAACTATGGAAAATATAAGAAAACGAATTGACATGAAATTGTGTAATAATCATGGGAAAGTTGAGAAATTAATAGCAAAACCCAATTTTAAAGGAAGAACAATTTTTGATGAAAATTTATCTGCAATTCACATGAACATAACAAAAGTTAAATATTATAAACCAATCTGGGGTCTCCCGTGATCTAGTGGCTAGCGCGCTGGATTCATAAGCGGGAGATGGTGGGTTCGATCCCCACCGGGGGCAGGAATTTTCTCATCTCAGCTGAGGAAATTCCTGGCTGCACCCTGGATGTCGGCGCTAATGGCCAAGATTTGTCGATGCGCCGTAAAAAAAAAAAAAAAAAAAAAAAAAAAAAAAAAAAAAAAAAAAAAAAAAAAAAAAAAAATCGACGTTGGAATGAGTATATTAGATTTCTCGAAACATTTAATGTATGATTTCCATTATAATATTATGAAACCGGAATATGAAAATAATCTTTAATTAATGTACATGGACACAGACAGATATGAAAAATATGATTAATCTGTTCGATACTTCAGACCTGCTGATAATAGATTGAATATGCCAAGAATAAATAAGAAAGTTTTAGGAAAAATGAAAGATGAAAATAATGGAATAATTACGGTTATTAATATATTACGCTTATTTGTTATAAGCATGAAATATATTCAATTCAAGTAAATAAAAAAGGTTTGTCGCCAGATGATGATAAACGTTTCATTATTATTAGAGGATGGAGCATTAGGACATTATAAAAATGTTTAAATTGATCCGAGAAAACAAAGATGTAGTCAAAAAGAATAACATTAAATCCGAGAAAAATGAAAGTGATAATGATGACTAAATTAATTTTATAATATTTTTACTTTTTGGGGTTTTAGCCCTATTTTTATATGTTTCCGTTTTTTTTTTTGTTTTTTTTTTTGTAGATTTTCCATACATATACAATCTCTTCATACATTTTTGTATAAAGTTATTGGATGATCTCGTTCGCATTTTTTCGGGAAAAAGGGGAATATGCGAGACTGCACTCGTAACCCTATTTTCTATCTACTAATAGTATAGGAAAGCATGTAGAAAATACACGTTTAATAATAATAGTATAGGAAAGCAAATAGAAAATACACGTTTAATAATAATAGTATAGGAAAGCAAATAGAAAATACACGTTTAATAATAATAGTATAGGAAAGCAAATAGAAAATACACGTTTAATAATAATAGTATAGGAAAGCAAATAGAAAATACACGTTTAATAATAATAGTATAGGAAAGCAAATAGAAAATACACGTTTAATAATAATAGTATAGGAAAGCAAATAGAAAATACACGTTTAATAATAATAGTATAGGAAAGCAAATAGAAAATACACGTTTAATAATAATAGTATAGGAAAGCAAATAGAAAATACACGTTTAATAATAATAGTATAGGAAAGCAAATAGAAAATACACGTTTAATAATAATAGTATAGGAAAGCAAATAGAAAATACACGTTTAATAATAATAGTATAGGAAAGCAAATAGAAAATACACGTTTAATAATAATAGTATAGGAAAGCAAATAGAAAATACACGTTTAATAATAATAGTATAGGAAAGCAAATAGAAAATACACGTTTAATAATAATAGTATAGGAAAGCAAATAGAAAATACACGTTTAATAATAATAGTATAGGAAAGCAAATAGAAAATACACGTTTAATAATAATAGTATAGGAAAGCAAATAGAAAATACACGTTTAATAATAATATGAGAAAGCATGTAGAAAAAAATTCCAGTGTTACATTGTGGAAATAACAGAACAAAAACTTTGCAAGGCAAAATGAAATTTGACGATCTCTGAACTTTAAACATTGTTGCCAACAATCTGTTTATTAGAAAAACCTGATATTATTCCAGAAAATATCACGTATAAATATGTGACTTTTATCAGCTGTATTTCTAACTATGTGCGAGATGTGAAGACCTCGAGGGACTGTGTGTGTGTGTGATAGTCACAGACATTAAGGGTGGTCACACGACACCCCACGCTGTATCTGAATTTCAAATACTGGGTCCCTTGTCCATCAGCTGAATAATTACGCTAGGGATTAACATAAGCCCTTCCCCACTGTCCCTTCCCTGGAAACTATCCCCACGCCCCTAACCACCACTCTTTACTTAACAGGTAATTCCACCCCAACATGCATTATACATACAAAGCCACATTTTCTTGTAGAGGGCATGTAGAAATAATATCTTTTCACAAGAAATACAAGTCAAAATAATAAAATAGTAACAAAAGAAAGTCCAGAACTCTGATCCTATTGGCAAAAATTGAAAATACCTGGATCATGCTTTTAATGTGTATTTAGACCCTACTAACAAGCGGAAGAAATTGACAACTCATAATGATTTCTTATATTATGTGATCGGCACACTTATAACTAATTCAATCCGGGCTCTAGTTATGAGAGTTAATTAAATACAAAAAATATTGAATAGATTCTTAGGTTAGGTGATTTAGCTTTTTATAGGAATGTCTGTGTTTCTTCAATTTCACATGCACTGTTGGTAGTTTTGATACAACAAAACAATAATTTACGGCCGCAAGAGGCACTGGAATAGTTTGGAGGATATTCAGATTTTTTTGTGGGGGGGGGGATTCTTATTACTTAATACTTTTAACATCCACAATTCTTCAGATATTGTAGAGCAAATGTCATTGCAACAAAAGAAAAGGTGCGTTCTTTTGGCCCCATTAATGATTTTGATCCTGAGTAAAACTACTCAGTCTGTATAAGTTATAGGGCACTTCTGACGTTAGTTTCCGATGTTTTAAAAAAGGTTCCCTAGTAATATAAATTTAATTTCAAAATCAAGGAATAGTTAGAATTTCACAAAGAAAAAAAAAAGAAAACGTAAGATCTTCAAGAAAAGTCTATATTGCGGACATTTCGGCTGCAAAGGTAAACATACATAATCACAAACGATAATAATCAAAAACATTAAGAAACCTATTCACATCATACCGATAGGTTAAGAATCAATACTTTTTAGAGTGTACATTAGGTTCACGTTAACTCAAATCCACATATTATGTCTTGAGTCATTTCATGTCTCCATACTTGATGTCGAATGTCGGCTCCTTTCTAGGAGTTATCGCCAGTGACTCACTATGGCTTCCTCAGGTTGTACGTACTATGAATACAAACAGCCGTAAAAAAAATAAGCCGAATTTTGACAGCAAACATTAAGTCCGTCTATAAATGAAAGAGATGTTCCAGATTTAATATTTTGGTTTGGAGGAATCAAAAAAAGCTCCCGAACGCGGCTATTTCCGCTCTTAGAGAATACAAATGAGTTTTTTTCTCATCCTCTTGAATGTGGTCATCCTCCCGGAAGGGCGGAAGGTCGAAAAAAAAAGCAGAAAGATCTAACTTAATGAAACTAAACCGTTCATTTTTTTTTCCCCGACCCTACTCAAGAATTCTCGCCCTTTCATTATAGATATGCCTTTAAAAAGGTATACTGCCCTTTTAAAGAACTTCCTACACCCTTTTGGATGGACCCTTTCACTTTATATTAGCAAGAAATATGTTTGCAAAAAGTATATATTTATTTATACATCAGATTAGAAAAAATATCAAAAAAATTATATCGTGAAGGATACGTCCGGTTGATTAATTTACTTTCTACTGTTAATGTATTACAAGTTTATTGTATCCCGAAACAAATAAAATTGAATGAAAACGTACATTTCGTCCCTACCTTGTCAAACTATCGAATATAAAAATCGGAGCAAACTAGCGATCGTACATATTCGATACATTGATGAAGTAATATATTGCTAAATAAACAGGATATTACTCCGTCAATGTATCGAATATGTACGATCGATAGTTTACTCCGATTTTTATATTCGATAGTTTCACATGGTAGGGACGAAATGTACGTTTTATTTCAATTTTATTTCTTTGGGGATACAATAAACTTGTAAAACGTTAATACAGTCGTAAGTAAATTAATCAATCGGACGAATCCTTCACAATCGTTAGTACGGCGTGCAACTCGTAAGGTAATGCTTCTCACCACTCCCATTGGGCCTACAAGCAGCCTGAAACTATTGGCAGAAGCATTGCTCCTCATACCCCTCCAGCTCAATGTACAGGACGTTAACTCCACGTAAGTGACAGGCACGCCAACGTAGTTTTTCTTATATCTCGACGAAACTCGGTATCCGTAGTTCTATTCTACAGAGAAAAAAGGGCTGTAAAAATAAACTAAATTGGTTCATTAGGAGGAGGGGTTTACTCTGAGCTCAAATTACTAATATACTCATACCAGTCGTAATTTTTGCTGTACTGTAACGAAACGCGGTATACATTGAGCGAATCTTATGGGAAAGATGTGTTGTAAAAATGAGCAAAATCGGTCAATCGGAAAGGAGGGTTCATTTCCTACTATGTATCAATAGAATTAGCCTGCCAGACGTAGGTTGGCAAAGCTTCCACAAGGAGCGCTTTCTAGGACTACGGGAACTGTATCCTGTTACTGCATCAGATCAAAAGACAAAAATCTGAAGTTTTTTTGCATTTATTAAGTATTGTAGTACCATATATCGTCGATACAAATGCAAAGTAACGAATGTGAAAAAATGCATCTTTCATTGTCAATCTTTACTAATTTCTGCTGGACTTATGTACGGCAAATTCTTGAATCTGATTTCACCCTATGAAAGGGAAAGTATTCCACTATCAAAAGGTCAAATCTGCCGAATATTTGACTGTCCAAAAAAAAGTTATGAATAAATGCTTTTCCACTCTGAAAAGTGGAGATTTTCATATTCGTTAGTTTGCTTTTGTATTGACGATATTACCATAACTCAGGAAGCAAATTAATTACAAAATGTTTTTATTCTCCAACCTGATCCCCGTTTTCTCATTTTTAGTTTGTTTAATTATCGAATCCATTGTCCAGGTCACTGAACGCATTAAGAATTTTCTTTTGTTTATAAATTATTTAACAAATGTTCCTGTTAAGATTACTGGAATACAAATGTTTAAACAAATATGATTGAAATAAAGGAAATATAAATCGGATGGTAATTATTTTTAATTGGAGGATCAGAGCTAGAGGAGTTTACTAACAACGCTCCAAATCTGAGGGGCTTTCATTTCCTCAGCGACGTTAAACTTTATCGTAAATTGGAAAACTCGACAAAGTTTGTTAGAAAATTTGTAAATAGCGGTTGGAAATGCCTAAATAAAATATATATATATATATATATATATATTAATGCGTTTCGTTCTTTTACGCTTAGGGTCGGAAAAAGTAGTACTTCCTTTACCACTTTATTTTGCACCACTTTATTTTGCATGCCCTACATGTTTCGTGCTTAATTCATTCGCACCTCATCGGGGGCACATCTACAAAAAAAAAACATTTTTGTACCTCCCAATATTAAACATATTTAAAATATACAATATTTTAGAAGTCCAGATTTTAAAATAACTTTAACAAACAACAAAGCAAGGTAGGATTTTAAAAAAATGTTTGTTAAAGTTATTTTAAAATCTGGACTTCTAAAATATTGTATATTTTAAATATGTTTAATATTGGGAGGTACAAAAATGGATTTTGTTGTAGATGTTCCCCTGATGAGGTGCGAATGAATTAAGCATGAAACATGTAGCGCATGCAAAATAAAGTGGTGTGACACAAGGAAGTACTACTTTTTCCGACCCTAAGCCTAAAAGAACGAAACGTATTAAGAAATATTTTGGGTCACCTACAAGAATAATAATATATATATAAGCTTTGCAAAATTGATTCAATGAAATCGTATGACTTCCCGAGAGTGGTTGTATGTGAACAAGATCAGATTTACAATTAGATTACAGTCCCGTAACAGACCACGAGGGCCCTGAGGGGCAGATACTATAGAGGTATCTGATTCATGACCAATAGCACACTAGGGAGGTAGTATGGTCAGTACTATGCTCCGGCCCTCTGATTTTCCCCTTGACTGCTTCGACTGCTAGAGTCAGTAGCACCCAAGGTACCCATTATCTAATTAATTAAAGGCTGGGTTGGCCTAGGGAGGGTCAGGGAGGCCGAATTCAACCCATGAACGAAGACACTAGAAGAAAAAATCTTCATTGCTTGCTCGGAATTTGAACGCAGGTCCTCCAACATATTAGTCCAGTGCTCTACCTCTGAGCTAACTTCGCCCTATATGTTCCTAGTTATTCATAATATCCCCTATTTATGGTGATATATTAAAAGAAAAAGTCCGACTCGCAGGAACTGCATCATCTTAGCGCGGTTCCGTTCTTATCCCTAGACTCATTTAGAATGATTAAAGTAGAAGCTGTTATTACTATGGGTCCAAATTTCTAGAAAGGTCTTGATTTACGATCTTACGTGGATGGGTCGGCCAACCCTCCCTAGGAAGGACCCCGCTAGGAAGTTGAAAAGCTATATCTTGGAAATCCATGTATCTAACATTAAATTGTTTTTCTTAATTTTCCTAACCTGAATTATTATCAAATACATTATCCAACTATAAGCAATTAAAAAATAACAAGGAATAAAAACAGACAAAAAGAACAGTTCGAATAAGTGAAATCAATTACTTTAAAGTTTTAAGCACTTATTTCTCCGATTGACACCGCCTAATCAAAACATTGATCAGAACCTTTTTTGTAGAGCATTTAGTAAGCTTTCTAATGGTATTCTTCCGTTTACCATGATTCTCAACCTTTTTCGAGATATTAAGGAAAGTATGCAAAGTTACCAAAACTTTTTATATCTGTTAATAAAATATTTTATTCTAACCCTTCCTTAACTCCAAACGTAACCAAAATTTCAACATATTAGTTTTAATGAAAGTAGAACATGCAGAAAATGTTTCAACTGAATCCCATGATTCTAAGTACCCAAACCAAAAACGGTATTCAAAAACTATTAGTCCACTTTTTCTCGATAACGGTTAAAGCTATCGCCTTGAAAATGGTTTCATTCGTTTTCCTAGCCCAAGAAGCCTATAAAACGAGTACTTACAAGCTTATGAACTCAAAAACGTAAGCTTTACAATTTTTTTTGCGCGAATTTTGCCCCAAACGCCATCTTCCCGTGGGCGAATTCTGCTGGTTAACGAACTTGACCTTTCAAATTAGACGAAAGATTTTTGTACCAAATTTCATCAAAATCCGACCATTCGTCTTCGACCTAGAGACCGAACAGACAAATATATATATATATATATATATATATATATATATATATATATATATATATACAGTTAGCAAAAAAAGGCTGCATACATTTATGATTATTTTGTTTTAATAAAAAAAGAGGGTTAAAAGCGAAGGAGAAAAAACCATGAAACATTGTAAAAAATAATATAGAAAAAGTAATAATAAATTTCGCAAAAAAAGTCTGCATACGGAGCAAATAAGATAATAATTATCAATACAAATATTTAACAAAAACTATCTAATGATCTGTGGGACCTCCCTTATTTGTTATTACCTCCCTCAGACGACTGGTCATTGTGCTAACTAGTTTTCTTGTAAAATTTGGATCGGTTTTCAGCCATCCTCTTTAAGGGCCTCTGAGAGTTGATGTTTATTTTTTATTTTGTGATGCCTCAGCCTCCTTTTAAGATCCTGCCAGAGGTGCTCTATGGGGTTAAGGTCTGGCGGTATTGTACAGCAACCATTCTTCGACCCTTCTGGCACGATGTTTAGGATCGTTATCTTGTTGGAAAATAAGATTCAATCCTAGGCCTAACTTGGTAGGACTGAGTCGCAGATTTTCTTTTAATACATCTACGTATACATATTGATCCATTATTCCCTCGATGATCTTCAAGTCTACTCCAGCTGAAGCCGTAGAGCCCCAAACCATGATCCCTCCTCCTCCGTACTTAACTGTCGGGCGTAATTTTTTCAATCTATGGCCTTGTTTTTAGCGCGGTTCCTCCCTCCCCCATAGGGAGGAACCCCGCTTATAGGGTTGATACAATGAAACAATCCGGAAGTGCCGACTAGAAAATTTCGCGTTTCAGAACCCCTAGAGACCGAAAATAACGGTGGTTCAAATTTGTATATATATATATATATGTATATGTATATATTTATTTATATATATATATATATATATATATATATATATATATATATATTTGTCTGTTCGCTCTCTAGATAGAAGACGAATGGTCCGATTTTGATGAAATTTGCTACAAAAATCCTTCGTCCAATTTGAAAGGTCAAGTTCGTTAACCAGCAAAATCCGCCTACTGGAAGATGGCGTTTGGGGCGAAATTCGCGCAAAAAAAATCGTAACGCTTACGTTTTTGAGTTCATAAGCTTCTAAGTACTCGTTTTATATGATTTCTGGGCTAGGAAAACGAATGAAACCATTTTCAAGGCGATAGCTTTAACCGTTTTCGAGAAAATTGGAAAAATATTTTTTGAATACCGTTTTTGGTTTGGGTACTTAGAATCATGGGATTCAGTTGAAACATTTTCTGCATGTTGGAGTTTCATCAACACTAATATGTTGAAATTTTTGTTACGTTTAGAGTAAAGGAAGGGTTAGAATAAAATATTTTATTAACAGACAAAAAAAGTTTTGGTAACTTTGTATAATTTCGTTAGTATCTCGAAAACCGTTGACAATCTTGTGAATCAGAAGATTACCATTCGGAAGCTTACTAAATGCTCTACAAAAAAGGTTCTGAAGAAAGTTTTAATTAGGCGATGTCAATCGGAGAAAAAAGTGCTTAAAGCTTTAAATTAATTGATTTCGTTTATTCCAATGGTTCTTTTTGTCTGTTTTATTTCTTGTTATTTTTTAATTGCTTATAGTTGGATAATGTATTTGACAATAAAACTGGTTAAGTAAAATAACAAAAACAATTTATTGTTAGAAATATAGATTTCCAAGATTCCAAGACCTTGTCACTAGCGGGTCTGTTTCTAGTGTAGCGGACCCTTCCAGGTAAGATTGTAAATCATGACCTTTCAAGACTTTACTACTCACAGGAATGGCGTTAGTGACCTTAAGGGTTGACACGCCATCATAATAATTAATTTAAAAAAAAAGACTGGTGGAACCAAAATAATAACTGCTTCTATTTTAATCTTTCCAAATTAGACTAGGGATATGAACGGAACCGCGCTAAGATGATGCAGTCCTGCGAGACGGACTTTTTCTCGTCCACACGGTAACATTGCCATCAGCACCGAAAATATTAAATTTAGATTCATCCGTGAAAATCACTCTGTCCCAAAAACTGGTAGGCTTATCAAGGTAACTTTTCGCAAATGCCAAACGCTTTGCTCGGTTAACTTTGCTAATATGTGGCTTCTAGCGAGCCCTTCGCGATTTGAGATTATTTTTTTTTTTTTGATAAATTACGTACCGTTTGAGGTGTTACTCCAATGTTGTAATCCCGCAATAAATTAGTAGCTAATGTAGTAGCACTTATTTTAGGGTTTTCATGAACACTTCTTAAAACAGCACGCTCATGATGACTAACTTTGATATTTTTTAGTAGTTAAAGTTCGGCGCCAAGTTCACACCGATTTAAAAAACCTACCAACCTCTGGTATATAAATATTCATTTTAATTAATAACAGCATTTTCGAGAGGGGATATTTTCCAGAATGTTAATGGCGGAGACTTTTGTATTCCCATCTTAAACCTCCATAAAGAAAATACTTATGCAAGTAAGGCCGCTCGTCCACTGGAACCGAAAAGCTGCGAACTGCGAAGCAACGAATTCGGACGAACGGCGCGAATTCCTCTCGTCCATTGCCTCAGTGTTCGTCCGAATTCGCAGTAGACGCGATGGCTCGTATTCACAGTACATGTTTAACCATGACATTTGGCACTCGTTCGCAACTACAAATCCCAGCAGGATGGGATCGGTTCGCACTTCGCACAAGTACGGACGAAAACGGACGAACGATACGGGCCAAGTGGACGCGGTCCATGATGAAGCCACGTGTTTGGATTCCCACGGCCTAATTAATTGGAATTGGATGGCCACGGACGAATTCATTTCGCAGCTTTTCGGTTCCAGTCGACGAGAGGCCTAACTATAGTTCGATTCCTTTGACTGGCTGTGTAAGGAACTTGTGGTATTTTCTAGATGAGAGACACCACACATTTTTTAGCTGAAGGTTTAGGCTAGGTTAGGTTAATTATATGTAAATTTTACACATGATTATTCTTAATCAAAGAAAAAATTAATTACTTTTCTTCAAGAAAGTGAATCCCAGTTGAAGCAATAGTGTTAAAAAGAAATGATTTACTGACGAAAAGTTGAATGGGTAAGAATTTTTAAAGTAAATAGTGACACAATATCTAAAATAAGGAACTATCGTGTTAACAGACACACAAACACACACACACACACACACATTAAATTAATTTTACCGACTCTAGTCTATCCAACTCGCTAAAATTAATAGGATTCCATTAATTTTTCCGAGTAAGAAACCAATCCCTTTTTCTTTGTCAGGAACATCGCGAACTAATTGTAAAAGACTCATTTTTCTCACTAACATAAACAGAGCTTTTTCATACACAAAAGCTAATTCACTGTTCAAGGTTACTTTACTCCCAACAAGAACCAAAGCAATTGGTCATCGGAATCCTCCAATAGGAAGGCAAAGGAGTTATGCGCATGCGCTAAATCACTGATACAATCACTACTGCTACTTCAAAAGTAACTGGATGTGGTCTTTGCAAAAAGACCCAATGAGTCTTTTACAATTAGTTCGCGATGTTCCTGACAAAGAAAAAGGGATAGAATCTTATTAATTTTAATGGAAAAATTAATTGAATCTTATTAATTTTAGCGAGTTGGATAGACTAGAGTCGCTACAATTATTATAATTCTAGTAATTGACTAGAGTTTTGATATCTTCTTGAGCGAGCGGAGCGTAGCGTAGCGAGCGGAAACGCATTGCATGTAATGTTTAATAAAGGTAAAATATCCAAAAACGAGAGAGAGAGAGAGAGAGAGAGAGAGAGAAAAGGAATATGTTTGTTTATAAATATCGTTGTTTGTTATCCTTCATAACCTGCTAAACAGTCAACTTTAATGCTTAATAACTTTTTTCATAAGTGAGAGAATTGATTTTGATCATATTAACCTTTTTATTAATAAATATTGCTTGCCATTACCTAATATGGATTATAACCGTAGATAACGAGTCATGTAGTAGTAGATAACCAGCAAAGAACAGCTAATCAGTAAGCTTATCAGCGAGTACGAGTAACTGTTATAAATCACTACTGCTACTTCGAAAGTAACTGGATGTGGTCTTCGCAAAAAGACCCGAGAAGGCTTTGTTAGGGATTTCTGATTCACATATTGATGGTGTGTATGATTGTCAGACTCCAGGTAAATCTAATCTCCTCAGAATTGATGAAAGGAAGACAGGGAGAGAAGAAGGTGTAGAACAGGATGCTGAGGAATTAGCTACTTCTCTGAGGGGTCGGACTCCAAAAAAACATTCAACGGGGAAGAAGAATCTATGACACCCAAAGAAGAACAAGAAAAATTCAAGAAGAAGTAAAAACGGTTTTCTTATGAATGATAACATATTTTGTTTTGGTTTTTCTGGTTATGATTTGGTATTTTACTATAGTAACAAGAGCGATAAAAACACAGCTGTTAATATTTGTTCTACTTACGTTAAATTCACTTTATATTATGTTCCTTCATACTTTTATATTTTACTATGATTTTAAGTAACTGTTAACTACCAATATTTAAATTTATAATGTATGATGCTTGTTTAAATTGAGCAAGTCTCCTTTGTTGGGGGGGTTGAGCCCTTAGAAGTGTTATTTTTTAATTTTCGAAGGCACAATATTGTAGATCTCGACGAGAACTACAACTTTTCCCCTATGAAAAATTTTGATATCTCAAACCGTTTAGTAGTTATTTCTCTTGTGGGCCGCTTATATATATATATATATATATATATATATATATATATATATATATATATATATGTATATATATATTATTTTTATTATTATTAGTTTCCTCTCTGCAGTAACCCTGCAAAGAGGCCGTTTATTTTGTGCTACACGTTCCAATACATAATGTATATCACATGTATTTTATAAAATTTTGTCTTCAAATGTTCTTAGATATATTACATTAATGATTTAACATTAAATAATTAATAACTAAATTTAAATAATTAGAAAATAAATATACATAAAATAAATATAATTTTATATATTTACATAATTTGTTTGTTTACATTTTTTATTATTTCAATTGTCTTTAGAGGCATCGATCGTCTTTAGAGTAAGGCATGCTCTCTTACAAAAATCTCTGAAGCTTGAATAGTGTTTATTAAACAGCTCTTTTTCTGTAATGGGCCAGTTTTTTATATTCTTTTGAATTGTTTTTCTCTCTTCTATGAGTAACTTACATTTGTATATAAGGTGCTGTGTTGTTTGTGGTGTTGTGTTGTCGCAAGGGCATGCCGAGCTGTTAGTTATCTTTAGCTTGTGTAAGTATGTGTTTAAAGATCCGTGTCCAGTTAGTAATTGTGTCGTGTAGAAGTCACAACATGTATGTTTTCGTACTAAGTGGCTATGTATGTCAGGTATAAATGAAAAGAGTGTACGTCCTTTTGTAGAGTTTCCCCATTGTGTTTGCCAGCGCTCTATTGTTTTACGTGATAGAATGTGTTTCATGTGTGTCTTAGATATTTTGTTGTATGTTATTGGTATATTATTGTCTTTGGACGCTGATTTAGCGAGTCTGTCGGCTATCTCGTTTCCTTCAAGTCCGTCGTGTGCTTTGACCCATTTAAAGTGTGTAGTTATGTGTTTCATTTGTGTCTGAAGTAGTTTGTGTCTTATTTGTTCAATTATTGGTTCGTGTATTTTTCTATTGGTCAATTTGTATAGTGAAGATTTACTGTCTGTGCATATTTGAACAGTTGAATTTGTCTCTACTTGTGTGTTGATAAAGTCTAGTGCCTTTATTATTCCTAATTGTTCTGCTTGATTGTTCGTACAGTCCTTTCCTAGCCTATATTTTAGCTTGTCTATGAGTATGTGTTGTTTATACACTACTACACTACATCCTACTGAGTTATCTTGTTTACTACCATCTGTGTATATTTCGTAGTGCGTCAGGTCTTTCGTGTACCCCTTAATATTTGGGAATATTGCGGGATGTGTCCAGTTTGAGTAGTGTATGGGGTGTTCTATATCTTCTGTTCTTAGTGTAATTGTATCTAGTTGTAATTTTGTTAATGTATATTGAGTTGTGTGTTGTTCTGAAAGTAGTGAAATTGGTGTGATTTTTGCTAGAACACAGGCTGCTTCGTAGGAGATAGTTCGATATCCTTTGATAATTCTAATCGCCATCAATCTTTGTACTCGCTTCAGTTTTATCTGATTGTATGTTTTGTCCAGCCCACTTTTCCAGACGTTTATGCCGTATGTCAGTGAAGGTAATATTGCTCCTTTGTACAAAGTTTGAAGTGCGTCTGTCTGTAGTCCCCATGTGTTTCGTGCTGCTATTGATAATAAATTTATTAATTTTATCAGTTTAGCTTGTAATAAGTCTATATGTTTAGTCCACGTCAGTTTGTTGTCAAATGTTATGCCTAAATATCTTAGAGTTTGTGTACTCTGTAATTTTTCTCCTGCAATAAAAATATCTAATTCTGGCTGTCTTCGTTTTCTAGTAAATGTTATATATGAGGATTTCTTTGTGTTAAATTTTAGTTTGTTGCGATCTGCCCATTGTTCGACTGTCTGTATTACTGTGTTTATGGATGTTTGTATGTGTTCTATGTACTTTGAACTTATTATAATTATAATGTCATCTGCAAATGCTATTATTTCAACGTTTTTCGGATATATATATATATATATATATATATATATATATATATATATATATATATATATGTATATATATATATAAATGTATATATATATATATATATATATATATATATATATATGTGTATATATATATATATATATATATATATATGTATATATATATATATATATATATATATATATATATATATATAAAATATTTAGTCTTCCCTTTCATTTTAAAATTAAATGAGGATAATTTAAAATAATAATCGCGAAGACTATATTAACTAATTATCTGTTGTTTTTTTTTTTTTTTTTTGTTTAACGCCGCACATTGGTGCCGAGAGGGAAAATACCTCCAAAACCGAAGGTGTTCAATCGCGTTTGAACTAACATTTTTTTATGCCTAATAAGTTGTAGAATTCTGCTGTAATATTTATTTCCCGCTTTTTTAATAGGTATGATCACCAAAAATCATTTTGTTGACTGTTTTCTCGCTGAGTAAAAATTTCACAATTTTTAGTAAAAGGAAAACAATATTTTATACCACTTATTTAATTCCTGAAAAATTGATATTACACAGGAAGTCTTATGAGCATATGTAACTTTTAAACGAATTTTCTTTTTTGCCAAAATGTATCATGAACTTGGTGCATTTAGGTTGTGAAGATATCTGTAATGGAACTCAATTATCCGTAGTTTATTTGGTGTAAAAAAAAAAGCGGTACTTAGCTGAGCTCTCCGCATAGTGTTACCTAAAGGTACATGTTTTGAAATTGCTTTCATATAAATTTCATCGCCATACTCGGCCGTATGTGTGCACAGCCTAATAAAATGAAGCGGTGCGATTATTTTACGAAAAATGAGTTTACCGTTACTATTTTCTGCAGAGAGTTGTTGAACACTTTCTGATAGCAAGTAACTGAACTGTTACAGTGAGATCTACCTAATATCGTAGGTACAAATGCAAAGTATCGAATGTGAAAAGTGGTTTTTACCTTGTAGATGACTTTACATATATTTTATCCTATGATATATTTTAATTAGTCTTAATGCACATTCGTTAGTTTGATTTTCAGTAATTGATAATTAGTTTTCATTAATTTTCGAGAGTTTCCCACGACGTACATCAGTCCAACAGCAATCAGAAAAATTGAAAATGAAAAATGCGTTTTTGCACATTTGATACTTTGCATTTGTATCGACGATATCTCGTGTAAAAATGTCAAAATGTATTCGTTATAAGCGAACATTTTAATAAAGATAAATACTCCAAGACCAATTAACTGTATTACATTGTTTGTTAATTTATTCAACTCAGCACTCAAAAATACATTTGGATGGATACATATATCTACCAATTGAGTAAAATGTGACTTTTTGAAATCGCATACTTGCTGTTTTTCACGGTTTTCGTACTACAATGCCCGTTTGTCTTCCGAAATAATAATTCTATCGAATTGGCAGTGGTCTCATTCGACTCAGCACTACAAAATACCTTAGAAACGATACCAAAATCAGAATGATTCAAGTACCTAGAGGTTTTTTTACTCCATAATCGGGCGTTTGGCACCACTGTGCGGTGTGTCAACATTTGGGTTATTAACGCCGAGTTGTCTACAGATTGCCATCCTTTTTTTGAAGCCAACTGCTCGTGGTCGGTCACCCATTCTGGTACTTGCCACACCCTACGTTGCTCAACTTCGGTGATCAATGGGAGCCGGTTCATTCAACGTGGTTATGACCGTTAACCTAATTATCTGTTGCAATTATAAATTATCGAATGGTTACTTTGACCTGAGGTCCATGCAGCGGATTACTCATAGATGTGGTTTATGCTGAATCGAGATCCTACAGGATTGGTTTATTGAAAAGATGGATGGTAGAGAGAGAGGAGAGAGCACATAGCGGGAATACAGGGTAAAGGGGGGAACACCCTACCAGCTCAGGGGAGTTTCCCCCCCCCCCCCTACCCACTCCCCCAAACCCCAATCCCCTCACTTTTCATGATTTCAAGGCTTCCGAGAGGCGAAGATATTTATGGGATCTCGATTTATTAGACTTCCTTTCTATACACCATTCTCTCTGTTGCTGTTTATTTATTTACATTGTGCCATACTTATAGTTTATTTGTTTGAATACACTCCTCTTATGGGCGCGTATACACTCTTGCATCATGTGGAAATATAAAATTCTGAAGAATGATAGTGCGTTCTTCTATATACGTATATATGTATATAGTAAAAGGTGTTAATAAAATACTCTAGAAGAAGACAAGGTGTTAATACACTGCTCTAGAAGAAGATAAGATGTTAATACACTAATCTAGAAGAAGACAAGGTGTTAATACATTGCTCTAGAAAAAGACAAGGTGTTAATACATAAATCTAGAAGAAGACAAGGTGTTAATACACTAATCTGGAAGAAGAAAAGGTGTTAATACACTAATATGGAAGAAGACAAGGTGTTAATACACTAATCTGGAAGTAGACAAGGTGTTAATAGACTAATCTAGAAGAAGACAAGGTGTTAATACACTGCTCTAGAAGAAGACAAAAACGCACGCTGTTGTAGATCCACTATGACCGGGGCCAGGTAGGTTATACACGGGGAGAAGCAAGAAGTTCTGCATCTGAAGGTAGGGAGGCTGGTATGCCTTCGATGCATTAGAGTAAGGAAGGGTAAGGGTGCGCGCCTAGTGGATTTCGGGTTATATCTTAGGATTTATAAAATATACTAACTTCAAATTTGTATTTATTTATTTTAGTTTCTCGCAACTAAGGGGGAATCAACAATAAGATGATTAATTAATCAACAATAAGATGATTAATTAATCAACAATAAGATGATTAATTAATCAAAATGTTTTAAAAAATAAAATAAAAATGTAAATTCATATTATGAAATTATAGAACAAGAGTAAATAGTCTCTTGCTGGTGAAGGTTGGCTTCAGTTTCTCAATCAGTTGTATTTATGTTTCATGTCAGTTCGTTTATGAAAATTACATTAGATCGCAAATATTTAAATGTTTGAGGTATTGAAATATTTGTCCGATATAGTGACTGTCATCTGTAAGAAGTTAATAAATGTTTAGTGGGATGTTATAATTTTTTGTTTTTTCCTCTCCCGGTGCAACTACTGCTACGGTCATTAGCAACGTCGTCGTTTTACGAACCTAAATATGCCTATAATTTTGTCTTACAGTCTGTAAGGATGTGTTTGGCGGTAAATGTTGTATTACAGTACTGACAAGTTAGTCTGTCCTGTCAAAGTAAGAGTGAGCCAGTCGGAAATGGCCTATACTCATACTGCACAGAAGGACATTTTTCTTAAAGATAAAATAGTCATTTGCGTACTCTTGGTCTTCTTGGAGGTTAAGAGTACGCACTAGCTGTGATCGCAAACCAAAGGGCCACTGCCTTCAGAAGCAGTGCTGTCCCCGTACCAACACCCATTACATATGCCCCAGTGTAACCTGTCCCCATCCTTGGCATGTAACGCTTTCAGTTTTCGGTTTTCAAACCCGTCAGGTTTATCCGTGGTAAAACCCTTACGTTTGAAGTTAAAAATATTACAAACAAAACTACTAAAAGTATGTTTTGTCCCGCAAAATCCAGAAAAATTGAGAACAGTCGATGACAACTTGGCGTGATCTCCTACAGTGGGAGACGACCTAAATACCAAATTCGAAAAATACAAAAATATTTTTTTTTTGCTCTTCGAACATCCCATTAAAACAAAAAAAAAAAAAACATGCGTCAACCTTATCGGCCTGAAAAAGTAAAGTTGAAGGAACGATTATGGTACATGAGGATTTGGGAAATTTTCTTCGTTTCTAGTACTTCAATGATTAACCACCGCCCTGCAATCAACGATGGGGGCCTAAAACTCAAGAAATGGCACTCTCACGAGGCATTTAACATATATTTAAGGCAAGTGGGTTTGAAGAAAATACTTCAAAAAATCAAGTTTTGAGCGCTTTTTGGCTATTTTTGACCACTGTGCGCCGGTGGGGCCCCCACCCGGCGAACCCACCATCTCCCATTTATGAATCTAAGGCGCTATTTATTATTAACTTTTCATAATTACATCTAAAATCATCTTGAAAAATGATATTATAAACTCAATAAACAAATTATTATTACAAATTGTAATGTCCGGCAGCCATATACAATAGGAGATGTACAATGGGAAGGCAACATATCAACGGCTATTGTATTCTGTGAATTTACACCCTGGATACATGACAATACCCCGTCGACATAGATCTGGAGTAGTTAGAGTTCCTGGCCAATTCAACGGAATGCGGATTCCAAGGAGGTAGCAGGTGCAAACAATAGATTCGGCAACTTATTGGATTGCTACATCCACCAATAAGTTGATGGGCAAATACACTTTCCGTGGTGACCTTAACCCTACAATTGTGCAAAATGACACCCTGAAGTAATATATATATATATATATATATATATATATATATATATATATATATATATATATATATATTTCTGTCAGGTGCTGGCACAAATATGGATTGATTTATATTTTTCAATTTATACTAACTGATAATTTATAAATTGTCTTATATAGTTTCTTAACATCATGACACGTTTTCTGACAAGTACAGCTATGTATCCAGTGTATGTATATATATATATATATATATATATATATATATATATGTGTGTATATATATATATATATATGTATGTATGTATATATATATATATATATATATATATATATATATATATATATATATATATATAGCGAATCGCTTCTTTCGCAAGCTCTTTATTAAATATAAATAAATAAATATATATATATATATATATAAATATATATATATATATATATATACATATATATATACATACATATATATATATATATATATATATATATACATATATATAGGGGAAGGTGTTGTACCTTTGACCACTTTGCAAAATTGATTTTTTTTTCAACTTGAATATTAACGCTAAATTAATTTTTTTTATTTCATTATAATTGATATTCTATTACTTATCATACTTAATTTTTTCAAGGTTCTAGCTTTACATTTAATATTTTTTTATTAATTTTTAAAAAAAATAATCGTACAGTGGTCAAAGGTACAACATGTAGTCGTACCTTTGACCACGTGGTGTTGTACCTCTGACCACGTAAAAACAACACAGCAGTCCAGAAAAAAAATTGTATTCAGTAATATTGTAATTAATTGTTAATAAATAAATACAGGACAAGGATGTAAGGTTAATAAAAAAAACTATTATTGATATTATGTTATGCTAAATATGCTGAAAAATCCAGTCGAACCGATAAACATTTTAACTGTCTAGCAGATCCACTAGCAATAGTAGGGTATGGAAGTTTAGCCACAATGTCTTCAACATCAATATCATACAAATTTTCATCTTCTCTCGTAAACTTGTCGCTTTAAGTTTGTTTTTTCAAATATTGGGCATTTAATACCACAGATCTCTACGACTAAATATGTAATAGTAATATTAATTACTTTTTTTAAATTAGCAGCAGAAGAACATAAAACTTGAATTATAAAAAAAAATACTCAGGTGTGTTGTACCTTTGACCTGGTCAAAGGAACAACAACTAGTCGTGGTCAGAGGTACAACACCCTGGTAGTGAAAATTAAAAAGTATGCTAAACATTTTAGGGTTAAGATAAATCAATTTCAGAGGCTACACCATGTTTCTTATTGTAAGAGCTACTTTGTCAAATAATTTCCATCTAAAAAGACATAATACAAAAAATATTATGAGGCAAAACGTCATCAATAAATAACTTAAATTTTTATGATAGAAATGGATAAGTATTTTTTTCAAGTATCCTGTTTGACTTGAATAATCCAAAGTAGGTTACACAAGCCCTCTAGGGAAGGAGCTAAACACTAATTACACCAACATTTATAAAATGTTGCTACATGCCGCCACAGCCCCGGTGGTCAAAGGTACAATATGGTCAGAGGTACAACACCTTCCCCTATATATATATATATATATATGTATATATATATATATATATATATATATATATATATATATATATATATATATATATATATAATCATGCAGTTACACGTATAGGAATGCAAAATAGTACGTTTGTGAGCACTGAATAAACAAGTAGACAATTTCAAGTGTTGACGATGAAAAAATCAGGTTCATTTCTTCCGAAAGGCTGGATTCTCAAGAGTGTATGTATATATATATATATATATATATATATATATATATATATATATATATATATATATATGTATATATATGTATATATTTATATGTATATATATATATATACTTCAGGGGGTGAAACAAGACACAATTCAACACCACAAACCAAACATTTCTAACTCACTCCGTTTTAGACATATGCCGTTTTAAAGGTTCATTTGAAGAAAAAAAAAAAAAAAAAAAAAAAAAAAAAAAAAAAAAAAAAAAAAAAAAAAAAAAACGTGTTTTCTTTAGTACAACTCCATTTTCTCTGCTTGTACATTTTATTTTTTTTCATTAATTCATGACATTTTTGAAATCAGCACTAAATTTTCTTTAAGACTCATGCACATTCAATGTTTACAATTACCTTATTCGAGACGTAATATCAATTTAAGAAGTAAAAATTGATAAAAGCTTTTGGATAGCGAAAACTTTTCGAAAATCATTACTCTTTTTAAAAAAAATCCTGTAGACTGCCGAATTCTAAAAAAAGTTGTCAAATTTAATTATCTTTCTAACGGTATACTCAGAACTGAAATTATCTCTCAATTTCATCATGTAATTGTAATTCTAAAGTGGAAAAAAATCAATTAAACAAAAGTACTATTATGTTTATTTTCGCGATATTATGAGAAATAAATGATAATTATTCTTGAAAACATTTATATTTAATGATTACAGAAAGTCTCCAATCTCAGTTCTGAGTATACTGTTGGAAAGCTGATTAAATTTTACAACTTTCTTAAAATTCGGCAGTCTACAGGATCTTTTATGTATAAAAGATATAATTTTCCGGTCGATATTATTGCCAGGAGGACAAAGTCTAAACTACAGAATGTAAACATGAACAGCACTTTTTGAGGGAAAATAATTTTTAAATTGATTTAAGGAAATTTAGGCAATGGGTAGATAAACGTAAAAAAAACACGTGGAAAAATGTTTTTCCAAATTTAAAATGGCTAAATGGTCGAATGGCTAAAATGGAGATATTGATCGAAAAGAGAAGGGCTTTTAATCAAAGTTTTTAATAATAATATATATATATATATATATATATATATATATATATATATATATATATATATATATATATTCAGTTCCGCCATTGATTTTGATAGTGTACGTATCGTGTCCGTTACAAGCAGTTTTTTTATAAAGTTAAACTTTTCAGTGAAAGGTGTAAAGTTGCAGACATTACCCTTAATAGAAGAAGATTTTATCTAGAAATTTCTATAACTCTAAAAGAAACAGGAGAGGACCTAGAAGCGAGGGAAATATTGTATACAAACAATTAGTCTCGAGGTGAGTTTCAAATTTCCTAAATACGCATGCGCAAATACCTCCCCACTACTCCAGTGTGTTTGCAACTGTTTCCGTGTGAAGTTCCCGTTCAAGCTTTAGTTGTGTGTTTTTCTTTTCGGAATTGTTGCTGAACATGGCAATTTGCCCCGTTTGTTGCGCAAATATTTCCAGGGAAGATAAAACTTCTCCAAGCTGTTCGGATTGCAGCATGATTTATCACGGGAAGTGCTGCAACATGAGTGACACTGACCTAGCCACGCTCCGAGAGCTAAGGAAACCGTGGACATGTCATGACTGTAGCTCCTCAAAGAAATCAACCTCAGAGCGACTATCGACTCCAGCTAATGTCCGACAGTCCACTTCTGAAGAGTCCTCTCCGAGTGATGCAGTAAACCTACTAGATCATGTTGGGAATCTCGTAGCCTCCATGTCTACACTAAGTGTGGACATTAAAGATATAAAAGCCACTCTTAATACACAGGTAGACCTCTCATTTGAAACTATGACCAGGCTACGGACATTAGAAGAACGGGCTGAAAAGCAGGAGGAACTAATACAAACCCTCATTGGAGCGAACCAGGGACTCAGGGAGAAAGTAAAAAGTCTTGAGGTTCGAGTAAATCAGGCCGAACAAGCACTGTTAAGCCGATCTCTGGAGATTCATGGAATCTCTACAAGGACTGGTGATACTCCTGAGAGGACGGTCATCAACATCGGGGCCCAACTGGGAGTGAAACTATGCCCGGAAGATCTGGACCTGATTACAATAAGAACTCCCCGGGAGGGCGAAACCGGAAGACCTTCTATCTTAGCCCAATTTGTTCGCCAATCAGTCCGAGATGAACTCATCCGACTTCGAAGAATGAAAAGGGACTTCTCTACTCGTCACCTTGGATGGCAGACAGACGAACGAATATACCTTAGCGAACACATGACCCCCGATAATCGGCATCCTTATTGGCGCGCGAGGCAGTTGAAGAAAGCTGGGAAGATCAAATCGTCGTTCCAATGAGATCCAGGTAATACAGCCAGATGAGAGAATCCAGATTGAAGCCAGAGAGATGTAGGGTTACAGAGTCCATGATGTCATCCAAACACGTCCAGGTCTTCAGCTTTGGCGATGATGAGTCCAGGCTGTCCATCGTCACGGCGGCATCTGACTTTCCCACCAGCGAACCAAACATATTTTAAAGTGAAGATGGAGATAGTTAGCCGTTGCAGAGATACGAAGACAAGGTATAGTTGGGATTCTTCTTCTTCAGCTAAAAAATACAACTTATAAGTAAAAAAATAAATATACAACTTGTAAGTAAAAAACAGGCAGAAATGAGTGTAGTATATACATAAAGACAATAAATTTTAACCAATCTTATTTTTAAACAATGAAAATACGGTAGTTGGAAAGTAAACAGCATGTAGAAAGTAGTAAGTAAACAGTACAAAAAACTAATCAGTACAAAAAAGGAACATTTTTCATATAGTGAGAAAAAACAATCTATTCTATAAGTGAATACAATTTATAGTAATTAATATATAGATACGTACCACTAGAGAATGCCTAGGGGGGGAGGGGGGAAGACCTCGAGAACAACTTAGGTAACCATGGTTGAATGTATGAGGGACAGCAACAACACAGGGGGTTTTATAGTTTTGACTGGGGGAGGGGGGAGGAAGCGGTATGTCGGTGAAGATGAAAGAAGTGCAATTACTAGGTTGTAAAAGCGGGTTGGAAAGGTGTTAAGAGTTTTGGGACACACAAGTAGAAAAATTGTCTGGAGCCTGGGAACAAAGATAAAAAGGAGGTCAGGACAATTTATGGAAGACGGCGGAGTAAGCAGGGGAGATGTTTTGTTTGTCGGTTTTGTAATTAATGTTATTGGGGTTTAAGTTAATGTGGACGCATTCGGAAATCTGTCGTTTTTTTTTTGGTGTTTCGTTCTGTGGAAAGTATTTTAGTGTCGTCAAAGTTGAAAGTGTGTTTTTTTGTTATGGCGTGTTTTGCAAGTGTGGATTTGTGGATTTCTTTGTTTTTTATTGTCCGTTTGTGTTGTGTTATGCGGGAGTGAATATAATTTTTGGTTTCATCTATGCATACTGCATTACAGGAGGGGGTTTGGCAGGGTATTTAGTAAACGCAGTGAGTGGTGCAGTCATAGGGAATGGGATCTTTGAGTTTGGAGTACAATGTAGTAAGTTTTTAGTGGTTTTTAACCCAAAGTTTAGTGGATGGCTTTTTTTAAAGTCTTTGTGAGATTTTCAGTCAGTCCTGGTGTGTATGTCAGGAAACGAAATATCTGGGGGGAGGAGTCAAGAGAGGTATTGGGGGAGGTGGCTTTGTAGGAGTGGGATTTTATTTGCTTTATAAGCCGGTTTATGAGGTTGGGGGGGGGGGGAATTGGTTTAGTGTTAATATTTCGGTAGCTCTTTTCAAGTTTTCATTGTGGAAGGACTTATGGGATAAAGAAAGGGCGCGGCGAAGAAGGTTTCGAGCTACATTGATTTTCATGTGGTAAGGATGGGAGCAGTGGAAGTTGAGTAAACGTCCACAATAAGTAGGTTTTGTGTACCAGTTTGTGATGATAGTGCCGTCGGTCTGTCCTACAATGCCACCTCCCCCAATACCTCTCTTGACTCCTCCCCCCAGATATTTCGTTCCCTGACATACACACCAGGACTGACTGAAAAACTCACAAAGACTTTAAAAAAAGCCATCCCGTCACTAAACTTTGGGTTAAAAACCACTAACAAACTTACTACATTGTACACCAAACTCAAAGATCCCATTCCCTATGACTGCACCACTCACTGCGTTTACCAAATACCCTGCCAAACTCCCTCCTGTAATGCAGTATACATAGGTGAAACCAAAAATTATATTCACTCCCGCATAACACAACACAAATGGACAATAAAAAACAAAGAAATCCACAAATCCGCCTTCGCAAAACACGCCATAACAAAAAAACACACTTTCAACTTTGACGACACTAAAATACTTTCCACAGAACGAAACACCAAAAAACGACAGATTTCCGAATGCGTCCACATTAACTTAAACCCCAATAACATTAATTACAAAACCGACAAACAAAACATCTCCCCTGCTTACTCCGCCGTCATCCATAAATTGTCCTGACCTTTTAGCACTTTCCTCCGAAGGAAAGTAGCTATTGAGGTTGGACTCATGACGGAATTTTTGAAAAATTTCTTCAAATCTTTATCGATCCTACCTAGTAGACAGCGAAAATGACCCCCGTTAAAATTTATATATATATAAATATATATATATATATATATATAACAGACATATATATATATATATATATATATATATATATATATATATATATATATATATGTCTGTTAACACGATAGCGGCCAGAGTTTTTGTTTTTTCGCCACGAAACTTGGTATATAGCATTCAATTAGCAAACGATTGAACGAGTTCGTTAACCACCAAAATCGGTCCACCGGAAGGGGGGGTTTACCCCGAGCCCAAAACACTAATTTGACCATTTCAGCCGTAATATTTGTTATATTTCAACGAAACTTGGTATTCGTAGTAGTAATATAGAGAGAAAAGTGAGATATAAAAATGAACTAAATCAGTTCATAAGGAGGGGGGGGGGGGGGTTTACTCCGGACCGGCAATACCAATTCGCCACTACCAGCCATGATTTTTGGTATATTTCGACGAAACTCGGTATTCATAGTGGTAATCTACAGGTAAATATGTGTTGTAAAAATAAACTAAATCGGTTCATTAGGAGGGGGGGTTTACTCCAGACCCACAAAACCAATTCGCCACTACCAACCGTCATTTTTGGTATATTTCGATGAAACTCTTTATTCGTAGTGGTAATCTACAGGTAAATATGTGTTGTAAAAATAAACTAAATCGGTTCTTTAGAAGGGGGGGTTTACTCCGGACCCAAATTACTAATATACTCATACTGGTCGTAATTTCTGCTTTATTGTAACGAAACGCGGTATACGTCGTGGGTAACTCATGAGAAAGAAGTGTTGTAAAAATGAGATGAATCGGGGGGTTTACTTTGTAATATATTTCAATAGAAAAGGCAGCCAGACATAGGTTCACAAAGGCGCCGCAAGGAGCGCTAGAGGGACTGTATCCGGTTCCTGCGTTAGATCAAAATACGATAATATGAGGTTTTTTGTATTTATTACGTAGTGCAGTAGGTACTATGTGTAAACATAACTCTGGAAGCAAATTAATAATTTATCAGTTACTCATTACAAAATTAAAAAAGAGAACTATTCATGTTTTTATTTTATTTATGTAGGATATGTTAAGCAAATTGTTCTGGAAAGCAGTCTACACTACCCAAATTCTGAGGAAAGTGCTTAGTTATGCAGCTCCTGCGTGACGGACTTTTTATCTTTGTTCCCAGGCTCCAGACAATTTTTCTACTTGTGTGTCCCAAAACTCTTAACACCTTTACAACCTAGTAATTGCACTTCTTCCATCTTCACCGCCATACCGCTTCCTCCCCCCCCCAGTCAAAACTATAAAACCCCCTGTGTTGTTGCTGTCCCTCATACATTCAACCATGGTTACCTTAGTTGTTCTCGAGGTCTTCCCCCCTCCCCCCCTAGGCATTCTCTAGTGGTACGTATCTATATATTAATTACTATAAATTGTATTCACTTATAGAATAGATTGTTTTTTCTCACTATATGAAAAATGTTCCTTTTTTGTACTGATTAGTTTTTTGTACTGTTTACTTACTACTTTCTACATGCTGTTTACTTTCCAACTACCGTATTTTCATTGTTTAAAAATAAGATTGGTTAAAATTTATTGTCTTTATGTATATACTACACTCATTTCTGCCTGTTTTTTACTTACAAGTTGTATATTTATTTTTTTACTTATAAGTTGTATTTTTTAGCTGAAGAAGGCTGCCAATGTGCAGCCGAAACGTCCAAATACAGATCTCTTCCTGAAAGTCTGACGTTTTTCTCCTAGCCGAATCCCAACTATACCTTGTCTTCGTATCTCTGCAACGGCTAACTATCTCCATCTTCACTTTAAAATATGTTTGGTTCGCTGGTGGGAAAGTCAGATGCCGCCGTGACGATGGACAGCCTGGACTCATCATCGCCAAAGCTGAAGACCTGGACGTGTTTGGATGACATCATGGACTCTGTAACCCTACATCTCTCTGGCTTCAATCTGGATTCTCTCATCTGGCTGTATTACCTGGATCTCATTGGAACGTCTTGTCAACATTTATTAGTATTTTAATTCATAATTTAATTTTAATTTCCTCCCACTCCTACTCTTACTTTTCTATTTTTTCCTATATTTCGACGTGGATTATGTCCGCCACAGTTTTATTTTACTTTGTTCTTACACTCCCCTTTCAGCCTGGTTGTATCCTGGTCTGTCTTGTCCCCTCAATTCACTGTAAAGCGTCTTCTTACTATTTTTTCTCTTTCTGTACCAATTTTACTGTCTTTTTTTTTTTTCTTCGTCTCTTATGACTAATATTCTTACAGCTTGTCATGTTAACGCCCAGTCCCTTTTCGCCCACTATACAGAGTTCTCCATCCACTTCCATGACGCATCCTATCACCTTATTGCTATTTCCGAATCCTGGCTCAAACCCTATATCCCTTCCTCTGCTGTCTCTCTTCCTAACCACGCCCTCCTCCGTCACGATAGAGAAGACCGTGTTGGTGGAGGGGTCGCTCTATACGTGCACGGTAGTCTCCGCTCCCGTATCCTTCACATTTCACCCTCTCTGGGCCATCCTCGCATAGAGTATCTTTTTGCAGAATTATCCTCTTCATCCTCTCGAATCCTTGTGGTAGTAGTTTACCTTCCTCCCAACACGCCTTTCTAATTCCCCTGATAAGCGTTTCCTTGAATCCCTCACCTCCTCCCTAGGGCTATACGTAGTCCAATTCTCACCTACTCACCACACCTCTACTTCTAATACCCTTCTCGACTACTTCCTTGTTGACTCTCCGAATCACCTTCTATCCTTCTCCCAGTATCTGGTTCCATTCCTTTCAGCACATGATCTTATTTCCATATCCTATAACATCCGAATGCCCTCTTTTACCAAAACCATCTCCTATCGAAACCTCAACTCTCTTACCTTTGAATCCCCCCCCATTGATGCCAAAGTCGATTTCCTAACCTCGAACCTCCTTGCCATCCTTGATAAACATGCTCCTGTGAAGACAATCCTCGCTCGCCGTCCCCCTGCTCCGTGGCTCACTCCCGAAATTAAAGAAATGATGAGAAGACGTGATGCTGCAAGACGACGATCAATCCGTACTGGACACCCGGAGGACCTGAAGACCTTCAAATCACTCCGTAACCTCACTCAATCCACCCTTCGCCGCGCTCGTTCCCAGTATTACCAGACCTCCCTCTCCTCAGCTTCCGACTCCCGTTCCCTTTGGAACACCCTTCGTAGCCTTTCCCTCGCCAAGAGTAAACCCACTCCCACCATCCATGTTACACCCGACGAGCTGAATACCCATTTCAGTGCCGTCTCCTCCTCAACTACTCCTTCCACGCCCTTTGTTCCTTCTAATACCTTTAACTCTGATAATTTTTATTTCTTAGATATATCACCTTCAGAACTCCTCAAAGCTGTCATGAAATCACGTTCTAAGTCCAAAGGTTCGGACAGTATACCCGTTGAGCTTATTAAACTTTCCCTTCCTGTTATCTAACCCCACCTACTCCACATATACAATTATTCTTTGCAAAACTCCGTCTTTCCCACATCAAGGAAAGCAATTGTTCATCCCTTAAACAAAATTTCCAATCCAATTGTTCCGACCGTCCTATTTCTATCCTTTCCAATCTTTCTAAACCACTTGAACGCCTCGTACAATCCCAAATATCCGCCTTTCTACAACCCCGCTTAAACTCCCACCAATCTGGCTTTCGTCCAGGTTACTCCACCCAATCCGCACTTCTAAAAATTACGCACGACCTCCAATCCGCTATTGATCTCAAAAGAATTTCCATCCTTATACTCCTAGATTTCAGTAAAGCGTTCGATACCACTGACCATGACATACTCCTTTCAAAACTCCAATCTTTTTCTTTCTCTAACAGTGCTCTGACCTGGTTTCAATCCTTCATTTCTAACCGCTCCCAATCAGTAGCCATTCCAAACAAACCCCAATCCTCCTCCCTTACACTAGACCGAGGTGTCGCACAGGGATCCTCTCTATCCCCAACACTGTTTGCAGCCTACATAAATGATCTCCCATCCTCTATCCTATTTTGCAACTTCCACATGTATGCCGATGATTCCCAAATCTACCTTTCCTTCCACCCCCCCCCCCTCTGAGCTATTAGAAGCAGCAAGAAAAATTCAGGAAGACTTGGACAGGATCACAGCTTGGGCCAAGACCAACAAATTATTGATGAATGCTGAAAAGTCCAAAGCGATAGTGATAGGCTCAGCTCCCCTCTTGAAATCTCTCCCTCCTATCCTCCCTTCCTTCACCATTGACTCCAGTCCTATTCAATATGTTTCCTCTGCCAAGAACCTGGGCCTTGTTTTCGACCAAAACCTATCCTGGAAAAATCACTTATCCCTAATCACTCGTCGCTCCATAGCCACCCTTAAACTATTTAACCGTTCCCGTCACCTCCTCCCTACTCCTACACGTCAGCTTCTTGTATCTTCTCTAGTGTTCCCCCACTTCGACTACGGTTGCCTGGTGTATGGAGGGCTCACTGGGGAGCTTGAGGATCGTCTTAAGCGATTAATGAACAGTTTTCTCAGCTTTATCCTCGATACCCCCAGGGATGCCCATATTTCACACCGGTATTCCGAGTTGAAGTGGCTATTTCCATCAATTCGACGACAATATTTCCTAGGTTCCTTCCTTTACCAAACCATTTCTTCCAAATCTCCTTCCTATGTTTACAACCTCCTGCAGTTTAAATCTGCTGTCCATTCCCGTGGTACCCGCTCCCGTCCCTCCGATCTCTATCCTCCCACTCATAAAACAGCCTTCTTCGACCGTTCCTTCATCTCCCGAGCCTCCTTCTTCTGGAACTCTATCCCTCTTTCCATTCGACACTCTCCTTCCTTACCTGTCTTTAAATCCCGGCTCTTTGCTTTTCTCCTATTCTCCCAGGAAGACGTTTCTTAAAATTTCACCACCAGGAAGACCAGATTACCTTTGTAAATTATATTGCTGTTTTTTTCTCGTGTTTATGTATTTTTCCTAGTTCATATCTTTTTATAGCCCCATTCCTTTAATATTTATTCAACTTTTTAATATTTATTTGTTTATTTAAACTCTTTAATTTTATTCCCATCCCCCTCTGAACATTGTATCATCATTGCCCCATTCCAATGAATGTACATATTTACTTATATTTCATTTTATTATTTAAGGCTTCACATATAATATTTGTATTAGTTGCTTTTTTTTTTTTTTTTTTTTTTTTTTATACTTTTGTTTTTTCTTTATTCATATTTATATTTTTAGGTTAAATTTCTTTATTGTTTATTTTGTATTTATTTTTATTCTTATGGGACGAAGTCCCAGAATAAAGTTTTTTTTTTCATTCATTCATTCATTCATATATTAATTACGAAGTCAAGGGATGGTTGGGATTCGGATAGGGGGAAAAAACGTCAGATCTTCAGGCAGAAATCTATATTGGACGTTTCGGCTGCACTTTGGCAGCCTTCTTCACCACAACACATATGAAAGCAACTTCAAAAAATGTAACTTTAGGTAACAGTATGCGGAGAGCTCAGTTAAGTACCGCTTTTTTTTACACCAAATAAACTACGGATAATTGAGTTCCATTACAGATATCTTCACAACCTAAATGCACCAAGTTCATCGTACATTTTGGCAAAAAAGAAAATTCGTTTCAAAGCTACATATACTCATGAGACTTCCTGGGTCAATTTTTCAGGAATAAAATAAGTGGTATAAAATATTGTTTTACTTTTCACTAAAAATTGTGAGATTTTTACTCAGTGAGAAAACAGTCAACAAAATGATTTTTTGTGATCATACCTATTAATAATGCGGGAAATAAATATTACAGCTGTATTCTACAACTATTTAGGAATAAAAAAATGTTAGTTCAAACGCGATTAAACACCTTCGGTTTTGGAGGTATTTTCCCTCTCGGCACCACTGTGCGCCGTTAAACAAAAAAAAAAACAAAAAAAAAACAAAAAAAAAACAGATAATTAGTTAATATAGTCTTCGCGATTATTATTTTAAATTATCCTCAGATAATTTTAACACCCAAGGGAAGAATAAATATTTTATATATATATATATATATATATATATATATATATATATATATATATATATATATATAATTACGAAGTCAAGGGATGGTTGGGATTCGGGTAGGGAAAAAAAAGTCAGATCTTCAGGCAGAAATCTATATTGGACGTTTCGGCTGCACTTTGACAGCCTTCTTCAGCACTAAAAATGCCTAGGGGGAGGAAGGAGACCAAGAAGACAGTTAGGTGACCTTTCCATGAACAATATAGATTTCTGCCTGAAGAAGTGACGTTTTTTCCCCTATCCGAATCCCAACCATCCCTTGACTTGGTATCACCACAACAGCTAACTATCTTCACCTCCATTATATATTATTAATTAATTTACTGATAAATGTTATGACTTACCGTCCTCTTGAGCCTTGATATGGGAGACATGTTGAGGCCAGCAATTATAGCCATCAAAGAGTTGAAGTTACCGATGTTGAAGCACTCTCTTGCTGTCTCCACCCAGAACTCCACAACACGCACCCTCTGCTTTTTACTCTTCAGGTGCTAAGAAAAATAGAAGAAAACAATTTCAAACAACACGAAGTAAAAAAAAATTTTGAATGTCATAGCTTAATTTTTTTGTTACTGAAGGTTTTATGATAACTATTTTGAAGCAGGAATAGGATTAGATAACAAAAAAATGAGTATTTGATAATGCAAAATATGAATGTACCTACGTTATATTCTCAATTTTATAAATATTGCTATACAGAAATCGTAAGAATCAAGTTAAACATAAAAAAAAAATTGTTTCAGCTTTTAAAAAGGCGTGACGAATAAGAAAAACAAATCAAAAATTATAATTCAAATATTTTTTTTAAAAAAACCTGACTTAAATTAATCGATTGGACTTCAATTTAGGCAGTAACCCGGATTTCCTTCACACTCTGCACAAAACGTATACAATTTTTTAACTTTTTTATCTGGTTGGCGACCCGTATGCCGATTTCGTTCATTAGTATATGTAATGGTACATATCTGTCCCGTACTTTATAATAATTTGTTTAATTTCTGTACATTTTTCTTTTGTTTCTTTTTTTTTGCCAAATTACAGCCATCGTAAGTTAAGGGAGCTGGGCTATTTTGTCCGACGTGCCTATGTGAAAGCCAGTACGTAACATAATGGCTACAAACAAACAAAATGGCGTCGAATGGAGGTATACATTTATGATTTTGTTACATAGTGATTGCTGATAACAAAGGTTTTTGCAGTTATTTCTGATTGTATTTCATCTTAATATTAGTGTTATTAAAAATATAAGAATATTCGACTAACAGGGAGTTATATTGGTTATTGTGATGGATAAGCGAAAAGTTATGTAAATATTATTTCATACCATTATGAACAGCTTTGAATGCAATAAATGTCTTTTATAATGAATACCTATTGCATATTATCGATCAACAACAAATCATGAACAATTTGAAAATTGAGAAAATACCTCAGAATTTCTTTTAATCTTTATTTTCACATATTACATATAGCATTTCATTTCCATATTTCCATATTTGTTTATTAATATTTATGGACCCGGAGACATATGAAGCAAATTTAAGAAGTCACACTCATTTAAATTTAATATAGCCATTCTTTATTGAATTTGTGAAACAAAGTGGAAACAGCTTGATAGATTGGTTTATCTTCTCCAAAATACCACAGGTGCATTCACAATTGCTTTGCCTTCAACTATTCTCCTGGAACTAGGTAAGGCTTCTAGATAGCCAAAGAGGTTCCTCAGTGACATTGCAGACTTTTGTTCGTCCATATCTATACCTACCGAATTTCTAGAAATAAATCAAAATCTGGCAAAATGGCTTGCAAGAAGTTTATTTTCACATAAGAGTGAACGTTATATAAATGTGAATTATTTCACTACCTCTTACATGTATTGTTTAAAATACTTACTTTATGAAAGGGGAATGTTTATGTTATCTTTAAAAAGACAGATTTGTCATAAAACAGTAAGGAAATCATTAAATACCTAGAAAAACACGAATACACATTAGTTTTACTCGTGTAAACAATGCAAGTATACCTCCAACGCTAGTTCCAAAATTGACCGCATAGCGGCGCATCGCTTAATGTTAATTCCCAATATGTCCCGTATCAACGCCGACGCGTTAAATTTTACAATTTGGGATGGATAAAGACAAAGCTTGGGAAGAACTTACCTTGCAGACTTCCGTAGCGACGAAGTAACTCAACCTGTTGAACCAGGATACGTAGGACTCTAGATTCCGCGTCTGTTTCATGTCCTTGAAGGAAGTCTCCAAAGCAGGACTCTCCTTGGCGAAGGCTTGGACGAACTCCTCGGGTCCGATGTAGCTCAGTCTTTCCAGCTCGATGTGTGTCAGCTGCTGTGCCAAGCTGACCGCCGAGCCACACAGCTCGCTTACGTCAGTCTGCAAACAGAAAGTAGACGTTACCATCTCCTTGAAACAAACATTACTAGTCTAAGCCTATGAAATGGAAAAGTCCGTCACGCAGGAGCTGCATACCCCAGCAAAAATGGGCAATGCAACACCCATTCCTCAAAAGCTTACTTGAGATAAATTTTATAAATATAAAGTAAACAGGAATAATTTTATTGAGATGCGGGATCATTTCTGGCTGCTGATCAAGGACAGTTAGGGGAAAGATGTGGGTCAGGTGGGGGGGGGGGGGGGTCCTGACCACCCATTAAGTTAAGGGTGGGTGGTAATAAAGAATCAAAGAAAGAGCGGTGTCGTATAGTTTTGTGTTAATGGAAGAGAGAAAGGTATGGAAGGCTATATTGCAGGTGCATAGAGTTTTAGAAAGATGTTTTTAATAAATGGAAAATATTGGAGTAGGTAGGGGAGATGACTTCTCAGTCAATTTTGCCATTTACTGGGTTGTTGTCCAGGTGGATAAATATTGATTCGGAGAAATGTTTATCATCATTGGATTCAGTGGAGAGGATGGAGTATTGGTCAAAGTCAATGTTATGTCTGTCTGTGATGGCATTTGTAGATAAGGCGGTCTTTTTTCCTTACATCGTTTTTGTGTGGGATAATTTTATTTATTTCACAGCCTCCACCAGGAATAATTTTGCTTCATTATATTTGTAATGAACAGCTGACCCAATACTTTTTTTTTTATTTGAAGGGGTCGGGGCAAAATAGTGCCAAACAACATTTTTAACAAAACTTAACTGTAGCTACTATACGAGGAGCTTGGTATCAAAGTTGGACAACTCCATTTTTTTCGGTTTTGAGATTTTGGTCGATTCTTAAGGAGCTTTTTATGCTGCATTCGGTTTTACAACTTTTTTGCATTAAAAACAGACAGAACATAGTTAAAATAGCGTTTATTTGCACCGTTCAGTATCAAAATAGGGACAATTCCAACATAGTTTGGTTTCAAAAAATGACAACTCCTTCAGTAGCCAATGAGAAGCTTGCATTCATGCAATCTGCTCCCATCATCCACTACAAGTCCATCATGGCTGAATGTTTATAGTTACTTGTAATAAGTGCATTTAGCGATAATTCTAATTAATAACTAGCGATAATTCTAATTAATAACTAGCTGTTATCCGGCACACTGTGGTGCCGAACGCCGGATTTTGAGACAAAACCTCTAGGTACTTGAATCTTTCTGATTTAGGTGTCATTTTTGAAGTATTGTATAATTAAAAAGATATGAAAAATTATAGAATTGTGCAATCGGATTTATAAGTAATTAGTAACTGGATAAATATTTAATATTCTAATTATATTTTTAGAAGTATATGAAATATTTTTATATGGACGAATCGTCTTAGTTGCGCGTTAAATAAATTAAAAAAATATATGTTCATTAATAGATATTTTGCTGATATCTACAAAGTTTCGATACAAGGAAGGAAAATTACAGCCGTAACGAAAAAATTAATAATTTGTATTATTATTGCTGTAAATAATAGGAAAAATATCCTACGGCCACAGCCACGTTGAATACACTTGTTCCCGTTGCCCTCTCAAGTTAAGCAAAGTCGGGCACGGCTAGTACCTGAATGGGTGACCGAACACGTGCTGTTGGCACGTAATTTGAATAGCCGACATGTTGATAACACACACAAAAAATAAGATAAACATATATATTATAATAAAACTCAAATCTTATATTGATTAATATTCTGTGAAATGCCTTCCTCTTTAATTTGTTTTTTAACGACTTTAATAATATTTCAGACTTAAAAAGGTTACTACGTTCGTCGGAAAAAGTTCGCGAGACAAAAAATTGGCCTTTTCTTTCATCCGGCCATACATCAGGTAACAGTACGGAAGGTAATTTCCTTCTTGAATTATTCAGCTAAGGTTATATAACCTTCCCAGCAGACATTTTACAGTGGAAAACCTTGGCCGGTCCTTATCAAAAATTTACTATCGCCATTCCGGTCTTATTAGCATCCTTAGAAAATGTCTGACTTATTATTCATAAAGCAATGAATAAAAATGAAATAAGAGAGGAGTCGAGATGCGAGAAGGATTGCTCTCTCTATCTTGGAAGGTAATAATCAAGGATCAGGATGAATACCGCTATTTCTTAGGGGGAATAAAATAGAATAATATCGGTGTTATTCATAAAGAGATTACAATTTAAATTAAAAAAGGCCGTCGCAGGAGCTGCAAACTAAACACTTTCCTCCCAATTTGAGTGCATTCCACCAATAAACTATAAACAAATTTAACCTAAAAATATAAATATAAATAATAAAAAAACAAAAGTATAAAAAAAAAAAAACGAATGCAAATATTATATGTGAAGCCTTAATAATAATAAAATGAAATATAAGTAAATATGTACATAAATTATAATTGGATTGGGGCAATGATGATACAATATTCAGAGGGGGATGAGAATATCATTAAATAGTTTAAAATAAACAAATAAATATTAAATACATATTAAAGAAATGGGGGCTATAAAAAGATATGAATAAGAATAAATACATAAACACGAGAAGAAAACCACAATATAATTTACAAAGGTAATCTGGTCTTCCTGGTGGTCAAATCTTAAGAAGCGTCTTCCTGGGAGGATAAGAGAAAAGCAAAGAGGCGGGATTTAAATACAGGTAAGGAAGGAGAGTGTCGAATGGAGAGAGGGATAGAGTTCCAGAAGGAGGAGGCTCGAGAGATGAAGGAACGGTCAAAGAAGGCTGTTTTATGAGTGGGAGGATAAGAGAAAAGCAAAGAGGCTGGATTTAAATACAGGTAAGGAAGGAGAGTGTCGAATGGAAAGAGGGATAGAGTTCCAGAAGGAGGAGGCTCGGGAGATGAAGGAACGGTCAAAGAAGGCTGTTTTATGAGTGGGAGGATAGGAGAAAAGCAAAGAGGCGGGATTTAAATACAGGTAAGGAAGGAGAGTGTCGAATGGAAAGAGGGATAGAGTTCCAGAAGGAGGAGGCTCGGGAGATGAAGGAACGGTCAAAGAAGGCTGTTTTATGAGTGGGAGGATAGGAGAAAAGCAAAGAGGCGGGATTTAAATACAGGTAAGGAAGGAGAGTGTCGAATGGAAAGAAGGATAGAGTTCCAGAAGGAGGAGGCTCGGGAGATGAAGGAACGGTCAAAAAAGGCTGTTTTATGAGTGGGGGATAGGAGAAAAGCAAAGAGGCGGGATTTAAATACAGGTAAGGAAGGAGAGTGTCGAATGGAAAGAGGGATAGAGTTCCAGAAGGAGGAGGCTCGGGAGATGAAGGAATGGTCAAAGAAGGCTGTTTTATGAGTGGGGGGATAGGAGAAAAGCAAAGAGGCGGGATTTAAATACAGGTAAGGAAGGAGAGTGTCGAATGGAAAGAGGGATAGAGTTTCAGAAGGAGGAGGCTCGGGAGATGAAGGAACGGTCAAAGAAGGCTGTTTTATGAAAATGACAGTTATGTACGAGTGTATTACCATTCCCGATAAGCAATTTAACCAATAAATAATCCCTTAATTTAAATTTTAACGTCCATTATTATAAACTAAGAATTTTAGGACGGGTTATCTGTAGGTTACCACCCTTTCTACTGAGGATAGGGCTGATGCCTTTTCTTTTTTCTAAAGAAAAGTCACCGCCCCATGGTGAGAATCGAACCCACGACCCTTGGCACGGAGTGCTAAGTGCTCACGCCATAACAATAACGGCCACCGCGCCTCCAATAAAATAAATAATACAAAATTTTTAATAAATAGATAATAAGAATTTTTAAAAATGATAAATTTGTGCAACCGCGTCGACTGTTTCAAATGATCCCAGCTAAAAGGCAAAATAGTATATTGTAATATTAATTATTTTCATAACTATAGTTGTAAAAAAACCTTTAGACATAAAACGATTGTTTTTATTTTTGTTTTTTTTTATTAATCTACGATTTATTAGTTTATCAATTGACTTTCAACGGTTTTTGGTTTCTTCTAATTCTTAGTATCCGTTTTGACGTCTAGTTGTAATGTTTTTTTTTACGCTTTCCGCATTTTTTGCTTTTATTTGTAATTTATCATGTGTATCGGTACAAATTGCAGTTTTGCCATGTACATGATTCTTTTAACCCTTAATTAGTGGAGTGCTTTTTCTTCCATAACTAATGGTGTCGGGGGCACAGTGAAACAAACTTTAAATTGATTTTTTTTTTTTTTTTGGGTGAAGTAATTTAAATAAATAATAATAAACAATAATATTTATTGAAATACAAAGATTTCAAAGGGCAAAGGTCGAATAAACAAATACATTCGGGTGAATATGACCCGACGCCAGTAATTAAAGGGTTAAAATTTGTTAGCTGATTTACGTTGTGGTAAAGGTCGAACTTGTGAGTGTCAACGGATATTCATTTGATCGTGATTAGTTTTGTCAAGTAGTATGCGATGGCTGATGCTAGTTGGAGGATTCAATTGTATAGTGAGATATTTTCAGCATTAGCTGAAGTGTTAGTTACACAACAACAAATGCTACTTTTTATTTGTCTATCCATTTGTTTACCTAAAAAGAAAATTCGCCCATGTCCTACGTTCTCCGTGACTCAACAACCCCTGGGATTGGTCATTCAATTGACCCCATATGAATTAATTGCAATTATTAGTAACTAATAAATTATTAAAAGCATTTAAATTAATGAAATTAGGAATTATGAAGACTCATTGTTTATGTCAATGTTTTCTATTTGTTTGCAATGAGTAAGTATGTCTTACTATTGAGCATTCGTAGATGGGCTGAAGCTGAACATAAGAGGAAGTGGAGTAATAGCACTACCCAGAGACAGGCAAAGCAATTTATGGTATTTGCGGACAAGAAGAGAACGGATACACTGCTTAATCTTTGCAGAAGCAAGTTGAAATTACTAACAGCCCTATTCACAGGGCACTGTAAACTACGGAGACACCTCTACTCTATGGGACTCACCAATACAACATGGTGCCGTTTATGCTCCGAAGATGACGAAACTCCATACAGTATCATATGTAGATGCGGGACACTGGCAGCCAAGAGGTATCTGCACTTCGGAGCTGCGATACTTGATGATCCAAGGAGGATACTGGAGCTGAACCTTACAACTTTAAGGAGGTTCATTTCTGATACAGGTCTGGTATTATAACAGAAACACGTCGCTCAGAGTTCAAAAACCGGCCAAGCGCGCTTAAAACTAAATAACATTTGATATTGCTGATTTAGAAACCTGAAACTACAGTATTTCAACTTGGACTCGATTTTTCACTCGGATCACTTCAGACATTTTTTGTAATTCAATTTCAATTTATTTTATTGCATACAGGGTTTCCCCATTGCAAGGAGTTGACCTTATATAATGTTTTTAGTCCTATGTTAGTAATATCATATAATAATTATCATAATATAATATGTAGTCAACACTGACTTGAGTACTGCAAAAAAAAATCCATCTTCGATTTGATTCCAATATTTACATGAATGAACATTTGCATGGTATAAGACGTATTTTGCAGGTCAACAAACACACATCTCTCTTCGCCACGTCCGGATGGCCTCATCAGATCGTAAGCGGGTTTCCCTCCAAAGAAGGGACCTCCGTAATGCGCTTATGAAAAAATAGTGTCTAAAAATATAATTTCTTATCAAAACATAAGAAATATTCCAGGACATATTCCAGGAAAAGTACTTTAAGTATTTTAATAACAATTACTTTAAAACTTTTATTTTTTAAGTTGAAAAATAACAGTTAGAAAAAGACTTTTTTTAAAAAAAAATTTAAACCCAAAAAGTTATTTTATAACGTTTACTTTTTCAAAATTAAAATAAAAGTAAAAGTTTAATAAATAATTTTTTAAAATAAAAGTTAACAATTATTTTCGACCCCTGGTTTCTACCATGTAGTAAACCTCACTCGGCTAGGAACAATGGCGAGGCCGTAAGAATGCATTAGGATCACAAACACAACACGCGAGAAAAATGATAAATTTATCAGAAGAGGCATAGAGGAGAAAAAAGATCAAGAATAGGAATAAAATTGAAGAAACTTGAATTAACACGAATTCGTGGAGGAAATAAATACAATATCCAGACTAAAAGTTGGGAATGTCTGAAACAGCCCTGGGCGTAATTGAAGATTAAATAAATACAAAAATAGGATTGAGGTGAGGAGGGTGTGCTAAAACTAAAGGAAAGTTGGCAGAATTTCAAACGTCAAATAGAAGGCAGCCCTCCAACCACGAATCTCTGCCAACTACAGTATACTCGCTTCTCCAAAACTCATGCCAAAATTAGAAATATTCCTCCACTTCCAATTTCCAGAAGTGGAATATTTCGTGGATATATACAGAAAATATATCCATGAAATATTATAAAATTGTACATATGCTGTTGATATAATTTGTATATATTTATTTCCATATACGATCGCACACTTTCACCTTCTATAACACTTTAATGAGATGGCTATGTTATTACCACTTTCTTCCTTTCGATTTTTCCATTCTACACTGCACTATAACTTAAGTAAGTAAACACACACACACACACACACATATATATATATATATATATATATATATATATATATATATATATATATATATATATGAAAACAGAACAATCCCGGATTTCGGTAAGAGTTAAATGAAAAAAATGGGTTTGTTAGAAGACTTGATTAAAAAGGTATTGTGTAGATCAGTTTGAGAGAATAGGTGGTCGTTAGTAGAGAACAAATCAGAGCGTTGGTAGCATTGTCTCGTCTCTTTGTAGTGGTGGGCGTAACATGTCAACATACAAAGTAGCGAGGACCTTAATACACTTTAGACTTTAGCACCACAAGCCTCTGCCAAGTAGTGTGGCCAGGCTTTCAATTGTCAAGCCAAAATTCTATTTTATAAAGGAACGCTTAAAAATACGATATTGAAACATTAACCGCTTCTCCCTGGCTGACAAGGGCCATCGCTACACCTTCACTGGTTCGCGCTGACAAAGCCGTTCCCTCCGCAGAAGCTCTGCGGGACGATGGCAAAGCAGTTGGCCTAGTTGTGGAATTCTTAAAAAAAGGCGCAACTATATCTCATGATATAAAATAATAATTTAATAATAAATAAATATACGTATGTATGCGTGCACATGTATATACACATGTGCGTGTATATATATATATATATATATATATATATATATGTATGTATGTATGTATGTGGGTGTGTATATTTGTATGAACGTGGGCGTATGTGTATATACGTGTGCTAGATTAGTTTAGAATTGGTATTACTATAAATTTTGTTATTTAGTATAGTTTTAGTATTAACATTGCATCCAGTAAAGTATTAGTTTTAGTACAAATAGTTGTAATAGTTATGTTAAGTTTGTATTAGTTATTTAGTTTGTATTCGTTAGTGTGTGTAAAAAAAAAAAAAAAAAAAAAGGATATATATGACATTACTCAGAAAAAAAATAGATATATACATATAAAAAAGATATATATATATATATATATATATATATATATATATATATATATATATGCATAAAAAAAGGATATATATAACATTACTCAGAAAAAATAGATATATACATAAAAAAAATATATACGTGGGATGATCAAAAAGTTGCAGGACTGTTTAGATTGCGCGGCAATGGAGTGTCATAGAGCAGTGCGGTTGGCAGCATTGTTTATCGTGACTCTTCCTGAACTCAGCTGTTTATTCAGATTGTTGATAACCTTCTTCATTGTAAAGTTACTGCTGTGTTCGTAAAAAAAGTTTTTTGTGTTCGGCGATTTCTTGAAATTAATGAAAAGGAAGAGCAACGCGTTTGCGTAAAGTTTTGTGTGAAGTTGGGTAAAACGTTTACTGAAACTTTTCAAATGTTGCAAGTGGCTTTCGGTGATGAATGTCTGAGTCGGTCAAGGTGTCATGAGTGGTACAAAAGGTTCAAGGAAGGCCGGACATCGTGTGAAGATGATTCTCGTTCAGGGCGCCCATCAACTTCGACTGATGACGGTCATGTTGCAAGATTGAACAGTCTCGTGCGTTCTAATCGTCGACTAACCATTCGTGAGATGGCTGAAGAATTGAACATTTCATTTGGTTCGTGTCAACAAATTTTAACAGAATGGTTCCTGCATCATGACAATGCGCCTGTTCATTCCGCACTGCTCATTCGCGACTACTGCACCAAAAATGGAATGACGATCATTCCCCAGCCTCCATATTCACCTGACCTTGCCCCTGCAGACTTTTTCTAGTTTCCAAAACTCAAGAGACCCATGAAGGGAAAGAGATTTGAGTCCGTAGATGACATTCAAGAAAAATCGCTGGAGCAGCTAAACACCATTTCACAAGATGATTTCTCAAAGTCCTTCACGCAGTGGAAACATCGTTGGGAAAAATGTATAGCTTCCCAAGGAGAGTACTTTGAAGGGGACGACGTCCAATAGCCTGTAGATTTTTTAAATAAATTAATAAAAAATCAGTCCTGGAACTTTTTGATCACCCCTCGTATATATATATGCATAAAAAAAAAAAATTATATACAAGTATCTTAACTGTATTAATAGTGCTATACTGTATATTAGTATTAGTTTTAGTGCAAATAGTTCTATTAGTATCTAAGTAACATGTTAGTCGTAAGCAATGACATAGGTTAAAAAAAAAAAAAAAAAGAGTACAGGCCATAAAAATTACAGTTCATTGTCATGCACTGTCCTAAACACAAAATTACAATCCCTCTCACGCGACTCTCTAACACTACACTTCAGGGCGGTGAGGACCTAGATGTTTTCTGCCCTTAAACACCCAATCCATCCATCCATCCTCCGCGTTACTCCTGCGCTAGTGCGGGCTGACAAAGATGTTCCCTCCACGTTACTCCAGCGCTAGTGCGGGCTGACAAAGACGTTCCCTCCGAGTTACTCCAGCGCTAGTGCGGGCTGACAAAGACGCTCCCTCCGCGTTACTCCAGCGCTAGTGCGGGCTGACAAAGACGTTCCCTCCGCGTTCTCCAGCGCTAGTGCAGGCTGACAAAGACGTTCCCTCCGCGTTACTCCTGCGCTTGTGCGGGCTGACAAAGACGCTACGTTTTCTCATGAAACTGAACTCTATGGGTACTTAGGGGCTTTTATGAGTTATTCCAATAGTTCCCTTAGTTCACGGGAAGTTACAAGGTAGCAAGGGATGCATATATTTCTCCGGTTTCCTCTAGTAGGACTGAAATCAGAAATGATTATAGAGACGAAGGGAAATACGAATTGATTATCCACTCTGGGCTTGCTCCAATAGCCAAATAAATTTTCCCGCACAACGCCGGTGCACAGTGGGACGAATGACCAATCTAGGTGGAAAAAATTCATGTTCGAAATTGATGAAACTGTTGTATTTAGTGTATAGGGAAGTAGTTCTTGGGACCGTATTCGAGGTTGTTTTGATTTTAGCAGGCGAATTCCAAAGTAAACACAACCCTGTAAATAGTATTTGATTCGACGGGTTACATTTGGTTTAAACTATTCAATCTTTCAATTGAGCTCCGTACTTCATCGTACTGATATTTTTTTCATTTTTAGTTTTTTATTAGTGAATATATACTACTGTTATTCAAGCAAGTGATTCTCCAAATAATTAGTTTATAATTTGACCCATAATTATAATTTTTTTTACATGCTTTAAAATAAGGCATTTTTAAAACTTAAAAGGACTTTTACTAAAAAGTACCTCAAAGTACCTCTGTGAAATTTACGGTACATGTTACTTAGAAGGTATATGAGAGAAAATTGAAACATTTAGCTGCTTTCGTCTGCTTATGTGTTATGTGGAAAAAACCGCGTAGTGGTTCCATTTAGTATTTGGGGAAATTGTAAGGATGTCGATTCAATATATATTGCCATATTTGGAAACATTCAAGATAGTTAATATTATTCCAACGTTTTCAGCTTCATTAAAGACTCATTTAAAATTAAAAATTGCGAAAATGAAAATGAAATGGCACGAGGCTGGAAGATATCCGGACAGATTTATAATGGAAAATAATGATTGGCTAGACAGTATGTTCATGTTCGAATACTTGTTTATAGAAATATGCCATCTACTTGTCTGTCGCTTTCGGTCGCTCTATTAAATGATTCGTTGACTGCTGTGCCCGAGGAAAGTAAAACAAAGTTAAAGTTATTATAAAGTCACACAGTACGAAAGAATTAGCATTCGCCATAAAAGAATCTGTTAGGAATTCGGTGAAGATTCGATGCTAAATCTTATCAGAGAAATAGAAATCTCCCTCAGAATTTGCAACTCAAATGAAAATAATGATTTAGTGAAACTAATCCAAATTAACAAAGCATACTTATATTAAAGCTCGAAAGCTAGCTCTAAGAAAACGCCATTTCATTTACCAATCATCCGCCCCTCCCCCCAAGAATCCAAACCCAAGGGTAATTGTCATCCTTCATCGTGTGATATGTCCGTTACTGAAACATTCGAAACCATAAACGTTCAGAGAACTGTAAGCCTCAAAACTCAGAGACTTGTTTCAGCTCAAAAAGAAATTATTCAGAACCTTGTAGAGCTACTCAGATATCTATGGACGATCTTCATGTGTTGTCTTCAATTAAAAAATTCCGACTCGAAAATTGCTTAAAAACAATTTTTTATAGAACATTTAGTAAGGTTTCGAATAGTCGCCTTACACTTACCACTATTTTTCAACCGTTTTCCGAAAAGATACAAAACTTATCATGCCTATTAAAAACACCACCAGATATATTCTTAAACTTGGCAATGTTTAGTTTTCTCTCTAAAGATAATTTCGGCACAAATAAAACATTGCCAAGTTTAAGAATATACCTGTTTAAGGAAAGTGATATTTTAGTAACTGGATATAAGTATTTTTATTGTTATTTTTAAGGGTCAGTTGAAGTGTCTTTACTGTCCTTAGTAAATAACTAATAGGTCTTATATGTAATGAACTTGGACATTTCTTTCTTGTATCATCTCTTGTATTGGCAAATATTTTTGGTTGAAAATATGGTACACTTAATACACCAACTCATACAACTTTTTTGGAGTGTAGGATGGTAAGGCCTTTTTGGGGGGTTTTAGGAGGGGATATTTCTCACTTTTTGGAGAGGGGAGTGTTTCTTTGGGGGGAGGAACTTGGCCTCTATTTCACATTTATGTTTTTTTGGGGATCTCATTGCTTTTTTCTAAGTTTTAATAAAAATATAGTAGCCTCATACCTACTGTATTTTGTACTTCATATAAAACCAGGGTCTTTGGATTCTGCATAAAGTTCTCCTTACTGCTTGACATTTGATTCCAATAAGTAGCATACCTATCTACATCTAATAACTAGAATAGAAAAGTTATAAGCTTCAAGAAAAAGACAAGAACAAAGACGATACGTTTTGGGTTTGTGATCCTAACCTTTGTAATTTAGATGGCTCGACTTTGAAAAACATAGTATCTGCTTTCAAGTATATTATGCAGTTAACCCCTACGACTTTATTTACAACATTTAAGAAAGAAGTCACACCTGTTGTTGTTAATATGCGTCGAAAAGTTTCTGAAAACATCAAATATAGGTTCTCCTCACCAAGACGATTCATTTGATACCCCACATGATGGGTTTCAGAAGGGATGATGGCTTTCCGATGGAACCTACCTTTGAGGGCTTTCCTGGAATCAGACCCACCTGTGTGCCAAGTTTGGTAAAAATAGGCCAAACGGTGTAGATTTGTATAAGGAACAAACATACAGACAGACAGCTGAAAGACCTTTTTGACCTAGCCTAGTGCATTCCCCGGACCAAGACCTACTTGTGTGCCAAGTTTGGTCAAAATCGGTCAAACGGTGTGAATTTGCGTAAGGAACAAACATGCAGACAGACAGCTGATAGACGATTTTGACCTAGCCTATGACACTCCCCAGATAAAGAACTACCTGTGTACCATTTTTGGTCATAATCGGTCAAATCGTGTGGATTTGTATAAGGAATAAACAGTTATGCAAACAGCTGATGGACGATCTTGAACTAGCCTATGACACTCCCCAGATCAAGACCGACCTGTGTGTCAAGTTTTGTCAAAATCGGTCAAACGGTGTGGATTTCTATAAGGAACAAACAGACAGACAGCTAATAGCCAATTTAACTTAGCCTGTGATTCTCCCCGTATCAAGACCCACCTGTGTCCCACGTGTGGTCAAAATCGGTTAAACGGTTCGGATTTGATTAAGGAACAAACATACAGACAGACAGCTGGTATAAGATTTTGACTAAGCCTATATGCGCCTAAATGTTTCTTAAAATATCAAATATAGGTTCTTCATACCGAGACGATTCATTTGATACCCCACATCATGGGTTTTGGACGGAATGATGGGCTTCCGAAGACAGTACAAAACTGGCACCCCCCCCCCCCCCCCGCCCAGGAAGCGGAGTCAACTTTTCAGGATTTTTCGATTTTTTCCTTTAATAACACCCTCATATCTATCATCCTGCAAATTTTCAAGTCTCTAGCATCATGGAAAGTGACTAATAATTTTGATGAGTCAGTGAGTCCTGTAAATCCCGATTTTCGATCGCTTATATCTCAGAAACTATTCGATGTAGAATTATGAAAATTTCACATCTTTTTTACTTGTATATATATATATATATATATATATATATATATATATATATATATATATATATATATATATATATGTATATAAATTTGAGCCACCATTATGTTTTAGTTCTATAGGTTCAGAAACGTAAAACTTTCTAGTTGCCATTCTTGGATAGTGTCATGAGGTCAACCTTATAAGCGGTGTTTCTCCCCCTAGGGGGGGGGGGAGGAACCGCTCTAAAGGAATATTATAAATTTGGTACATTGCCTTTACATGCCTGGATCAGGTCAGTTGAGTGTTTTTATTTCAAGTCTAATGTTTAACAACTTTAAAGATGTAGCTGCTGACTTGTTAATATGAGTATTTTTTACACACTGATTGCAAAGCGCCTTCAAACATGTTAAAAGTTCATCTTAAGTGGTTATTGTTTATATAAATCTATTTGCCATGTCCATTTAAGTAATACAGAGTTTTTTCCTCCTAGATTGCTCATTCGTCCCACTGTGCGGTATAGTGAATGTAGCGGTCGAAAGGTTAACACGAATTCTTTATTCTGTGCATTACTGTGAGCGGAATCTATTTCGTTGCACGCCATGCAGGAATCAGGCAGAACAAAGTAATATTGCAATGACCCGATTATCCCGTAGACTTTGACCAGCTGTCTGAGATTTTGTAAACATTTACTAAGCAGCGTTAACCAGAACCATGTACCATCGGATCATAAAATAAACAAATCAGCATGGCTTATTAGATTTTTTAACCATCTGGCCTATCTGGTTGCCTAGTTTTATCTGGATTTTGAAACGGACCGCATTGATGGTCCGAGGAATATACCTGAGCTTAACCCCAATATCCTTAGGAGGTTCATCGCTGACAAGGGTCCACATTGCCTGGTAGCACAAGAGATCTTGCAGGCCTCGGTATGATTCATCTAATCTATGCTATCTTATCTTAATTCTCAACTAAATATGTTATAATGTGAAATTCTTGAGCTCCCTAATAGGAGATTTGTATAAAATTGAGTACAAAGGAGAGGATAAATGTCCCAAGAGAGCATAGGGAAAACGGATGAGAGTCTTAAAACTGGAGTTTGCATGCTAATAAGGAGTAGACATAATGAGAGACAGTGTTCCAGCTGGTGGAAACTACTTCCTGAAACAGCAGGACAAAAACCCAACTTCTCATTGCTTAGCTGTATAGTACTTACGCTAAGCAGTTTCTATGCTAATCATAATGGCGTACTTGTCTATGTCATGACCCGCATTAAGGAGGTCCTCACTGAGTGTTATTATTTCCCGATGGGCTCGTTGAAAGAGCTTTATTAATAAAGAGACTGCAGGCACGGTCTTAGCAATATCCTTATTATATAATATTTCAGACAGATATACAATCAATAAAACATTTAACTTCATTGACAACTTATAATAGGAAAGGCCAACTCGCAAATGTTGCGTCATCTTGGCACGTTTTGTTTCTAATCGTTAGTGACACTTAGATACTAGCTTAGAATAGAAAAATGTTGGAGTCTCGCCGTGGTCTAGTGGCTAACGCCTTAGAACACACGCAGGAGATGCTAGGTTCAATTCCAAGCCCGAATATTACGGGTGTAACGTGGAGGGAGTGTCTTTATAAGCCCGAATATTACGGGTGTAACGTGGAGGGAGTTTCTTTATAAGCCCGAATATTACGGGTGTAACGTGGAGGGAGTGTCTTATAATATGAATATTAGACAGATTGTTTCTTTCCATTTTGAGTCTGGTATATGCTATAATGTTTCAACAATTTCACATCAAATGACAATATAAATGTTATATAGTTTCCACCGGAAGCACCGGAATTTTCTCATCTCACGGATCGTTCAGAAAATTCCTCGCTGCACCATGGATGTCGGGGCTAATGGCCCTGATGTCGGTGCGCCGAACAAAAAATATATTAATGAAACTCCCCACACAAAGGAATGGGGTTAATGATCATAAAAAATATGATAAAAAAAGCAGGACAGATGGTACAAAGCTGCTTCAAAATGGATTTGGCGCAGAAAGCCTTCAAGGAGTTCGATCCACATGATCCTATGCATTAGGTGGAGATGGTTCTGCTTAGCTCTACTAAGTAAATGTTTACAAAATCTCCAGCACCTGTTCAGCTGAACAAAGCCTACGGGATAATTGGGTCATTGCAATATCACTTCAAATTGATTCCTCCATGGCGTGCAATCGATTATATATCGCTCACGGCGATCCACAGAATATAGGATTCATGCAATGCCCCAAACATTGCATGCCCAATGTGGAGATGATTTCGTATGTCCCTTAGTCTCTATAATTATTTCCCTTACTATCTTGTATCTTGGGGTGAACTAGGGGAGCTATTAGAATAACACATAAAAGCCCTTAAGTACCCCAAGAGTTCAGTTTTATGAAAAAACATAGCGTCTTTGCCCGAACCATTACGGGTGTAGCGTGGAGAGAGTGTCTTTATAAGCCTGAACCAGTACTGGTGTAACGTGGAGGGAGTGTCTTTATAAGCCTGAACCAATGTGGGTGTAACATGGAGGGAGTGTCTTTATAAGCCCAAATATTACGGGTGTAACGTGGAGGGAGTGTCTTTATAAGCTCGAATATTAGGGGTGTAACGTGGAGGGAGTGTCTTTATAAGCCTGAACCAGTACAGGTGTATCGTGGAGGGAGTGTCTTTGTAAGCCCGAATATTACGGATGTAACGTGGAGGGAGTGTCTTTATAAGCTCGAATATTACGGGTGTAACGTGGAGGGAGTGTCTTTATAAGCTCAAATATTACGGGTGTAACGTGGAGGGAGTGTCTTTATAAGCTCGAACATTACTGATGTAACGTGGAGGGAGTGTCTTTATAAGCCTAAACCAATGTGGGTGTAACATGGAGGGAGTGTCTTTATAAGCCCAAATATTACGGGTGTAACGTGGAGGGAGTGTCTTTATAAGCCCGAATATTACGGATGTAACGTGGAGGGAGTGTCTTTATAAGCCTGAACCATTACGGGCGTAATGTGGAGGGAGTTTATTTATAAGCCTGAACCATTACGGGTGTAACGTGGAGGGAGTATCTTTATAAATTATTTTTTCGATTTAAAATTGATGAGAAGTTCCTTCAAAACCCCATTTCTACGCGGAGAGAAGATGTTTCCTATTTAGAGACAAAAAGGAAGATTCTTTCTTTAAGAGCATTCAATGATGCAGCTGAAAGAGCTCTAAAACGTATGCAAGATTTTCATAGTTTGATAACTGCAAAGGAAGAGCAAAAATAATATTTTCTAGGCTGTGTGCAAGATCACAGAAATCACTGAAAAAATGGGACTCTCAAAAGACCGTTTCCTATCTAATCAGTAATTTTATGTTCTTTTAATAAATAAGTATCTATTTACTACATTTATTTTGTATTATTATTTTTATAAAATAGAAATAGTTCATTTAATTTTGCTACCTATATAACGGAAGGGGTTAAAAACAATGATTTTAAAAATTTTCAGAGCTCGGTCGGCACGGGTTAATGATGACGTAGAAACATAAAATTTTGTATAAGAGTATGTCTAATAAGTAAGAATTAGAGGGTAAGCGTTTCGATATATATATATATATATATATATATATATATATATATATATATATATATATATATATATATATATATTAAAAATTCGCACATATAAGGGACACCATAATATATATATATATATATATATATATATATATATATATATATATATATATATATATATATTAGGGAGCTTATATAAAGCCTGGCAGGATTAATAAAACCCGTTAAAGCTAGTACTCCTCTTTGTAAATATCTACCTCGCTTCCGTGTATAGACCTTTTGAAAACGTCATCTTGTACTTGCTATAAGTAACTTTTATATGTATATATATATGCAGTTTATTAACGTATTAGTAACGTAGGAAAACGAAAAAAACAATTTTCAGACACCGTTTTTGAGACATGAGAATAAAACTAATTTTTCGGTTCGGGTATTCAAAAATAATTAGTACCAGACTAATAATTGATCGAGACGTTATTTATCTAAAGGATGTTATTTAAATTGTGTTTGGATTTAAGGATGTACTAGAAAAAAATTGCTTAGCCAGTTTTGGGATCTTTGAATATGAATATTTTAGTAAAAAAAAGGTAAGAAAATAAGAAACATATTTGTAACACTGTTTCTGATGAATTGTAACGGATCGCGGTATACGTCCTGGCTATCTAATAAGAAAGAGGTGTTGTAAAAATGAACTAAATCGGTCAATCGGAAGGGGGGATTTACTTTGTACTATGTTTGAATTGAATTGAAACAGGTGTTATTTATGTTCTTATTTTATTTATCTATAGAGGTTATTTTTAAAAAAAAATATTCAGGAATGAGCTCAACACTACCCAATTCTGAGGAAAGTGCTTAGTTATGCAGCTCCTGCGTGACGGACCTTTTTTTATAATTGCTTATAATAGTAAAATTATTATTTTAATAAAATGAGGTATGAAAATGCATTGGTAATAGTGTTTCCCATGGCGAACATAGTCATTTCTCGTAAGAATACTATATGTTTCCTGTAGTGGCGCTTTAAATCTTACTTCTCTTTGAGATGTCATTTTATATTTTTCACGAAATATCAAAACCTACCAATAACTGCTTCTACTCTTTTTCTAATGGCACTAGGGATATGAACGGAACCGCGCTAAGATGATGCAGTTCCTGTGAATCAATCATTTCTATCGAAAAGCAACCAGCCACTGTAAATTGAATTCATGATCATAGAAACATAGTGCTGACGAATAAACGCTCAAGATCCACAAACATTTAATTAAAAATCAGAGTTAAATGCTTAATGTAAACTGTTCCCCGGCGGCAAAGAGGGACGAGATTAAAAGGAACATGAAAGCGGAAAACTACTTGACACCTTTGACGACATTCTCCAGAACGAGAAAAGTAAATTGAAATGTCCTAAACATAAATAACCACGGAATTAAACAAGCAAACAGAACGGAAATTATGAGCTGTGTGGGATTTAGGAGGTAATTTAGCCAGAATTCGGAGGAATTACAAAGAGAGACATTAATTATAAGTTAATTAATAAAGGCCTATTCAGAGTCTACATAGCATCATTCACAAAGAGGTATAATCTTGGGAGAAATTAAAATATTCTGTTTGAAAATGAAATTTCTTCTGTATATATATCCTACACCTTCACCCTCCGGCGCAGTTCCTGTCCACGAGTACACTTCAACAACGTCCCATTAACCTCTTCTGATACAGTTCGCTACCTCGGACTACACTTGGACTCCCGACTTACCTGGAAACATCACTTAAAACTTAAAAGACAAGAACTTAACAGACGATTTGGACAACTCTATAGACTGTTGAACGGCAAATCACATTTAAATACTGAAAACAAACAGATAATTTACAATTCACTACTGCAACCCATTTGGACATACGGTTCAGAACTCTGGGCAGCGAAAACATCGAACATCAGCATTCAAACATTCCAATCCAAGGTCCTAAGAACAATAGTCGAAGCTCCTTTTTACGTTTCCAACCTCAACCTCCATCAAGACCTCAAAATCCAACTCGTTAATGATGCTGTATTATCCAGATTCCAACGTTTCAATCCTAAACTTTCCGCTCATCAAAATTCTGAAGTCCTCTCCCTGAAGTCCTCTCCTGAAGTGCCACCCACCCATTATCTCCACCGAGGCGACTCAAAAGACATTGGCCTAGAGATATGCTGCAGTGACCAAGTGAAGTGTTAGCAATGGCTTTCTCTTTGTTCAAGTGCGACAATTTTCTGTGACTCACCGATCTCTCTTCGACTCCAGCCACTGGTCGGAGCAGAAGGGAGCTTGTGTAGGCACCTGTCAACGTCATCTGAGCGTCTTTCTGGCATTAATCGAGGAAGAAGTTGGCAGGCCTTGAGCACAGAACCTTCATATTGTATCATATATCATATTACCAGATGCATAAATACACAGGACGTAATAATCAATAATGAAATATATATCTATACAAAAAAAATAAATTTCCTATTACTTCTGTACCACATTATAAGCGGGGTTTCTCCCTCCCTGAGGAGGAAACCCGTTTATCAGCTCGTGTTTGTGTGGCCTAGGGGCAAGATTAGCTCAGTGGTAGAGCACTGGACTTATATGCTGGAATACCTGAGTTCGAATCCCGAGAAGGCACTTCAAATTTTTATCTTCTAGAGTGTTCGTTCATGGGTTGGATATTGCTTCCCTGACCGTACCTAGGCCAACCCAGCCTTGAATTAATTTATTAATGGGTACCTTTGTGCTAATGACCCTAGCAAACAAAGCAGCAAGGGGAAAATTAGGCAGCCGGAGCATAATACTGACCACTCTATCTCCCTTGTGTACCGTATGGTCATGAATCAGATACCTCTATAGTATCTAGCCCTCATGGCCTGGTAACGAAAATACCGGTGGTTTAAATTTATTTATGCCAAATATGTATTTATACTTGTATAAATGTAACTTTATACAGTAATAAATATATATATATATATATATATATATATATATATATATATACATATATATCGGATACAGCGTCCACGTACAGAGCTCCTAATGTTAGAACAACCACGCCAGATCCACTTAATACTTAAATGTACACCTCCTAATGAACCGATTTAGTTTTTTTTTTTGTTTTGTTTTTTTAAGACGCATTTTTCTTTTTAGATGACAACAACGAGTATCGAGTTTTGTGGCAATGCTTTAAAAATTACGGCCCTTATGGACAAATTAGCACTTTGGGCCCGGAGTAAACCCCCTTCCCGACTCGCGGATTTTGATGTTTACCGAATTTTGATGTTATATGAGAATTGAATTAAAACAAAAATCGATAATTTTGTACTAAACACATGAAAGTTTCCAGGATTCAGGATATTCGAAGGAGTTAGCAAGACAGAGGACGTAGGAAACTGTGTTACTAACACGAAAGAGTGAAGTGACAACAGAGCCCTTGTCTCTTCTGCGACTGCGCTGAGTTCAATATGCGACTCCCAAATACAACCTGTAGCTTACAGAATATTCTCTGCCTATGCTTTATCTCTCCTACGTCTGCCCTCGGCTCAATTTTGGCCCGGCCTAAGAGTTGTTTCTTATTGAGATTTCTTTCTTCTTAACTATCTCATCTTCATGAGGAGATTTCTTTATTACTCGGAATTCTGGAGTACATGCGGTCAAACGTTTTATAACTCCATTCTTCCGGGCGATGTGATCACATTTAGCTAGACGTAGCTTGTAGATGTCGGATTCATTTGTGGTTCGGATGAACTAAGGCCTTTATTTATATTAAAGCCATTCAACAGGGAGAAGATTCGTATATGACGTTGGACATTCCCTGAGGGAGAATCTAAACATTTAAGGCCCGCTTAAATTTCAGTAAAAGAGATAGGTAAGAATGTATATATCGTCCCTACCAAGTCAAACTATCGCATAAAATCTCGTTTTTCAGATTCGAGACTTTGCTCTTTGATTTTGTACGATACGGCTTGTCCCAAGTTGACACAACTCTAACCCCTTTTTAGAATAGCATTTAATGCCTCAAATAAAGTATGGAATAAGACCATTTTCAATACTTCGTCAATAGTCGTTTTCTAGATTGCTCCGATTTACATATTCGATAGTTTGACATGGTAGTGACGACATAAGCACAAGTTTCAGGCTCTATGGCGAGTATGAAAAAATTGTAATCCGCAGTGATCGCTATACGAAAGGGGCAGAAGGTTTCGGGATCTGTTACAGAAATGGATAAATGAAAGAAATTTGAGGACATATGTCCAAAAAGTGCCAAGCTATGGTTTGAGGATTTTTCACACTGGAAGTTCACATGTTAATTACTAGGGCAAAACCAAAAAAGCATTCGCTATCCATTAGAGGATAACGAAATTCTATTACTTCCACCAAATAGACCAGATTTTTTTTTTTTTTTTTTTTTTTTTTTTTTTTTTTTTTTTTTTTGCTTATAATTGTATTACGTCCCGGAACTTGGAACGTTCGAAAAACTAGGCCACTATAATACGCTTATCATTATATTATTATTATAATTACACTATTTTTTGTTAACACTCCACGACACTTCACTACCTACCTTTTAGTAGATCTCTGGGCAACTTTCTATTAAGACACCTCGATGGAGAGGAAGGATGATTGGTGCTGGATAAGGATTGGTTAAGGATTGGATAAGGGTTGGGCTATAGGATTAGGATGATTGGTGCTGGATCAGGATTGGGCTATAAGATTAGGATGATTGGTGCTGGATAAGGATTGGGCTATAGGATTAGGATGATTGGTGCTGGATAAGGATTGGGCTATAGGATTAGGATGATTGATTAGTTTACTACGGAAAGATGAGAAGCGGCTAGAGATTATATCCTGGTGAAAAGGGATATTCATTATGGAGGGTGCGATTTGTAACATAATAAGGAGCATTGCCTTCTGACATTGATTGGAATGTTTGGATTCGGTGGATGTTGGAATGCTTGGCTGTCCCCCAGAGTTCTACTCTTTAAGTCCATATAGGTTTTATTAGTATGTTGTAGACAGTTAGTTTGTCGATTATTATGTACGGCTAAGTGTGATGATCCGCTTAATATTCTGTATAGCTGTCCAAATCTTCGATTGAGAGACTGTTTGAGTTTAGTGTGATCATTCCAAGTTAATCGTGAGTCAAAAGAAAACCCGATGGTGCTGGTTATGGGCAACCATCTAGCAGTGTTAAGCAAGGAGACCGGAGAACAGAAGAGTGAATGTTATTTTGTGGCGTATTCCGACGTTTATCTTGATACGCCCGTTTTTGCATTACTGTTCAATTTGAGTTAAATGGGTTTGTAGCGTAATAATATAACAGAAAAGAAAACAGCTTGTCTATAACAATCAGACAGGGTTCTCGAGAAAGCGGCGACGCCCAGAACTCCCGAGAACTTCCCCGAGACAACATTAAGCCGACATGAAGGAGATTCGTTCTCGAGCATGTCGCTAGGAATTCGGTACAATTCCCTGAGGAAACCACCGAGGGAGCCATTCTACTAAACCCGACGAGGGCGAGGAGTTTAGGGTAATGTGTTCATTCCGAATTAAAATACCCCGAGTCGGACGAGGGAGCGGATTCCGGAAATAAAGAACTTTATACGACCGGGTGGAGTAGCGGGAGGGGTGAGAGGGTAGATAAATCAAGAGGGCGGGTCGTTTCGGCCCTAAATATCCCAAGATGGCTACAGCTGCCCTTAGCATTTAGATACTCCGGCGAGCTATGCGCAATCGATACACTACCTCGATAAATCCCAGCTCACTTCTAGGATTAATTCAAGACTAGTAAATGAAAATTCCCTTAGCTCACTAATAACGTAAAGTTTTCAAATTCCTCAACAAAGAAAGAGAGAGCAAAAGTGAGAGAGAGAGAGAGAGAGAGAGAGAGAGAGAGAGAGAGAGAGAGAGAGACAGAGAGAGAGAGAGCGAGAGAGAGAGAGAGAGAGAGAGCGAGAGAGAGCGAGAGAGAGAGAGTGAGAGAGCGCGAGAGAGAGCGAGAGAGAGAGAGAGAGAGAGAGAGAGAGCGAGAGAGAGAGAGAGAGAGAGAGAGAGAGAGAGAGAGAGAGAGAGAAAGAGAGAGAGATGAAAAAGAACATTTATTTATTAAAATGTATTTATGTTTTCCAAGGAAACATTGGAAACTCAGCTTCGTGAAAAAATGCCTGAAACATTCCAAGATTTGTTGAGACTGAAAGCTTTATTTCTGCGTTGTTCGATTGATATTTGTTCCGAATAATAATCTCTGATTGGACCCCTTTCTATATAGGATTCAATGCCGATTAGCAGCTAGCCAAATACACCAGTAACTGCATGAATAATTTTAAATAGTTGTGCCCGTTTTGTCATCATAACTCAATATGAAGGGAGGGAGGACCTGCGCTGTTAAAACTTTTCTTTAAAACTTCTTCCACCAATTACTGGTGGTAGATTGCTGAACTGTAGGGTTACATTTTAAATGTATATGACTTAATGTTTAAGTAAATAATCACTATAATCATTTCCAGAGAAGTTAACTCTCGACAAAAAAGGAAAGTCGTTTTCTGATTCATAAATTAGCGAGTTTTGCCCCGCAACTTAGGTCATCGGACTTGTGTTATAGATGACCTAAGTTCAAAACTCGGAGGAAAATAAATATTTCATCATCTAATGTTTTTTTTAGGTACCTTCAAAGTGAAAATCAGGCAACCAGAGCATAGAACTGATCCCATTATCTTCCTAGTGCTCCGGATGTTCAAGAAGCATATTTGCCGTAATATAAGTCATATTGTAATATTTTAAATAGGATTTCAAAAGACCACTGCTCGCTTTATCACTATTGGTTTGTGCATCATATAATGAAGTCTGAACGGTATCATATTGTATTTTATACGCTTTTCTAGAAAAAAAAAAATAAAAAGAAAAATTTATACCCATAAAATCTCTGAAAACCACTACATTTCGAGCTTTGCTGTCATAGGCTCGATCAGTAACAAAACTGCATGTAAATCACAGAGGAAGAGAATGCTTTACTCTTAAGGAGGACGAACTGGTGCAGCACAGTGAATCGAAGCAAACCGGAACGGAAGAACATGACGATGAAGTTCTTCAAGCGAAGAAAGCGTTTTCAGATAGCCAAAAGTCGGAAAGGAAATGTGAAATTGTGGAGGAGTAGAGATGCTTGGGAGGGACGTGAAGAAGCGGTGAGTGTAAAAGTTTCAATTGTGGTGTGTAATTATAAAAGTGCAGTGGGAGAGGGAGACCCAGGGGAGATGGATGGATGTTGGGTCACGTCCTATCTCTTTCTCATCTCTCTCTCTCTAACTCTCTCTCCCCTCAGGGACTGAATCGGTCTCTGCTCTCTCTATCTCTCCCCCCTCCCTCCCTCCCTCCTCCCTC